>CM042388.1:31501584-31894084 GCA_023634145.1 Thymallus thymallus | reverse complement strand
TCATGGTCTGAGAGTCTTTAGGTGCCTTTTGGTAAACTCCTAAGAGGGCTGTTATGTGCCTTTTACTGAGGAGTGGCTTCCTTCTGGCCACTCTACCATAAAGGCCTGATTGGTAGAGTGCTGCAGAGATTGTTGTCCTGAAGATCACTGACATCGTCATGATTCAACCTTGTTTTGCACACTCTTGGCATTCTCTCAACCAGCTTCACCTGGAATGCTTTTCCAACAGTATTGAATGAGTTCCCACATATGCTGAGCACTTATTGGCTGCTTTTCCTTCACTCTGCGGTCCGACACATCCCAAACCATCTCAATTTGGTTGAGGTTGGGTGATTGTGGAGGCCAGGTCATTTGATGCAGCACTGGAGGTGTGTTGGGTCACTGTCCTATTGAAAAACCAATTATATTCCCACTTAGCCCAAACCAGATGGGATGGCTTATCGCTGCAGAATGCTGTGGTAGTCATGCTGGTTAAGTGTGCCTTGAATTCTAAATAAATCATAGTGTCACCAGCAAACCACCCCCACACCATTACACCTCCTCATCCATGTTTCACGGTGAGAAATACACATGCGGAGGTCATCCGTTCACCCACACCACTTCTCACAAAACACGGTGGTTGAAACCAACAATCTCCAATTTGGACTCCAAACCAAAAGGTAAATTTACACTGGTCTAATGTCCATTGCTCATGTTTCTTTGCCCAAGCAAGTCTCTTCTTCGAATTGGTGGCCTTTAGTAGTGCTTTCTTTGCTGCAATTTGACCATGAAAGCCTGATTTACACAGTCTCCTCTAAACTGTTGATGTGTCTGTTACTTGAACTCTGAAGAATTTATTTGGGCTACAATTTCTGAGGCTGGTAACTCTAATGGACTTATCCTCTGCAGGGAACTCTGGGACTTCCATTCCTGTGGCGGTCCTCATGAGAGCCAGTTTCATCATAGCACTTGATGGTTTTTGTGACTGTACTTGAAGAACCTTTCAAAGGTCTTGACTTTTCCATATTGACTGACATTCATGTCTTAAAGTAATGAGGAACTGTCGTTACTCTTTGCTTATTGCTTATTTGAACTGTTCTTGCCATAATATGGATTTAGCTGTTTTTGGTAAAAGACTATCTTCTGTATACTCCCCTACCTTGTCACAACACAACTGATTGGCTCAAATGCATTAAGAAGGAAAGAAATTCCACAAATTAACTTTTGAGGCCCACCTGTTAATTTAAATGCATTCCAGGAGACTACCTCATGAAGCTGGTTGAGAGAATGCCAAGTGTGTGCAAAGCTGTCATCAAGGCAAAGGGCAGCTATTTGAAGAATCTCAAATATAAAATACATTTTGATTTAACACTTTTTTTTGGTTACTACATGATTTCATGTGTGATTTCATAGTTTTGATGTCTTCACTATTATTCTACAATGTAGAAATAGTAAAAATAAAGAAAAACCCTTGAATGAGTAGGTGTTCTAAAACTTTTGACCGGTAGTGTATATGTTTTTGGGGGGGCTAACCTGTTTTGCATGTTATTTTGGCATTAATACGTGTCACATCAGTTTGCAAACAATGTAAAAAAAAGTTATAATTATCTTTGAGTTAATAAAGCTGCATACAAACATGGTCTCTTTTTTGCTTTCTTGAGTAAGGCAGCTCCAAAATGCATATGTTTTAGCATAGCTCAGTGCTTTCTGTGGTGTTGGGGAAGCCAGCGTAAAATATGGCGCGTAGGTGTTGGTAATGTTCTCTAGATATGCCGTGATTGTCTCAGTGTTCTGTCATTCATGGGGACACTACGTCACCGCCAAGTCTAAGGGTAGAGCTCAAATTCAAGCCCCTTGGGTGCTGCCATAGTTACATTAGAAGTGCCCATCCAAGAAAGCTCAAGGTCATTGGCCACAGATAAAATTACGTCAAAACACGTTATCTACAGTAGCTTTGTTTGGACTGATCATGTCAACATCATACTTTCAAAATCTTAGCTAGCAGTCATCATCATGAATCAAGTCGACCATCTACTGGCAAATCCTTTTTAATCCTTGTCATAAGAGAAATAATGAAGAGAAATTATATATAAAACTTATCGGTGCTCATCTGCCATTGGACATAAACATTACACAAGTTAGGAATAGCAAATTCAACAATGAGTGGTTTGGAAGGAATCAGTGGCTAACTGCAAGCATTGCAAAGCAATGGCTAACCTGCTATTCAGTGGAGTGGCTGGGAAAAATATGTTTTGAACGGTCATCCAACAGAGCTACGACCTCAAGATCACTGACGTCATCATGATTCGACCTTGTTAATTTTTTCCAAGTTCCCAGTTGTCTTGAAAGTACCATAAATCCAGAGAATTACCAAATTTGCCCCCAAAGGACCTCCTTGCCACCTTTCTGTTCATGTGAGCAGAGCACAACAAGGTGAGTCCAAAAAGGTATTGTTTGCTGCTTCATAAATGATGTAATATGCCAGGGAGATATGTATACTGTAGCCAAGAAAGTAATACTAAGTGTATGCTGTGTAGTAAGCAGTTAGTAGGCCATGTGCCTCACCTCTTAATTTCGCCTGCTGTTCTGATGTGGTGGTGCACATGTAGCCTATAACCTGTTTTAGATAAATATTTAATATTTTAAGTGCTTTCTTTCATTGTCTAATTATGTGCCCCCTTTATTTATCCTATGGTTCTGACTTGGTGTACAGGAAGTACACTGTAAGAACGGCCCATGTTCTGAATTATGTTGCTGTACATTTCAAAAGTGTTAAACAAATAGTAATATTGACTACGTCCGTCCTAGCATGATCATTGTCTTAATAGAAATTACGGATTGCCTCACCCATATGTCGTCCCCTTATGCCATAGTTTGTACATTTCAATTGTCGTTAGAAACCACATTTGTTTTAAGCAAGTCAGCCATATCAGCTATGTTTTTTTTAAGGCAGTAAATGACGCTGAATTAACTGTTTGACAGAGCTTGAAGAATATTTAGCAAATATTGTACAATTCAGGTGTGCAAGGCTCTTAGAGACGCAGCGAGACGCCATCAAGATTGACAACATTTGGGTGGGAGAGTAGAGCGCTTCAATTCACATACTGTACACTGCGTTGCATATGCCAACTTAATTGTCATGAGAATCCATAATAAACAGTTATGTATTTATGTTCGCTATCTTAGTACTTTAGCCCTTGTGAATTATTGCTGTTCCTTTTGACTCACCTTATTCCTATGGTAACAACCGTACCTGCCTCCTGTTACGTTGGAGAGTTGTAGCTAATACACCCTAGCAGTTTATAAAGAATTTAGTTGGTCTCGTTCTTTCTACAGTATTCTCTCTTGAATAGAGTTGCTCAAGTTTCCCAGCCGTAGCCTGCGCTCGAAATCAACGAAGGTAGGCATAAAGTAATTGTTTTCAAATATGTATTATTTTTCACTAACACTAACGGTGCGTTCGTTATTTCATTCTGGAGTGCCAGAGTGCGCTATGGGCATTTGTAAATTCAGAGCTTTTTTTTTATTGTGCTTTTGTAAATTCAGAGAGTAGTGAGCATTCAGATCAAAATAATGCAAGTTGATATAGATAAATAAGGAATATTTGACTGGTTAACTATACTATACAGGTCGATGGCAGAGAAATACTTAAATAGCCAAATGTGCATATGATACAAGTGAGGGTAATAATAGTTTACTTAATATACATTCTGGTTAAATTAACAAGTGAGTGAATATTTGCATGGTTAAATTAACTGTACATGTAAATGTACAGATAAGTGAATATTTGCATGGTTACATTAACTGTACAGGTAAATGGCTAAATGTGCGTATGAGATAATTTAGGGTAATAATAATAATTCCCTTAAAATACAGTCTAACCAGAAACCATGGATAGATGGCAGCATTTGTGCGAAACTGAAAGCGCAAACCACTCTCCGCAAGGTATTCAAACAAGCAAAACGTGAATATAGAGACAAAATGGAGTCGCAATTCAACGGCTCAGACGCGAAACGTATGTGGCAGGGTCTACAAACAATCACGGACTACAAATGGAAAACCAGCCACGTCGCCTAGACCGATGTCTTGCTTCCGGACAAGCTAAACACATTCTTTGCCCGCTTGTGAATCCAAGATGGCGTAACAGTGTGGACATGTTTATTTCTTTGTCCCGTCTCATGTCCCGTGTAAATGGTTTGTAATTAGTCTGTCTTTCCATATATTTTATTATTCCCCATATACTTCTCCTGCAACCCGCCTCATCCAACGTGAAACGGATCTAATATCTTTACTTCTTTACTTTTTCATAATTTAACTGAACCGCCGTTAGAAGCTAGCCTGCTAGCTAGCTTGCTAACTAGCTACTAGCCATTGCTAACCACTGCTAGCGGTCCTCACCACTGCTCTGCCTGCATCAGCCAGCTTTTAGTTCTGACAATATCGGCCAGTCTGCACAGCGCGCTACCAACCCAGCACATATCGGATTGCATTCCCTTCCACTTCACCGGATTTCTACCGAAATCACAGGGCCTTCACACCGGATCATCGCAGCTAGCTAGCTGCAATCGAGTGGCTGCTGTTGTTTTTGGCTAACCCCATTGTCCATATGCTACCTTGAGCTAGCCTCGAGCTAGGCCCATCTCCCGGCCAGCCGACGTGTACTAGCTAATCTCCCGGGCTTCAGTACCTTTGTCAGCCTGCCTGGACCTTCTATTGTCGACACGGAGCCTCGCCGAGCCACCACGACTGGTCTGCCGACGTAATTGTCCGACGTGGTCTCAACAGGCTTTTCCTCTGCGACGTTGCCGAAGATCCATCTGCTAGCCCAGGCCTGCTAGCACTCTGATCGCTGTGCCTCCCGCTCGCCTAGTGCAGCGCCCACTGAACTGCTCCCTGGCTCACCTCTTTGCTGCTCATCGGATCTTATGATTACTCGGCTACACAGCTGATGCCTGTTGGACTGTTTTGTTATATGGTACTTCATTCTGTTTATCTGCTAGGCATCAGGTCCTGTGTGTAGCACAACAATTTCTCTATCTGACCCTCTTTGTCCATTCATCGCCATTACCCGTCGCTGTCTTAGGTCTCTTGATTAACTGTTTGTTTTATGCCTCTTTCTCATTTCAATATGCCTTGTCTGCTGCTGTTTAGGTTAGTTATTATTGTTTTACTTCACTGTAGAGCCCCAAGTCCCGCTCAACATGCCTCAGATAGCTCCTTTGTCTCACCCCCCACACATGCAGAGACCTCACCTGTCTTAACTGGTGTCTCCAGAGATGCAACATCTCTCATCAATACCCAACGCCTAGGTTTACCTCCACTGAACTCACATCCTACCATACCCTTGTCTGTACATTATGCCCTCAATCTATTCCACCACGCCCAGAAATCTGCTCTTTTTATTCTCTGTACCCAACGCACTAGATGTCCAGTTCTTAAAGCCTTTAGCCGAATACTGATTCTACTACTCCTCTGTTCCTCTGGTGATGTAGAGGTAAACCCAGGTCCTGTAGCCCCCAGCACTACACCTATTCCCAGGGAGCTCTCATTTGTTGACTTCTGTAACCGTAAAAAGCCTTGGTTTCTTGTATGTTAACATCAGAAGCCTCCTCCCTAAGTTTGATTTATTCACTGCTTTAGCACACTCAGCCAACCCTGATGTCCTAGCTGTGTCTGAATCCTGGCTCAGGAAGGCCACCAAAAATTCTGAAATTTCCATCCCCAACTACAATATTTCCCGTCAAGGAACTGCAAAAGGTGGCGGAGTTGCAATCTACTGCAGAGAACCTGCAGAGTTCTGTCATACTGTCCAGTCTGTGCCCAAAGAGTTTGAGCTTCTACTCTTAAAAATCCACCTTTCCAGAAATAAGTCTCTCATTGTTGCCGCCTGTTACAGACGCTCCCTAAAACACTTCTGCGAGCAGGCCTTTCTAATAGATCTGGCCCGGGTATCCTGGAAGGAAAATGACCTCATCCCGTCAGTAGAGGATGCCTGGTTGTTCTTTAAAAGTGCTTTCCTCACCATCCTAAATAAGCATGCCCCTTACAAAACTTAGAACTAAGAACAGATATAGCCCTTAGTTCACCCCAGACCTGACTGCACTTGACCAACACAAAAATATCCTGTGGCGCACTGCATTAGCATCGAATAGCCCCCGCGATATGCAACTTTTCAGGGAAGTCAGGAACAAATATACACAGTCAGTTAGAAAAGCAAAGGCCAGCTTTTTCAAACAGAAATTTGCATCCTGTAGTACTAATTCCAAAAAGTTCTGGGACACTGTAAAGTCCATGGAGAATAAGAGCATCTCCTCCCAGTTGCCCACTGCATTGAGGCTAGGAAACACTGTCACCACCGATAAATCCACGATAATCGAAAATTTCAATAATCATTTTGCTACGGCTGGCCATGCTTTCCACCTGGCTACCCCTACCCCGGCCAACAGCTCTGTACCCCCCGCAGCAACCTGCCCAAGCCTTCCCCACTTCTCCTTCACCCAAATCCAGACAGCTGATGTTCTGAAAGAGCTGCTAAATCTGGACCCCTACAAATCTGCTGGGCTAGACAATCTGGACCCTTTCTTTCTAAAATTATCAGCCAAAATTGTTGCAACCCCTATTACTAGCCTGTTCAACCTCTCTTTCGTATCGTCTGAGACTATTTCACTTATAATACACTATCACAATTCCAGTGGGTCAGAAGTTTACATACACTAAGTTGACTGTGCCTTTAAACAGCTTGGAAAATTCCAGAAAATTATGTCATGGCTTTAGAAACTTCTGATGGGCTAATTGACAAAATTTGAGTCAACTGGAGGTACACCTGTGGATGTATTTCAAGGCCTACCTTTAAACTCAGTGCCTTTTTGCTCAACATCATGGGAAATCAAAAGAAATCAGCCAAGATCTCCACAAGTCTGGTTCATCCTTCAGCAATTTCCAAACGACCGAAGGTACCACGTTTATCTGTACAAACAATAGTATGCAAGTATAAACACCATGGGACCACTCAGCCGTCATACTGCTCAGGAAGGAGACGCGTTCTGTCTCCTAGAAATTAATGTACTTTGGTTCGAAAAGTGCAAATCAATCCCAGAACAACAGCAAAGGACCTTGTGAAGATGCTGGAGGAAAGCATACTTCCAAAGTTGTGGCAAAATGGCTTAAGGACACTGGGAATGTGATGAAAGAAATAAAAGCCGAAATAGATAATTATTCCTATTATTCTGACATTTCACATTCTTAAAATAAAGTGGTGATCCTAACTGACCTAAGACGGGACATTTTTACTAGGATTAAATGTCAGGAATTGTAAAAAACGTTAAAGTTTAAATGTATGCTTGTAGCAGCATCCCCAGCAAATCCTGCTGCTGAGGATGAACCACTGTCTACAGGCCCTGCTGACTGGCCTTCAGTTCTGACTGACAGAATTCGGACACAACTAGTTTGCAGAGGACCAAGTGAGGTACCACCTAACTTTGTTTTCCCAAGGAATGAGAGTGATGGAAGAAGTTGCCACCATCAGTATTTCAGGAAGACCTTGGTGAGTGGTGAAAAAATCCCTTGTTGTATTCTGAAAGAAACAACAGCCTCTTCTGCTTCTGCCGCAAACTCTTTTCTAAGAAGAAAATTTATTTAGAAAACTCAGGACTGGAAACATGCAAGTTATTTGCTGACTTCACACGACAGCAGTCCAGAACACCAAAACTGCATGAAAACATGGAAAGAACTGACAATGAGGATCAAAAAAGGGGAAACAATTGATAAGCATGAGATGGCACTTATGGAGGCTGAGAGGATAAGATGGAGAGAGGTGTTGACACGTCTGACTGCTATTGTGCAGTCTCTGGCAATTAGAAATATGGCACAAAGGGGACACACAGAAACACTGTACTCTCCATCAAAGGTTGAACTGATGGCACAATTTGATCCAGTCATGAAAGAGCACCTTAACCGTGTCCAAAAAGGGACCTTGAGTCTCGCCACCAAATACAGAATGAACTCATTGATTTGTTGAGCAGCAAGGTCATTTCTCTATCATTCTAGATTTCACCTCAGATGTCAGCCACACTGAACAGTTGTCAGTTGTGATTAAGATTGTGTCACTGAAGGAGGAGCCCCATATAAAGGAACATTTTATGGGGGTTTTGGAGGCAGAGGTGTCATCGGGCCAACTTTTGGCATCCCTGATTCTCAAAAGGAATTTTTAGCTCCTCTAATCTTTTGAGGACTGCAGAGGACAGTCTTATGATAATAGGGCCAACATGAGAGGCAAAAACAAAGGTGTCCAAGCCAGACTCCTGGAAATAAATCCAAGAGCTCTATTTGTGCCATGTGGGGCTCACACATTGAACCTGGTTGTGGCTGATGCTGCTAAAAGTCCTGTCGATGCCACAGGTTACTTTGGAATCTTACACAAACTGTACACCTTGTTCTCAGCCTCCACACAGCGATGGGCCATCCTGAAAAAACATGTGAACATCACTTTGAAGATGTGGACTGAGACAAGGTGGGAGAGTAAAGTTAAGTTTCAAGACACTGCGGTATCAGGCAGCAGCAGTGAGAGAGGCACTGATTGAGGTGAGGGATCAAACCAAAGACCCTGTTCTAAAGATTGAGGCCCAGTCCTTGTCAGAGGAGGTGGGATCATACCGCTTTCAGCATCTGTACAGTGGTGTGATATGACATCTTGAGCCAGATCCAACATGTGAGCAAGCTGATGCAGTCTCCCAGTATGCATGTGGATGTTGCAGTCAGTCTTCTCAGAAAGACAGAGTCTCCGCAACTACAGAGCACATTTGTTGATATTCTTTAATAGTTAGTGAGTTATTAGCCCAGTTATAGATAAGTATAGGTCAGTAATGGGGAGTTACTGCTTCCTACAACAGCACAAAACGAGTAGGCTGTCTTTGAAATGCCAGTCAGGTAAAAAACGTGTCTTTAATTAAAGGGGCAGTGTTGTATTTTGAGACAATACAACATTCTCACAATACCTAAACTTTGCTAAGTGCCCCAAAGGACACATTGGACACAGACCATCATAATACATTGTAAACAACTACCATGCTTTCATGTTTCACTACTTGCTGCTTGTGCTAAACCATGTGGTTTTTTTTTTACCATGGTTCATATTTGTAACATGGTAGCTAGTACAATGAAAACAAATATCATGTATTTTTGCTCACTACCATTGGTGTGAAGTACTTAGGTAATACTTTAAAGTATTTTTACTTAAGTAGTTTTTTGGGGTATATATACTTTACTTCACTACATTCCATAAGAAAATAATCTACTTTTTACTCGTTACCTTTTGAATGCTGAGCAGGAGAGGAAAATGGTCAAATTCACACACTTGTCAAGTGTCTGTCTCTACTGCCTCTGATCTGGCGGACTCACTAAACACAAATGCATAATTTGTCTGAGTGTTGGAGTGTGCCCCTGGCTATCTGTAAATAAAATAAAAACAGTAAAATGGCGCCGTCTGCTTGGCTTAATATAAGGAATTAAGTGATTATACTTTTACTTTTGATACTTACGTATATTTTAGCAATTACACCTACTTTTGATACTTAAGTATACTTAGAAAAAAATACTTTTACACTTTGACTCAAGTAGTATTTTACTGCGTGACTAACTTTTACTTGAGTAACTTTCTATTAAGGTATCAATACTTTTACTCAAGTATCACAATTGTGTACTTTTTCCACCACTGCTCAATACCATGTCAGGAAATGACCATGGTATTTTCGTGCGAGGCTCAGTGGTAGAAACGTCATCTTCCGTCGGTGGGTTTTTTTCCACTGTTGACCAGGAAGCGAATCTGTGCAGTGAGACCAAAGGCTTTTACAACTAATCCAAGATAAACCATAGCCTGTCGTTTCCAATGGGAGCAAATAAATCATAGTGGGCTGAACAAGAAAGGTGGGCAGAGCCAAGCACGAGCTAGTGAGATCCTATTGGCACGTTGAAGCATTTATTTGCATATTTCTGTTAGGGAACGCCTACTCTGAAGTGCGCATGTACAATAACTTAATTCGCCCTTGCACTCCTAAACGATGCAACAAAAAAAACCTTTGGCAAAGGGTAGTCTACCCAACGCAGTCCATAAAACTGTATGGAGATCACATTTTTTATCGATGAGAACATTTTCAGAATCTTGGCCAAAATAAATGTTGCTCCATCTTCTCCCACTGCCGGCCACTGGGCTTCCTCTCATAACCATAATTGGTAGTGAGTGGAAACGCCAACCGGAGGCTTCAAATGTATACATCCGGTGAATCATCTGGCTATCTGTGGTGAGACTGTTATAGGGTGTGTTCGCAAATTCAATCTGGAGTGCCAGAGTTCGCGCGAAAATTCAGAGCGTTGTCAGATTGTTCCTTTGTAAACTCTGAGCGTTTCGCTCTCGCAGCGAACACTGGACGCTCTGGCTGATGAGTAGAGTTGATCCAAGCGTTCTAACCTCACAACTGCAGTCAAACACCTAAACTAACTACTTCCAATACAAATGAGAGAACACCCCACTCTGACAATTGTACTTGCCCTAGCAGAGCTGGTTAGGCTGTTTTCATGTTATCCATAGCGTTGGTGACGTTTACTGACACGGGCCATAGTCAACGGGGGTTGAGCGTTGGTAATTTCATCACTTATTCGGCGCTCTGGCACACTAACACGAGTGGTCTGAATCTGAGTAGATCGCCAGAGTGGATTTACGAACGCACCCATAGCATCCAGATAGTGAAAGCTGCCGTGGGTGGTGTGAGTTGGTGTCAACTGGATGATAAGACAAGGTCTGTCGGTTCGATACACTGGTAAGGTTGTACTAAGTCTGTCGGTCTGCAAACGAACTAAACTAAAACTTGAAGCAGGCATTTTAGCGTAGGTATTATTTTCTGGCACGATGTAGCAAGCCAGAAGCTGGCCAGACGCCTACCGTTAGGTAGCAAGACTGTGAAATAGCTAGCTAATGTTAGCTGCTAACCTGCTTAAAACGAATCGCATCAGATTAATGTACTTTAAAGCTTTCATTACAGCTACTATTATCTGTTGCTAGCTATATAGCGTTAGCTAGTTAGCAAGACAAACAACCAGAATTTAGCTAAGCATTGATCACACGTCGACGTTAGTTAAAATTAGAATTGAATGCGTACTAGCTACATATCTAATCTGTGTGTATATATATGTGTATATGTATGTGTGTATATATATATATATGTGTGTGTGTGTGTGTGTGTGTGTGTGTGTATATATATATATATATATATATATATATATATATATATATATATATATATATATATATATATATATATATATATATACACAAATACTCTGCTAGCTGCATACTTTTAGCTAGGTTTCCACAGTACAGAGCTAATTATAAATTGCCAGGCTGGCAATCACTGACTGACTGAAACTCGTAGTCGTATTTGGCAGAGACAGAACAAGGCAATACAAAGGTAGCAAGATGGGGGTAGCTGGGTATGGATTGTCAGATAGTTAGGGCTGTCTCTTGTGACTGTACTAACCACAGATTATCCATTATATTGACCAGATACTCAAATTGCCGCTCTAACAATGAAAATGAATGAATTATGGGGCGGCAGGTAGCCCAGTGGTTAGGGTGTTGGGCCCATAACCGAAAGGTTGCTGGATCAAATCCCCGAGCTGACAAGGTAAAAATCTGTCGTTCTGCCCCTGAACAAGGCAGTTAACCCACTGTTCCTAGGCCGTCATTGAAAATAAGAATATGTTCTTAACTGACTTGCCTAGTAAAATAAAGGTAAAATAAAATAAATAAAAATGAATGAAGATCAGGTGTGACCATTCTAGCCAATGAGAGGGCAGATACGCGAGCAACAGACACAACTCCGATATAGGGCGCGTTGGTAAATTAACTGGCTGTCTAATCCGATTTCCGAGCACTCGTCTGAGTGTGCCAGAGCAGAATAACTGATGAATTTACGAACGCTCAACCCCGGTTGAATATGACCGGTGTCAGTAAACGTCGGCAAAAAAGCGTAATTAAATTGTTGCCACCAACACTCTGGATAACATGGAAACAGCCTAACCAGCTCTACTAGGTCGAGTAAAATGGTCAGAGTGTGGTGTTCTCTCTTATTTTGGAAGTAGCTAGCCAATGTTATCCAGTTAGCTTGGGTGTTTGACTGCACAGAATGGTCGGATCAACCCCAGTTCTCGTCCAGTGTGCGCTCTAAATGCTCCGAATTTACGAACGGACAATCTGACAATGCTCGGAATTTATATACACCCAGAGCGCACTCTGGCACTCCAGATTGAATTTACGAACACACCCATAAAGTGGTTGCTCAATGCCAACGTGATGCCACAGCCACTCAACTTTGACACCTCTGTCATGTTGCACAAAGTTCAGCACTCACTCACAGCCATAAAGAATGTCAGGGGGAAATTATGCTTAAAAAAATCAAGAATTTCACTTTATATTTTTTTAAGGTACACTCCGCCACTTTTCCACACATTCCCCAAAACATGCCTGGTTGAAACCCCAGTTTGAATTCGATCATCCATAGATAAGTTCTCTATTCAGCCTGGGGGTTGATTGTATTTCATTTGAGGAAGGAAATTCCCAGTGTTCTTTGCCTGATTTTCAGGAACTGTTTTTTGAGAAATATATATTTACTGATTCCTATTCAGGTCTTCCCTTCTTGACAAATAGTGCAAAGCCAGATCAAACTGAGAATTGACAAACCAGTTCCTGAAAATCAGGCAAAGCACACTGGGCGTTTCCTTTCTCAAATTAAATACAATCAACTTTTTTATTTTATTTTTTTATTTCACCTTTATTTAACCAGGTAGGTCAGTTGAGAACAAGTTCTCATTTGCAACTGCGACCTGGCCAAGACAAAGCAAAGCAGTGCGACAAAAACAACACAGAGTTACACAGTAAACAAACACAATAGAAAAATCTATATACAGAGTGCAAAATGTAGTGCAAAATGCAGTAGGGTTAGGAGGTAGGACAATAAATAGACCATAGTGGTGAAATAAATTACAGATTATCATCATTAACACAGGAATGAAGGATGTGCAAATTATGATGTGCAAATAGAGATACTGGAGTGCAAGATTAGTGAAACTAACAAAAATAAATATGGGGATGAGGTAGTAGTGTGGGCTATTTACAGAAGGGCTATATACAGGTGCAGTGATCAATAAGCAGCTTTGACAGCTGATGCTTAAAGTTAGTGAGGGAGATAGGAACCTCTAGCTTCAATGGTTTTTGCAATTCGTTCCAGTCATTGGCAGCAGCGAACTGGAAGGAATGGCGGCCAAAGGAGGTGTTGGCTTTGGGGGTGACCAGTGAGATATACCTGCTGGAGCGCATGCTACGGGTGGGTGTTGCTATAGTGACCAGTGAGCTGAGATAGGGCGGGGATTTACCTAATAAAGACTTATAGATGACCTGGAGCCAGTGGGTTTGGCGACGAATATATAATGAAGGCCAGCCAACGAGAGCATACAGGTCGCAGTGATGGGTAGTGTATGGGGCTTTGGTAACAAAACGGAGTAGTGACGTAACCCGTCAAGAGTAGTGATGATAGTCCGGTGGGCGGGTGCTGGCAACGTTCGATAGAAAAGCATGCACTTAGTTTTACTAGCGTTTAAGAGCAGTTGGAGTCCACGGAAGGAGTGTTGTATGGCATTGAAGCTTGTTTGAAGGTTAGTAAACACAGTGTCCAAAGAGGGGCCAGATGTATAAAGAATGGTGTCATCTGCGTAGAGATGGATCAGAGAGTCACCAGCAGCGAGAGCGACATCGTTGATGTATATAGAGAAAAGGGTTGGCCCAAGAATTGAACCCTGTGGCACCCCCATAGAGACTGCCAGAGGATCGGACAATAGGCCCTCCGATTTGACACACTGAACTCTGTCTGCAAAGTAGTTAGAGAACCAGGCAAGGCAGTCACTTGAGAAACCAAGGCTGTTGAGTCTGCCAAAAAGAATGCGGTGATTGACAGAGTCGAAAGCCTTGGCCAGGTCGATGAAGACGGCTGCACAGTACTGTCTTTTATCGATGGCGGTTATGATATCGTTCAGTACCTTGAGCTTGGCTGAGGTGCACCCATGACCAGCTCGGAAACCAGATTGCATAGCAGAGAAGGTACGGTGGGATTCGAAGTGGTCAGTTATCTGTTTGTTAACTTGGCTTTCGAAAACATTAGAAAGGCAGGGCAGGATGGATATTGGTCTATAACAGTTTGGGTCTAGAGTGTCTCCTCCTTTGAAGAGGGGGGTGACCGTGGCAGCTTTCCAATCTCTAGGGATCTCAGACGATACGAAAGAGAGGTTGAACAGGCTAGTGATAGGTGTTGCAACAATTTTGGCTGATAATTTCAGAAAGAGAGGGTCCAGATTGTCTAGCCCAGCAGATTTGTAGGGGTCCAGACTTAGCAGCTCTTTCAGAACATCAGCCGTCTGGATTTGGGTGAAGGAGAAGCGGGGGGGGCTTGGGCAAGTAGCTGCCGGGGGTACAGAGCTTTTGGCCGGGGTAGGGGTAGCCAGGTGGAAAGCATGGCCAGCCGTAGCAAAATGCTTATTGAAATTTTCGATAATCGTGGATTTATCGGTGGTAACACTGTTTCCAAGCCTCAATGCAGTGGGCAACTGGGAGGAGGTGCTCTTATTCTCCATGGACTTTACAGTGTCCCAGAACTTTTTGGAGTTAGTACTACAGGAAGCAAATTTCTGTTTGAAAAAGCAGGCCTTTGCTTTTCTAACTGACTGTGTGTACTTGTTCCTGACTTCCCTGAATAGCTGCATATCGCAGGGGCTATTCGATGCTAATGCAGTGCGCCACAGGATGTTTTTGTGTTGGTCTAGTGCAGTCAAGTCTGGGGTGAACCAAGGGCTATATCTATTCTTAGTTCTACGTTTTTTGAAAGGGGCATGCTTATTTAGGATGGTGAGGAAAGCACTTTTAAAGAACAACCAGGCGTCCTCTACTGACGGGATGAGGTCAATATCCTTCCAGGATACCTGGGCCAGATCGAATAGAAAGGCCTGCTCGCAAAAGTATTTTAGGGAGCGTTTGACAGTGATAAGGGGTGGTCGTTTGACCGCTGACCCATTTGCGAAAGCAGGCGATGAGGCAGTGATCGCTGAGATCCTGGTTGAAAACAGAGGAGGTGTATTTGGAGGGCAAGTTAGTCAGGATGATATCAATAATGGTACCCATGTTTACGGATTTTGGGTTGTACCTGGTGGGTTCCTTGATAATTTGTGTGAGATTGAGGGCATCTATCTTAGATTGAAGGACAGCTGGTGTGTTAAGCATATCCCAGTTTAAGTCACCTAACAGTACAAACTCTGAAGATAGATGGGGGGCAATCAATTCACATATGGAGTCCAGGGCACAGCTGGAGGCTGAGGGGGGTCTGTAACAGGCGGCAACAGTGAGAGACTTATTTCTGGAAAGGTGGATTTTTAAGAGTAGAAGCTCAAACTGTTTGGGCACAGACCTGGACAGTATGACAGAACTCTGCAGGTTATCTCTGCAGTAGATTGCAACTCCGCCACCTTTGGCAGTTCTATCTTGATGGGAAATGTTGTAGTTGGGGATGGAAATTTCCGAATTTTTGGTGGCCTTCCTAAGCCAGGATTCAGACACAGCATCCGGGTTGGCGGAGTGTGCTAAAGCAGTGAATAAATCAAACTTAGGGAGGAGGCTTCTAATGTTAACATGCATGAAACCAAGGCTTTTACGGTTACAGAAATCAACAAATGAGAGCGCCTGGGGAATAGGTGTAGTACTGGGGGTTACAGGACCTGGGTTTACCTCTACATCACCAGAGGAACAGAGGAGTAGTAGAATCAGTATTCGGCTAAAGGCTTTAAGAACTGGACGTCTAGTACGTTGGGTACATAGAATAAAAGGAGCAGATTTCTGGGCGTGGTGGAATAGATTGAGGGCATAATGTATAGACAAGGGTATAGTAGGATGTGAGTTCAGTGGAGGTAAACCTAGGCGTTGGGTAATGAAGAGAGAGGTAGCATCTCTGGAGACACCAGTTAAGCCAGGTGAGGTCTCCGCATGTGTGGGGGGAGGGACAAAGGAGCTATCAGAGGCCAGTTGAGCAGGACTGGGGGCTCTACAGTGAAATAAAACAATAATAGCTAGCCTGAACAGCAAAAGACAAGGCATATTGAAATAAGAAAGGGGCAAAAAAAATAACAGTAAATTAAGAGGGCTAAGACAACGACGGGTAATGGCGATGAATGGACAAAGAGGGTCAGTTAGAAAAAGTGATGTGCTACACACAGGACCTGAGGCCTGGTAGTTAAACAGAAAGAAATACCATATAACCAAACAGTCATGCAGGCATCAGCTGTGAAGCTGAGCAATCATAGGATCCGATGAGCAGCAAAGAGGTGAGCCAGAGAGCAGTTCAATGGGCGCTGCACTAGGCGAGCGGGAGGCACAGCGTTCAGAGTGCTAGCAGGCCGGGGCTAGCAGATGGATCTTCGGCGACGTCGCAGAGGAGAACCCTGTTGAGACCACGTCGGACAATTACGTCGGCAGACCAGTCACGGTGGCTTGGTTGGGGCTCCTTGTCGACAGTAGAAGGTCCAAGTAGGTTGACAAGGTACTGGAGCCCGGGAGAGTAGCTAGCACACGTCGGCTGTCCGGGAGATGAGCCTAGCTCACGCTAGCATAGGTAGCATGTAAACAATGGAGGTTAGCTAAAAACGTCGGTCACTCGAGTGCAGCTAGCTAGCTGTGATGATCCGGTGTGGTGGTCCTGTAATTTCAGTGGAAATCCGGTGAAGTGGAAGGGAACGCAGTCCGATAAGCGCTGGGTTGGTAGCGCGCTGAGCAGACTGGCCAATATTGTCCGAACTAAAAGCTGGCTGAGCAGCCAGAGCGGTGGTGAGGACCGCTAGCAGTGGTTAGCGATGGCTAGTTAGCAAGCTAGCTAGCAGGCTAGCTTCTGACTGCGGTTCAGTTAAATAATGGAAAAGCACGGATATTTGATCCGATATTTGATCCGTTTCACGTTGGGTAAGGTGGCTTGCAGGAGAGGTAAATCGGGAACAAATAAAAAATGTATGGAAAGACAAATTACAAACTATTACAAACTATTTACACGGGACACGAGACGGGACGAACAAAAATACGTCTGCACTGTTACGCCATCTTGGAGTTGACATTTACTTGGGTTTCAACCAGGCATGCTGTTTCAACCAGGCATGCTGTGGAAAAGTGGCGGAGTGTACCTTTACCTCAGTGAAGAGGTAAAGCGAGAGACCAAACTTGGTGTAAAATCTGTCTCCCTCCATAAAGGTGGTGTTTTTCTACCCACCAAGCAAGGAGTTTTTGTACGTACAGTGGGGAGAACAAGTATTTGATACACTGCCGATTTTGCAGGTTTTCCCACTTACAAAGCATGTAGAAGTTTGTAATTCTTATCATAGGTACACTTCAACTGTGAGAGACGGAATCTAAAACAAAAATCCAGAAAATCACATTGTATGATTTTTAAATAATTAATTTGCATTTTATGGCATGACATAAGTATTTGATCACCTACCAACCAGTAAGAATTCCGGCTCTCACAGACCTGTTAGTTTTTCTTTAAGAAGCCCTCCTGTTCTCCACTCATTACCTGTATTAACTGCACCTGTTTGAACTCGTTACCTGTATAAAAGACACTTGTCCACACACTCAATCAAACAGACTCCAACCTCTCCACAATGGCCAAGACCAGAGAGCTGTGTAAAGACATCAGGGATAAGATTGTAGACCTGCACAAGGCTGGGATGGGCTACAGGACAATAGGCAAGCAGCTTGGTGAGAAGGCAACAACTGTTGGCGCAATTATTAGAAAATGGAAGAAGTTCAAGATGACGGTCAATCTCCCTCGGTCTGGGGCACCATGCAAGATCTCACCTCGTGGGGCATCAATGATCATGAGGAAGGTGAGGGATCAGCCCAGAACTACACGGCAGGACCTGGTCAATGACCTGAAGAGAGCTGGGACCACAGTCTCAAAGAACACACTACACCGTCATGGATTAAAATCCTGCAGCGCACGCAAGGTCCCCCTGCTCAAGCCAGCGCATGTCCAGGCCCGTCTGAAGTTTGCCAATGACCATCTGGATGATCCAGAGGAGGAATGGGAGAAGGTCATGTGGTCTGATGAGACAAAAATAGAGCTTTTTGGTCTAAACTCCACTCGCCGTGTTTGGAGGAAGAAGAAGGATGAGTACAACCCCAAGAACACCATCCCAACTGTGAAGCATGGAGGTGGAAACATCATTCTTTGGGGATGCTTTTCTGCGAAGGGGACAGGACGACTGTACCGTATTGAGGGGAGGATGGATGGGGCCATGTATCGCGAGATCTTGGCCAACAACCTCCTTCCCTCAGTAAGAGCATTGAAGATGGGTCGTGGCTGGGTCTTCCAGCATGACAACGACCCGAAACACACAGCCAGGGCAACTAAGGAGTGGCTCCGTAAGAAGCATCTCAAGGTCCTGGAGTGGCCTAGCCAGTCTCCCGACCTGAACCCAATAGAAAATCTTTGGAGGGAGCTGAAAGTCTGTATTGCCCAGCGACAGCCCCGAAACCTGAAGGATCTGTATGGAGGAGTGGGCCAAAATCCCTGCTGCAGTGTGTGAAAACCTGGTCTAGAACTACAGGAAACGTATGATCTCTGTAATTGCAAACAAAGGTTTCTGTACCAAATATTAAGTTCTGCTTTTCTGATGTATCAAATACTTATGTCATGCAATAAAATGCAAATTAATTACTTAAAAATCATACAATGTGATTTTCTGGATTTTTGTTTTAGATACCGTCACTCACAGTTGAAGAGTACCTATGATAAAAATGACAGACTTCTACATGCTTTGTAAGTGGGAAAACCTGCAAAATCGGCAGTGTATCAAATACTTGTTCTCCCCACTGTAGGTCAATGAGTGTTGAATTTGATCAACAGAAAAATTAATTGTGACTTATATTTCATTGAAGTTTGTAATGCTTAGGTTGTTAGAAGTGTACTGATATAAGTAGGCCACGTGGCATCCCGGGCAACTTTGAGAAAAAACACTTTATATCGGAGTTGTCTCGAGATTGCTGTGCATATTCATGTTTTGAGGCTAGTAGCATAGCATTGCTCTCTATTGAATACAGGCGGTTGACGTCAACAACCCTTATTGAATATTCAAACAAGTATTAAAATAATGAGATGTCTCTACCAATCCAAAGAAAGGACAGGTGGTAGCTAGTGCCGCTTTGTGGACAACTACTCCCATTGTTAGGGCGGAGAGACAAGTATCTTGTCAGTAAATCCATCATCTTTGGTACACTCCTAACAACCTAAGCATTACGAAACTATATTAGATTAAATAAGTATGGAAGAGTATAAGGGCCAAGTGAAAATAAATAAATAAATAAACAGCGATGGGTTGTGGTACTTGGATTATTAAAATTGATAATAGTGGCAATATTTTGAGAATAAAGTGGCAATTATTTCGAGAAGAAACTCTCATTTAATTCTGGGAATAAAGAAAATTAAATAAAGTTGACATTTGGAGAATAAAGTCTGTTAAGATTAAAGTATGGGATTTGGTTGATTCCCTGGCTTCCTGTTGCACTGTTGAAATGCCCGAGTTAGATGGCTGGTGATACAATAGTTTAGAATTGGCTTTAGTAACTAGGAAATCCTTGTATTTTTAGCACATAATCACCATAAAAAAATTATAAAAAATATTAAGACCTGGAAGAGGTTGTGCCAAAGATTATTTTCAGGAGGAACCATTCTTACATACTGTACATTGGTATAGCTGGGCGGGGTGTCTGTGTGGGCGGTAAAAAGTAGGGGGAAAACCAACAAATGGCTATCAATCTAATGATCTAATGCACTTGTTCAAACAGGCATCACTGCACACTCACGCTAATCAATATAATGATCTAATAACTCACACACATACACATACCAATTTCCCCCCTGGCAATTTCAGACTATAGGCATACACTCTTATAACGGACACGGTGCGTAATGAGGACAAACAAAAAAATTTCTTGTCACTGAATTAGGGCTGGGCGATATGACCAAAATCTCATATCCCGATATAGGTCATTTCATATCCCGGTAACGATACATATCACAATATATCACATTTTCTGTAAATTCAATTAATAAATAGTTTATATAAAATGACCACATGTAAAGGCCTATTTCTTATTACATTTTGAATAAAAGGTACTTACTCATATTTGATTATTTCTCCTTTTATTTAGAACCTTTTGTGCAAATTTTCAATTAAGCATGTAACAAAATATAAAATATTAATGTATAAAATCTAAAAAGGTAAATAGAAAACACTTCAACTATAGTTGCAAATGTGTAATTTGGCAACAATGCCTCTGAGTCGGGAGTTTGTTTTGAGCACTCGACTACTTTTTTGGGTCTCATCCGTAGACTCTCCGTACTGTTTCACATGATTCTTGCGTAGGTGGTAAGAGAGGTTGGTGGTGTTTTAGGCTGTTGTCGGGACCGGACTGCGGCATATTTTGCAGAGGACGGTTTTCTGGTCCGTGTCAGACTCTTCATACCGAAACCACTTCCATGCGACCGAAGTAGTCTCTCTTTTAGGTACAAGCTCTGTCACGTTCACTCTCCTCCATGTTTGTTTGTGTTGCAAAATGTCTTCCACGAGGAAGGAATTGACAAAAAATATTGCCGTAAAGAGTGTGATTTGCGACACAACGAAATAAACGATAGAGCATAATATGAAACGATATATATCGCCCAGCCCTACACTGAATGCGAAGATAACTGGGATTGAGTCCCTGTCAGTCAGCCCTCCGAATTCGCTACAATGTTCTGCTGCCCAGCCTAGGCGAACACCTTGCAAAAAATCTGTGCATAATGGCAACTATGAAATCAAATCAAAGGTTATTGGTCACATACACCTGTTTAGCACATGTTATTGCGAATGTAGCGAAATGCTTGTAAGGACCTTATCCATGGTAATTTACTATGGGTAGTATTTCCCCCATATGGCAACTATCCTTCTAATGACTATAGACTAGTAGGCTACATGAGCACACTCAATAAAACAAATTATCTTGGGATCCTGGAGGCCGGGGGTTTTGCGTGTGTCCCATGACAAGCAGCTCTCCAAATTCGCTATAACACTGCTATTTTGCAGCCCGTTATAACCCTACAGTTGCCCACTTGATTGAGAACCCTAACCTGTAGGATAATCCTATGCTACAGTGGGCAAGTGAAAGTAAATTATAAGCCTATCCAACAGCTACGGGAGGAATGAACAATGAAGCAGGGGTTTTACGCAAATGTATCTGTGGGAGGAGAGGCAGGTCAGGGACCACTCCTGTGTGCGCAAAGCAGCTAGCTGTTTGAATATATTATATAGATTCTCCCTTTCTTGAAATAATAATGTATCTAAATATACAGTAGGCCTATTAGATAAATGGTGATAGGCTATATAGGCTAATAATCACTGATTTGACATGACATGGTTGGTAGCCTAGCATAATATCTCCTTTCCCTTTCCGTCTATCGGTGATGTCTTCAAGGATGGGAGGAATGAAGGATGCATAGTTTATCCCAAAACGGACCTCTTCTCAGTTATAGGCTATTTGTCCCAGCTATACCATTAACTTAGGTTACCACTTGTTCACCTTATAGAGGCTAGTGGCTAGACCTGTTGGGTTATAATAATGGACCATCAATTTGCTGTCTTAGACAGGGCTTTACCCAAACCCCTGCCCTGCGGCTATGCAAGGCCCATGACTGGGGTTTGGGGGTAGCCCATGAGGGACGAGCTAGCCTTCTCCACGCAATCCTTCACTAACATTCACAAGATAATAAGCATATGCCTATGAGGTTACTTAAAACACCAAGCCATTACGCACAAATGTGTACGTTAACCTTTCGTTTTGATATGTAGGCTGCTGGCCTAGCTGTTACTCTCTAAGACTATGCAAAGCATTTAGGGGATTAAGGATAACATTGTAGCGATGTAGCACCTAAAGACTCTCGGAGCATGCGAAACAAGATTCTCTGGTCTGATGAAACCAAGATTGAACTTTTTGCCTGAATTCCAAGCATCACATCTGGAGGTAACCTGGCACCATCCCTATGGTGAAGCATGGTGGTGGCAGCATCATGCTGTGGGAATGTTTTTCAGCGTCAGGGACTGGGAGACCAGTCAGGATCGAGGGAAAGATGAACGGGGGAAAATACAGAGAGATCCTTGATGAAAACCTGCTCTAGAACCTCAGACAAGGGTGAAGGTTCACCTTCCAACAGGACAACGACCCTAAGCACACAGCCAAGACAATGCAGGAGTGGCTTCGGGACAAGTCTCTGAATTTCCTTGAGTGGCCCAGCCAGAGCCTGGACTTGAACCCGATCGAACATTTCTGGAGAGACCTGAAAATAGCTGACAGAGCTTAAGAGGTGGAATGGGAGAAACTCCCCAAATACAGGTGTGCCAAGCTTGTAGCGTCATACCCAAGAAGACTCAGGGCTGTAATCGCTGCAAAAGGTCCTTCAACAAAGTACTGAGTAAAGGGTGATATTTAATTTTTTCATTTTTAATAAATTAGCAAAAATGTCAACTGTTTTTAGTTTTTTTTTGTCATTATGGGGTATTGTGTTTAAATTGATAAGGGGGGGAAAAAAACAATTTATTCAATTTTAGAAGAAGACTCTAACGTAACAAAATGTGGAAGAAGTCAAGTGGTCTGAATACTTTCCGAATGCTCTGTATGTGTAGGCTATGCCATATGTATTGGCTAATATGCATATACAGCTGTCATTTTTAAACCTCCCTTCTACGACACACACACACACACACATCTTTCTATACACAGTACATGCTTTTATTTTCTAAAGTACATGCTTTTATGCAAAGTATATGATTGAATATTTTTTATTTAAGCCTGCAGCTAGATACTTGAAATTAGACATATAATCATGCCAAAACATGATTAAAATTTTGAATTCACTGACCGAGATTGCTAATGGAACACAAACTTGTGCGCAATAACTGAATTAACCCTTGCACTCTTTCTAAACAACTGATTTAAAAAAAAACAAAAAATAGTATATTTTTGGGAACAGAGAACTGTATTGAGATCAAATGTTTAATCGATGGGAAAATTAGAAGAATGTCGGGCAAAATGCATCTCGCTCCATCTTCTCCCAGATTTTCTCCCAATGCTGGCCACTGGGCTTCCTCTCATCACCATATAACCTGATGTTTCAGATTTATACGGTGAAACATCTGGCTCATTGTTCTAATGCTTGCAGAACTGTCTAATGGGAGTTTGAATCGGAGCTTCCTGGGCGTTAGAGAGGAGACATAATGCACAGACACTGGGGCAAGGGCAGAGTTTTTTTAAATGAACCTCAGACTCCTTGTTGGTCTGTACATTTGTTTGCTTTGCCGAAATCCATACTTTTTAATGAGAAAATGACTCAAGTGAAAGTCACCCAGTAAAATACTACTTGAGTAAAAGTCTAAAGGTATTTGGTTTTAAATATACTTAAGTATCAAAAGTAAATGGAATTGCTAAAATATACCTAAGTATCAAAAAGTTAAAGTATGAGTTCTTTTTTAATTCCTTTATATTAAGCAAACCAAACGGCACAATTTTCTTTTCTTATTGGCGGATAGCCAGGGGCACGCTCCAACACTCAGACATAATTTACAAACAAAGCATTTGTGTATAGTGAGTCCTCAGATCAGAGGCAGTAGGGATGACCAGGGATGTTCTCTTGATAAGTGTGTGAATTAGACCATTTTCCTGTCAAAATGTAACAAATACTTTTGGGTGTCAGGGAAAATGTATGGTGTAAAAAGTATTATATTTTCTTTAGGAATGTAGTAAAGTAAAAGTTGGCAAAAATATAAATAGTGAAGTACAGTTTTACTTAACTACTTTACACCACAGCATAGCGAGTCTGAGGTTCAGGGGGGGAAAAACGAGTCTGCGTTCAACTCCATTGAGGTAATTGGCTATTGGCTAGGGTTTTTGCGTCACTCTAGTTTAGGTGAGTGCTGGCCAGAATTGTTGTTTGTCATTTCTGATTAATCACATTTTTTTATTTTTCGCTCTCTCGTTCTCTAGCTCTCTCTCATTTTCATTCTCCATCTCTGTTTGTGTGTGTTGTAGGTGAGTCCTGGTGAAGATGACGATGACGCACGTGGGGGCAGTACTTGGTGCAGTAACAGCAGTGATGGCCATCCTGTTTCACTCTTCCATTCACAAGATAGAGGAGGGACACCTAGCCGTTTACTACAGGTATGATCCCTGACCTCCAACCCGCTATGAGTCCATGTCCTCCATTTACCAGGTAGTGAAATGCTGTGTAGAGTAGATTCGTATTATTGGTTAATTTCACTGTTCGCTGTGTTTCAGAGGAGGAGCTTTGCTAACCACACCCAACGGCCCTGGATTCCACATTATGATTCCCTTTATTACCACCTACAGATCAGTACAGGTACTACCTGTTGTACCTTTTACAAAACTAGAAAGGCCTCGTCTTCGGGCCAATGATGCGTCTTTTGAACGTCAACATTCGAACAGTCTAAGAAATACATTTCATATATGCTATCGGAAGAATACTAATTTGCTTGTGTTCATGAAGGTCTTAGGTAACATTAAAATATGAAAGAATGTATTTAAAACAGAATGGTATTTTCATTAGTTTATGTAACTGTAGCCTATATGAACAAATGAAGAACCACTAAAACACCACATTTCAAGTGTTAAAATCTGTTAAAGAAACATCATCACAAAGATCATTCACTTTTAATTTGTTAAAGGAAGGTCTTAAGGAACATTATTAATGTAAGAAAATGCATTTCAAAAGAACACAATGGCATAAATACACTTCATGGCCAAAAGTATGTGGACACCTGCTCGTCATCTCATTCTAAAATCATTGGCATTAATATGGAATTGGTACCCCTTTGCTGCTATACCAGCCTCCACTCTTTTGTTAAGGGATGTTTCCAGTAGATGTTGGAACATCGCTGCTGGGACTTGCTTCCATTCAGCCACAAGAGCATTAGTGAGGTCAGCACTGATGTTGGGTGATTAGGCCTGGCTCTCCATCGGGGTTCCAATTCAACCCAAAGTTGTTCGATGGGGTTGAGGTCTATGCAGGCCAGTCAAGTTCTTTCACACCGTTCTCAACAAACCATTTCTGTATGGACATTTCTGTATGGATTGTCATGCTGAAACAGGAACGGACCTTCCCCAAACTGTTGTCACAAAGTTGGAAGCACAGAATCGTATAATTGCAGAATATGTAATTGTATGCTGTAGCTTAAAGATTTCCCTTCACTGGAACGAAGAGGCATAGCCGAACCATGAAAAACAGCCCCAGACTATTATTCCTCCTCCACCAACTTTTACAGTTGGCACTATGCATTCGGGCAGGTAGCGCTCTCCTGGCATCCGCCAAACCCAGATTTGTGAGTGGGACTGCCAGATGGTGAAGCGTGATTCATCACTCCAGAGAACGCGTTTCCACTACACCAGAGTCTAATGGTGGCGAGCTTTACACCACTTCAGCTGGCACTTGGCATTACTCATGGTGATCTTAGGCTTGTGCTCGGCCATGGAAACCCATTTCATGAACCTCCCGATAAACAGTTATTGTGCTGACGTTGCTTCCAGAGGCAGTTTGGAATTCGGTAGTGTTGCAACCGAGGACAGACATTTTTTACGCACTTCAGCACTCGGCTGTGAGCTGGTGTGGCTTACCACTTCACTGCTGAGTCGTTGTTGCTCCTAGATGTTTCCACTTCACAATAACAGAACAGAAAGTTGATGAACTGACTTGTTGGAAAGGCACGTTGAAAGTCACTGATCTCTTCAGTACGGGTCATTCTACTGCCAGTGTTTGTCTATTGAGATTGCATGGCTGATTGCTAAATTTTATACACCTGAAATAGCCGAATCCACTCATTTTGAATGGGTGTCCACATACTATTGTATATACAGTGCATTCGGAAAATATTCAGACCCCTTGACATTTTCCAAATTTTGTTAAGTTATTCTAAAAAATGTATTTATATATTATATATATATATATATATATACACAATACCCCATAATGACAAAGCGAAAACAGGTTTTTAGACATTTTGCAAATGTATTAAAAATAAAAAACAAACCTTATTTACATAAGTATTCATACCCTTTGCCATGAGTCTCGAAATTGAGCTCAGGTGCATCCTGTTACCATTGATCACCCTTGAGATGTTTCTACAACTTGATTGGACATGATTTGGAAAGGTCTATATAAGGTCCTATAATTGACAGTGCATGGCAGAGCAAAAACCAAGCCATGAGGTCGAAGGAATTGTCCGTAGAGCTCAGAGACAGGATTGTGTCGAGGCACAGATCTGGGGAAGGGTACCAAAACATTCCTGCAGCAGTGAAGGTTCCCAAGAACACAATGGCCCCCATCATTCTTAAATGGAAGAAGTTTGGAACCACCAACACTCTTCCTAGAGCTGGCCGCCTGTCCAAACTGAGCAATCGGGGGAGAAGGGCCTTGGTCAAGGAGGTGACCAAGAACCCGATGGTCACTCTGACAGCGCTCTAGAGTTCCTCTGTGGAGATGGGAGAACCTTCCAGAAGGACAGTGGCGATTTTAGCATGTTAATCTTGGTGGGGCAAATTAAACAATACATTAATTGCAATATAACGGTGGCAAACTGTGCCCACAAACTGTTAGGGCCTACATAAAGCTGTCCCAACAGCAGTCCCAACACCTTACCACTGCTACACCTCAATCAATCAAATGTATTTATAAAGCCCTTTAAAAATCTAATGTATTTCCCCCTGGTGGCACCTTGTCTGGCAGCGAAACAGTTCATTCAACCTCATTTACTGCCTTTAAAAAAAACATAGCTGATATGGCTGACTTGCTTAAACAATGTGGTTTCTACTGACAATTGAGATGTACAAACTATGGCATAAGGGAACGACGACGGATGTAGTCAATATAACTATTTGTTCAACACTTTTGAAATGTACAGCGACAGAATATGGGTCGTTTTTACAGTGTACACCCTCCCAAGTCAGAACCATAGGGTAAATAAAGGGCAGACAATGAAAGCTCTAACAATATTTGATTATTTCATTTCTCTAAAACAGGTTATAGGCTACATGTGCACCACCAAGTTAGAACAGTAGGTGAAATTAAGAGGTGAAAATAGAACAAATTATTAGGGTGAGGCACATTGAATGCCTTTTGGGTCTTTGCGTGTCAAAAAATATACACGTCAATATTATTCCTCCTCCACCAAGTTGCCACTTTACAATTCCGAGTTGAATGACCGTTCAAAACTTATTTTCCCTGTTTGAGCTGTGTATTCCCGACTTCCCAATTGCAATGCTTGCAGTTAGCCACTGTCACCGATTCCTTACAAACCACTCATTGTTGAATTTGCGATCTCCAAATTGTTCTGCACCGATACTTTTTGTCTATATTTTCTCTTAATTATTTATCTTCATATGACAAGGATTAAAATGTATTTTGACAGACCTTCAGTTTCTTGGGAATTTCTCGCATGGAATAGCCTTCATTTCTCAGAACAAGAATAGACTGATGAGTTTCAGAAGGAAGTTCTTTGTTTCTGTCCGTTTTCAGCCTGTAATCGAACCCACAAATGCTGATGCTCCAGATACTCAACTAGTCTAAAGAAGGCCAGTTTTATTGCTTATTTATTCAGTACAACAGTTTTCAGCTGTGCTAACATAATTTCAAAAGGGTTTTCTAATGATCAATTAGCCTTTTAAAATGATCAACTTGGATTAGCTAGGCCTCTGTATGCCTATGTAGATATTCCATAAAAAATAAGCAGTTTCCAGCTACAATAGTAGCAACATTAACAATGTCTATTTCTAAGTGACCCCAAACTTTTGAACGGTAGTGTATATATTTTTTAATTGTTTTCAAACTGATATGTGACACGTATTAATGCCAAAATAACATGAAAAATGAAAATGAAAAAGTAAATAATACTTACAGTTTAAGTCGGAAGTTTACATACACCTTAGCCAAATACATTTAAACTCAGTTTTTCACAATTCCTGAGCTTTAATCCTAGTAAAAAGTCCCTGTCTTAGGATCACCACTTTATTTTAAGAATGTGAAATGTCAGAAGTTTACATACACTCAATTAGTATTTGGTAGCATTGCCTTTAAATTGTTTAACTTGGGTCAAATGTTTTGGGTAGCTTCCCACAATAAGTTGGGTGAATTTTGGCTCATTCCTCCTGACAGAACTGGTGTAACGTAGTCAGGTTTGTAGGCCTCCTTTGGAAGACCCATTTGCAATCAAGCTTCAACTTCCTGACTGATGTCTTGAGATGTTGCTTCAATATTTCCACATAATTTTCCTTCCTCATGATGCCATCTATTTTGTGAAGTGCACCAGTCCCTCCTGCAGCAAAGCACCCCCACAACATGACCCTGCCACCCCCGTGCTTCACGGTTGAGATGGTGTTCTTCGGCTTGCAAAAAGTACAATCTTTTTCCCCATGTGCAGTTGCAAACCGTAGTCTCACTTTTTTTTTATGGCGGTTTTGGAGAAGTGACTTCTTACTTGCTGAGCGGCCTTTCAGGTTATGTCGATATAGGACTTGTTTTTCTGTGGATATAGATACTTTTGTACCCGTTTCCTCCAGCATCTTCACAAGGTCCTTTGCTGTTTTTCTGGGATTGATTTTCGCACCAAAGTACTTTCATCTCTATGCAGAATGCGTCTCCTTCCTGAGCGGTATGACGACTGCGTGGTCCCATGTTGTTTATACTTGCGTACTATTGTTTGTACAGATGAACGCGGTACCTTCAGGCGTTTGGAAACTGCTCACAAGGATGAATCAGACTTGTGGAGGTCTAAAAAGTTCTTGGCTGATTTCTTTTTATTTTCCCATGATGTCGAGCAAAGAGGCACTGAGTTTGAAGGTAGCCCTTGAAATACATCCACAGGTATACCTCCAATTGACTCAAATTATGTCAATTAGCCTATCAGAAGCTTCTAAAGCCATGACATCATTTTCTGTAATTTTCCAAGCTGTTTAAAGGCACAGTCAACTTAGTGTATGTAAACTTCTGACCCACTGCATTTGTGATATAGTGAATTATAAATGAAATAATCTGTATGTAAACAATTGTTGGAAGAATTACTTGTGTCATGCACAAAGTAGATGTCCTAACCGACTTGCCAAAACTATAGTTTGTTAACATGAAATCTGTGGAGTTGAAAAATTAGTTTTAATGACTTCAACCTAAGTGTATGTAAACTTCCGTCTTCAACTGTATATCTATATTTTTTTTTTTGGGTGGGGGGGGGGGTATTAAAAATGTGTCCTCTCAGCCCCACCTGCACTGATTGACGAGTCGATACTGCAGAAGGACAAACATCTCTGCAGCACTCCAAATAATCAGGCCTTTATGTTAGAGTGGCCAGACGGAACCCACTCCTCAATAAAAGGCACATTACAGCCCGCTTGGAGTTTGCCAAAAGGCACCTAAAGACTCTCAGACCATGAGAAACAAAATTCGCTGGTCTGATGAAACCAAGATTGAACTCTTTGGCCTGAATGCCAAGTGTCACGTCTGGAGGAAACCTGGCACCATCCCTACGTTTTATTTTATTTTAACGAGGTAAGTCAGTTAAGAACAAATTCTTATATACAATGACTGCCTACCTACAGGGTCAGCCCCTGGAGCAAATTAGGGTTAAGTACCTTGCTCAAGGACACATCAACCGGTTTTTCACCTTGTCGGCTCGAGTATTCGAACCAGCGACCTGCATGGTGGTGGCAGCATCATGCTGTGGTGATGTTTTTCAGCGGCAGGGACTGGGAGACTAGTCAGGATCGAGGGAAAGATCTACAAAGCAAATTACAGAGAGATCCTTGATGAAAACCTGCTCCCAGGACCTCAGATTGGGGCCAAGGTTCACCTTCCAACAAGGCAATGACCCTAGGCACACAGCCAAAACAATGCAGGAGTGGCTTCTCTGGAGAGACCTGAAAATAGCTGTGCAGTGATGCTCCCCATCCAACCTGACAGACCTTGAGTGGAGCTGCACGGAAAAATGGGAGAAACTCCACAAATACAGATGTGCCACGCTTGTAGTGTCATACCCAAGAAGACTCAAGGCTGTAATCGCTGCCAAAGGTGCTTCAACAAAGTACTGAGTAAAAGGTCTGAATACTTATGTAAATTAGATATTTCTGTATTTTATTTTTAATACATTTTGAATAAACTTCCCCAAAAAAAAAACAGTTTGATTTGTCATTATGGGTATTGTGTGTAGATTGACGAGGGGAAAACTATTTAATCCATTTTAGGATAACGCTGTAACGTAACAAAATGTGGAAAAAGTAATGGGGTCTGAATATTTTCCGAATGCAGTGTATACTACTGTTCTATGAGTGCACATGTAATTCTGCCCAAAAGTTATATTTTGAAATGGAGCTCAAGGGGTCCTTTTAAAGAGTTGTTTGGCAATGATAGGTGATTTGGAAATTGTCATAGAAACTGCAGAATTTACTCTTTCTGATTCTATATAGACATCACATCGTCTTACCTGCTTGTGACTGTAGGAGAATTTGCAAAAGTCACTTTTTGCCACAAATTTTAACAATTTGTAATATTCTCAACCATCAGACTATTGTCAATTTAATGTTGTATTTAGAAATTAGTTTAGGTGCTGTTTCGATGGGCCATTAGCTGCGCAGGCTGACTGCCAGTGAGTGACTGGCGGTGAATGAAGGGCAGAGCAATTACATGTCCTCTTAAAACTGTGTATAACACATTCTGATTGTGATATTAACGTTCTAACAACGACAGTGTGTTATGTAGACTTATTTAGGGAAAGTCAAGGATGGGGGGTGGACATGACTTAAAAAATGGCAGAGTAATTAAAAAAGTGAATACATTTTTAGTCAGTATAACACACTGCTCTCCTAGTGTTAAACACTGACCCCTGACCTCAAACCCTAGATACCACATCATGCTGCCCTTTATTACGTCTACAGATCAGTTCTAATAATGAACTCTCTGTTACAGACAACTCTTCAAACTGATGAGATAAAGAACGTGCCTTGTGGAACCAGGTAAACAGTTACAGAACAGTTACATGGTGATGGCTGTGTGCGTGTATGGCGGGGGGGAATTGTCCATGTGTGTGACCATATTAATGATATGTGTGTGTTCTCTCCACAGTGGAGGAGTGATGATCTACTTCGACCGTATAGAGGTGGTCAACATGCTGGTGCCCTCATCTGGTAAAACCTTCAGAAGCATTTGCTAGCAGAGTGGATCCCTAGGACACCTACAGGTAACTGCCAAAATAAAGGAAACACCAACAAAGCACTGGGCCACCACGAGCTGACAGAACAGCTTCAATGTGCCTTGGCATAGATTATACAAGTGGCTAAACCTCTATTGAAGGGATGCAATGCCATTCTTCCATGAGAAATTTTATAATTTGGTGTTTTGTTGATTGTGGTGGAAAACGCTGTCTCAGGCGCTGCTCCAGAATCTCTTAAGTGTTCAATTGAGTTGAGATCTGGTGACTGAGACAGTGACACACACACACACACACACACACACCCTTTAAACCCCCTATGCTCCTTTGAGATCCCTCTATCAATGTCACAGATCTCTTCTAACAATGGTAGCCAAAATAATGGGCAACATTTTTATACATGACCCTAAGCATGATGGGATGTTAATAGCTTAACTCAGGAACCACACCTGTGTGGAAGCTCCTGCTTTCAATATACTTTTTTATCCCTCATTTACTAAGTGTTTCCTTTATTTTGTCAGTTATCTGTATGTTGTCCCCATTTCTATGTAGGTGGAAAAGGGGCGTGGTGACATTTCTACTTTGCTAGTGTATACTAATCTCTCTCTCTTTCTTCACAGTGGTGGACACAGTAAAGAACTATACAGCTGATTATGACAAAACTCTCATTTTCAACAAGATTCACCATGAACTTAACCAATTCTGCAGTGTACACACTCTACAGGAGGTCTACATTGAGCTGTTTGGTGAGTACACACACACTCACTCAATTCTATAGCAGGTCAGACACTTCTGTACGTCAGTGTTGACACATAGTGTAACTCTTGTTTCTTTCCTGTGTCTCGGCTGTCAGACATTATTGATGAGAACCTGAAGCTCGCTCTGCAGAAAGACCTCAACTCTATGGCGCCTGGACTGACAATACAGGTACACAGACTTAGGGCTGTGGCGGTCAAGCAAATAACTGCCGGTCTCACGGTAATTGACCGTTAATTAAAATCAACACATTTAGCATCTCCTGACTTCCACTCATAGCCTTCAAGCCACTGATGCAGACCTAATAAATCCATGTAATATAGCCTACACCATCACAATAAATCTATTATTTGTGTGCTATATGTTTTGATTTTTAATAAATTCTAAGGCTGCATGATGATTTGAAAAAGTTGCATGAAAGGCGTGAGCGCTGTTTTGTTTTTTTGCGAAGGCTGTACACAGTCTCTCATTCACAATTTGACAAGCACTTGAATTTCACGGCGGCATCCCCTTTGTGTGGTCATAATGCACCCTAAAAAAAGAACTGTCCACATTTTAGTTTTCGTCAGCCAACAAGATGAGTAGGTCTAACGAACAGCAAAAGCACTAGCCAAATGTCAATCTACTATCCCCCATAGTACAAAAGTTGACCTATTCTGTGCGACAAAGAAATATTCCAAACATAGTCTGGGGCAGTTGTTGGATGTGGTAGATCCCAAATTAATACAACCACTAGCATAAAAAAACTGTTTTAAGCAATGAGCCTGACGCAACCGATCAGAATGTTTAGCTTTTTTTATTAACTATTAGTCTATTTCTTCACATTATAAGTGCAGCAATGCACACAAGGCAGTAGGCTATAACCTTATCAAAACATTTATGCTTTTATCCAGAGCGACTTACAATTTCTTAGTGCATTTTGTTTCTACTGGTCCACCGTGTGAATTGAACCCACAACCCTGGCATTGCAAGCGCCATGCTCTACCATCTGAGCTACACGGCCTAGGGTACATGGGATGTACGACTATGATCTGAGGTCTTTGATTCGATTACATTTGCATTGATGTCAGTGTGACAATAGAGTGCTGAGTACCAGGCAGTTAGCAAGTTTGGTAGGCTACTAATGACCATCAGCAGCATCAGACCTTGAAGAACCCTAATTACTGTGACTAAACGGTCACGTAGACTTTGACTGCCGTCATGACTCGTGACCGCCGGTGTGTCGGTAATACGGTCACCTTAACAGCCCTAACACTGACACAAACACACACTCTTCTTCAGTGGGCCTCAGGATCTCGTCACGGTATCTCTGTACATTCAAATTGCCATCGATAAAATGCAATTGTGTTCGTTGTCCGTAGCTTATCCCTGTCCGTAGCTTATCCCTGCCCATACCATAACTCCACCGCCACTATGGGGTACTCTGTTGAAATCAGCAAACCGCTCGCCCACATGACACCATACACGCAGTCTGCGGTTGTGAGGCCGGTTCAACGTACTGCTAAATTCTCTAATTATGACGTTGGTTTTTGAAAAGGCTTTAAGATTATATCATCAAATTCATGAAAATGCGGTAATTTAAGATATATACAATTATTTTCGGAATTGTGTATTGATTTACTCATACCCGATGCCTTTTATAAAAAATATTTGATGCTCAAGAAGACACATCTCCGAAAGTTAGAAAAGTCTAATTTGAACTACATCTCCTGCAGCGTTGTTAGCATGTAGGAGCGTGCCTGCTCAAGCTGAGTACTTACAAGACAAAGTTTGGCTACTGAACGTGGCCCTGGTTTGTGTGTACTGAGTGTGTCTATGTTCCAGGCTGTCCGAGTCACAAAGCCCAAAATCCCAGAGGCCATCAGGAGAAACTTTGAGCTCATGTGAGTGTTCTCTCTCTCTCTCCTCTTTCTTTTTTCTCTTTGTTCTCGCTTTCTCTTATCTTTCATTGTCTTTACATGATCGATCTTTCTTTCCTTCTTTCCCTTTCCTTATCTCTCTTTCTGTAACCCTCTCTCACTCTGTGTGTGTGTGTGTGTGTGTGTGTGTGTGTGTGTGTGTAAACAAGCTTCTCTCTCACTCTGTGTGTGTGTGTGTGTGTGTGTGTGTGTGTGTGTGTGTGTGTGTAAGCTTCTCTCTCACTCTGTGTGTGTGTGTGTGTGTGTGTGTGTAAGCTTCTCTCTCACTCTGTGTGTGTGTGTGTGTGTGTGTGTGTGTGTGTGTGTGTGTGTAAGCTTCTCTCTCACTCTGTGTGTGTGTGTGTGTGTGTAAGCTTCTCTCTCACTCTGTGTGTGTGTGTGCGTGTGTGTAAGCTTCTCTCTCACTCTCTGTGTGTGTGTGTAAGCTTCTCTCTCACTCTGTGTGTGTGTGTGTGTGTAAGTAAGCAAGCTTCTCTCACTCTGTGTGTAGGGAGGCGGAGAAGACTCGTCTGTTGATAACTGTTCAGACTCAGAAGGTCGTGGAGAAGGAAGCCGAGACCGAGAGGAAGAAAGCCATCATCGGTAACCTAGCAACACTCCTCTTTCTCATAAGTGTACATGCACTACCGTTTGTATATTGTAGGCATCTGAAAACAACCCATACATATAAGATTTATGGAGCTAGGTTGCGATACAGGTTGTAACTTGTACTCTTTCACACTGTAACACTGTACAATCTCTCTTCTCTCTCTCCTATCTCATTCTTTCCCCACCGCCCACATTCTTTTTTTTTTCTCAGAGGCTCAGAAGGTGGCTGAGGTAGCACAGATTCATTTTCAACAGAAGGTGATGGAGAAAGAGACTGAGAAGAGGATCTCTGAGATAGAGGGTCAGTGTGTGTGTGTGGACGTGTTTAACTAATTTATACTTGTCGATAGGGTTGTTGCGGTGACCATATTACCGCCACACCAGAGCTTGGAGAAGTCAAATTACCGATGCTGCTGATAGTCTTTAGTAGCCTATATATAATATATAAGTAAAGACAAGATTAAATCATGACTAGTGTGATGGGTGACAATGTTAGCCTATCACTAGTGAATGATATAATATCATTTGTGAATGATGCCCAGCTTAAGGCAAACAGCGCATGCTTTTTTTTGCGGCTTTTTCAAATCATAGTCGCAAAACCTCATGTAGCCTAGCCCATAGGCCTATATTTTTTGATAAGGTTTGTATCAGAACTAAAGTGGCAAAATAACATGAACCCGCTTTACAAGGGGTGTGGAGCCTTACTGGCATACATAAGCAGCGTGTGAATTTTAAGTTTGGGGAAGATAATTTTCACCATAAAAATAATAAAAGCATCACATGCATAATTACATTTGCCACTTTTGATAATGGTATTTTCACACTAATGGAACATTTGCCCTTATAGCCTACTGCCGTGTGCACATTTCTGCGCTTTTAATGTGAAGAGAGCCTAATAGTTCATCAACATAAGCTAAACGTTCTCATCTGTTGCGTTAGCCACATTGCATAAAAAGGTTTTTATGCTAGTGGTTGTATTAATTTGGGCTCTATCGCATCCCACAACTGTCCCAGACTATGTTTGGAATATTTATTTATCTTACAGAATAGAATAGGTGAACTTTTGTACAATGGAGGATAGTAGATTGACATAGGCCAGTGCTTTTTCTGTTTGTTAGGCCTACTCATCTTGTTAGCTGACGAAAAATAAATGTGGACAGTTCTTCCAATATCTTCAATATGCACCTCGGAATTGGATAAGGACACGTGCAGATGTCTGTCTTCACTTGTAGCCTGTGAGAAAGACCCGATCACGTGATGGAGAGCCATGTGAGTGAGAGGTGCTTCGGAGCACGCAGCACTCAGGGAGAAGGGCACAACGCAACATTCCGGACCAAGTTCACAAGGCATTATCAAGTGCTTTTCAAATTGTGAATGAGAGACTGATGAAGTGTGTACAGCCTGCGCAAAAAAACAAAGCAGAGCTCATGCCTTCCAAGCAACGTTTTTCAAATCATTATTAGTCGCATCATGCAGCCTTACAATGTATTAAAAATTAAAACATATAGCCCAACGTTTGTAGAACAACTAAAGTTACATTAATAACTCTAAATTAAGCATATAGGAGTACCTATTTTTGTTTGTTAACAGCTCAACACAGAATAGCTTAATGTCCGCACTCCCTCAAATCGTTTGGAGAAAACATCCTTTCTATTTTATTCAGCTTTGTTCAATTGTATTCCTCATACTATAAAATAATGCCATGGAATTCTAAGCAAATCTTGTCTGCTAAAATAAACTAGTGTAGCCCACAGCCATTTGGCAGATTATGCTAATCTATCTTCTTCTGAAATAGACATTTTCTTGATATTGTGTTTCTTTAGACCTGTTTTAAAATAAATAATATTAACGGTGTGTGTATTTCAGACACTGCATTCCTGGCTAAAATGAAGGCCAGGGCTGATGCGGAGTATTACACAGCTGCTAAGTTTGCTGAAGCTAATGGGGTAAGATGTGTGTACACAAACAAAAAAACAAACACACACACACACACTGACATGATCTCTCCCATCTCTACAGTTAAAGTTAACCCCAGAGTACCTGGAGTTGATGAAGTATCAGGCGATAGCAGCCAACAGTAAGATCTACTTCGGCCAGGATATCCCCAACATGTTTGTTGACGGACACAGCCCTACCACTACCCAGGACCCTCAGCCCCCAAAAGGCTCTGAATAGGCCAGACACTAAGACCCGGGACTAGTTGTCTGTCTGTCTGTCAGTGGAGGGATTTGAAGGACAGCGGAATGTGTAAGAGTAATGCTTTAGTCTTAATTCTATCGGCCAAGGAGAGAAAGGGGGGATTGGGAAAGAGCGAGGGGGGGGGCTGGGTCCCAGCGATGAGAGGGTGGGGAAAAAGAAAGTGGGAGAGTGAGCGGTCTGTCTACACCTGTGTTGAGCAGGCAGTCGATGGGGAGGATCAGTAGAAGCACTAATGCTGATATCTGGGCTGGATTTAGTCAGTCAGGTGGCTCCCAGTTGCCCTGTTCTACATGTGCAGCTTTTCATCGGATGCAACTCTTGGCTTTGCTGAAATTAATGATTTTTGTTGTTGGTTACTTGATGCAAAATAATTGCTAAATTTGAGCCTTACTGTCTGTGATAATTGTTTTTGCTTAAGGATCGGACCCTTTTTTTCAATTTTCGCCTAAAAATACATACTCAAATCTAACTGCCTGTAGCTCAGGACCTGAAGCAAGGATATGCATATTCTTGATACCATTTGAAAGGAAACACTTTGAAGTTTGTGGAAATGTTAAATTAACGTAGGAGAATATAACACATTAGATCTGGTAAAAGATAAAAGACAAAAGACATGCGTTTTTTGGGGTGGGTTTTTGTCACATCATCTTTGAAATGCAAGAGAAAGATCATAATATTACTTAGGGAGTCCGGGCACAATTTAGATTTTGGCCACTACATGGCAGCAGTGTATTAGACTGATCCAATGAACCATTGCATTGCTGTTCAAAATATTGTATCAAGACTGCCCAAATGTGCCTATTGATTTATGAATACATTTTCAAGTACAAAACTGTGCACTCTTCTCAAACAATACCATGGTATTCTTTCAATGTAATACCTACTGTAAGTTGGACAGTGCATTTAGATTAACAAGAATTTAAACTTTCTGCCAATATAAGATATGTCTACGCCCTGGGAAATGTTCTTGTTACTTACAACATTATGCTAATCACATTAGTACACGTTAGCTTAACCGTCCCGAGGGCAGGACACAATCCTCTAGAGGTTAACTGGAATGTGAAGAAGGCAACACTAATTCTGAACTAAAGTGTTTCAGGATCTGATTCCAAATGGGGGTGGGTTTACTGATACTCTGTCTGTGTGTGTGCACGTGTGTAAGAGCAAGACAAGACTATGTGTCTGAGAGAGCGAGCTAGAAAGGGTGTGTGTGTGTGGTATATGTGAGTCCATGCTCCACTCCAAACCCAGAGCAGATCTAACTGAGCCAGGACAATGAGACACTACAACCCTCAGTCTGTCTATCTGTCAGCACACATGGGTTGGACCTCCGTTAAAAGCACATACACACCTGGTGGAACACCTTAGAACGTCAATCAGTGGCGGTCAGTGCAGTTTCAGATGAGGGAGGACATGAGCATGGCCTTATTTCTATTACAGCATATTGGATGACTGTCATTCATATTCCATTCACCCAGTTAAATGTAACAGCGATAGGTTTAGGCTACAACATGACAATGATGGGTATATATTCTCCCTATACCCATCATGAGGTTGTTACAACCTAGACAATGAATGAACGTTTACAAAGTAGGTGCACCCAGGTCGAGAGACATTTGATGTGACATTCAATACCGCCTTGCACACTCTTGCCTGCCTCTAGCTGATATTGGGTGTAATCATTAGTCCAACAGTTGCAAACGAGAGTTTCTGTTGGACAAATTCACGTATGTATATCCCCGTTTTGTTCTGTTTGCTTCTGTTTAAGAAACGCTTTTCAACAGAATCAGCGGAATGAATACACCCCTGATCACGCCTGAACACAGTTCACAGTTTCATAGCAGCCACATTGTATTCCTTCTGGCATCTACGTTATGCACTCTCCTCCTTTCACCTCATCCCTTCGATTGTGGACTTCAATGCACAACACATCAGCTGTATGTGACCAGGCGGAAAAACCTTTCCAAGCCAAACCGCAACACACTGCCTACATCATTGTCACCATATTAGCTAAAGTAACGTCATAGCTAGTCAGCATAGCTAATAGAACTAACTTGTTAGTAAACCCGCTACAACCATGCAGTGATATTACAGTGTGCAGTCAGTAAGCGGTGGGCCCTGGTGGCAATAAATTAGTCAAACCAAAATGCTTACCATGACTTGGAAGAGTTCCAGTGTTGTGTTGGATAGTCATAGCCAGCTAGCTAACATAGCATCCCTCTATTTGAGCAGGGTTTCAGTAGGCTAAACTAGCTAGCTGCATTTGCTAGCAACGTAAGTGAAACTGAAAGTGAAAAAAAATTCTTACTCCATTTCTCTCTTGCATCGCCTTCATTTAGGAAGAACTTAATTTGTTAAACTGTTCAACTATTTTCTTTCTTTCTCTTTGAGTCAACTACTCACCACCTTCTATGCACTGCAATGCTAGCTAGCTGTAGCTTATGCTTTCAGTACTAGATTATTTCTCTGATTCTTTGATTGGGTGGACAACATGTCAGTTCATGCTGCAAGAGCTCTTATAATTAGAGGATGTCCTCCGGAAGTTGTCAAAATTGCTGTGTAAATTTATGGAAGGGGGGTTAGAACCATGAGCCTCCAAGGTTTTGTATTGAAGTTTAGGGATGCGGTCCAAACACTTAAAAGACACACCCTATCCCCTCAGTCCTCAAATTAAGTGGACACTTCTGATGGCGTGTGGTGACGTCTGACGAGTGTACACTTGCAGGGTGAGGGAGGAAGGAATGGTTTTTAAATGGACCACACTTGCCTGGAAATTCGTCACTCGTTCATCCTGCTATAATTGTGTTTTCAGCCAACGGTAACTTGTGTGTGCTTTATACGCACTACAGTCAATTATGATTGCATATTTATTTACATTAACTATATAATTATTAATATATGCCTACTGTGTGATAGCTAGCAAATAAATTAGCTAACTAACGTTATCCTGCATAGCTGGAACTTCCGAAGAAGGAAAATATTTTACATTTTCCAAAAACTAACCAAACAAAACATAATTACATTTACGAGACGTGTTTGTGCCGCCATGTGCATTAGTAGCACAATTTCAAACTTATTTGCATTAGTTTTTACTTACACTTGTATGTTGACTTCTCCATTGATGTTGCTTTTAGGTTTTCGCTGACTTTTCATAGCGGATATACAATCGTCGCAAATTGAATTATGGGGAGTTTCAGGCCCCGGAGTGAACATAATTGTACACTTGCAAACTCGACTGAAAACGAGGGCTGAGGGGCTTACGTTGCAAACTTCCCTTGCTTCTCTAATCATTTGGACCGCCCTCCAAGAAGGCGAGGGTAAGTGGACGAGGGTGTGTCTTTTAAGTGTTTGGACCGCAGCCAGTGTACTAAGAGGAGGACGAAAGCTAGCTGTCCTCCTGCTACACCATTGTGCTACCCTACAGAGTGCTATTGAGGCTACTTTAGACTTTCTTTGCAAAAATTGTGTGTTTTAATAAATTATTTGGTGACGTGATTATATTTAGTATAGTTTTGTCTAAAAAGGATAACCTTTTTAATGTTTAAAAAAATACATGTTTATGAAATTCACTGAGGAGAATGGTCCTCCTTTTGGAGCCTCCACTGACCTCAATATAACCTGTGCAGTCTTTATTTTAATACTTATCGTTAATGCCATTTTGATGTGCTTATCGATGCACAAGCACCTTTTCCCACTCCTATCGCTCCTTCTGTGGAACAGAATGTTGTGTGGTGGCCATAGACATATAATCCTTGGAAGGTGTTTTGAACCTCAGACCCTGACAATTTTACTGTTAAACTCATGGGTACACTAGGAATGGCTGTCTTGACTTGAATGGGAACTGCCATCTATTATGTCTGTGGATGGTTGGTAGCGGCTGTTTGCCTTTTGGTATATTAACATTTTTAAAAAATGTACCCACCAAAAAACATTTGATCAGTCTAACTCAAATGAAGGCGAAGATGACACAATCTTTGCGAGAGGGAGGGTATCTGATTTCATTGGTCCTCAACTCGTGGCTCAGATACACTAAATGGAGTTAGCCCTGAGTTAGCCTGCCCCGGCGCAGGTTCGTTCCGAAGGATTCGTTGCCATAGAAACATACCTGGCTAAAAGGTGAGCCACTTTCGTGATACAGGTTCTCCCGAGTTGAACTCGTAGTTGACTCCTCAAACCTGATTCATAGTATAGGGCTCTGGTCAGTTCAGTAAAGCTACTAGGGTGCTTTAGTAGACTAACCACCACTAACAGTGAAACTACTCTGGAGAAGTGTAACACAAAGCAGGTTCACCGAGTTGATCTCAGCAATCATCTTTCTCTTATGGCATTGGTGGAGGGTTTAAATGAGAATGCAGAAAAGGGTGGAATTCAATTTGTCATGGAAATAATTAACACGTTTTTGTGAATGTTACTTTTGTACAATCTTCATAAAATAAAGGCTTATTTTAAAAGATTTATATGCAAAAAGTTTGATTATGTAAAATAAAACTTATTTTGATACCACAATGTGTGTCTGTGATTTCATACTGCAGCCTGAAGCTGGGTCGTGTTTTTGGGACCATGTCTATAGTGCCTTCAGAAAGTATTCACTTCTTCCACATTTGGTGTGTTACAGCCTGAATTTAAATTGAGATTTTTGGTCACTGGCCTATTCAGGACATATTTTTTATATTAATGAAAAATGGAAAGCTGAAAGCTCTTGAGTAAAGTATTCAACTCCTTTGTGTTGGCAAGCCTAAATAAGTTCAGGTGTAAAAATGTGTTTAACAAGTTGCATATTTAGTTGCATGGACTCTGTGCAATAAGATAGTTTTCACCATAAAAATGCACCTTTATAATAAGCATTGCATCCATAATCGCATTTGTGGTCAGTTTTGAGAATGGTGTTTTCCTGCTAATGGAACATTAGCTTATTGCCAACGGCCGTGTGCGCATTGCTGTGCTTATAATGGGAAGAAATCGCCTAATAGTTTATCAACATCTTAATTTAAATATACTTATCTGTTGCATCAGGCTCATTGCTTAAAACATGTTTTTTATGTTAGTGGTTGTAATAATTTGAGATCTATCGCATCCACGACTGTCCTGGACTATGTTGGAAATATTTATTTCTCGGGTGTACGTTTGTACTATGGGGGATAATAGATTGACATAGGCTTGTACTATTGGTGTTCGTCAGGCCTGCTCATCTTGTTGGCTGACGAAAAGTAAATGTGGGCAGTTCTTCCAATATCTTCAATATGCGCCTCGGAATTGGATAATGAAGCGCATAGTCTTGTCCCCGATGTGTCAGTCTTCACTTGTAGCCTGTGAGAAAGACCCGATCACCTGACTGAGAGCCATGTGGGTGAGAGACGTGAGTGAGAGGTGCTTTGGCATGCAGCAGGGAGAAGGGAATTATAATGATTATATTCAGCCGAAGGGCGTAATGGCTACTAGCCGCAAAAGGCATGGATTTTTGCGGGATTATGGCCACACAAAGGGGATGCAGCTGGGAAATTTGAGGCATTATCAAGTGCTTGTCAAATTGTGAATGAGAGACTGATGAAGTGTGTACAGCCTGCGCTAAAAACTAAGCAGAGCTCATGCCTTCCATGCAACTTTTTTCAAATCATCATTAGTCGCATCATGCAGACTTAGAACGTATACATGGCATTAACATATAGCCCAACATTTGTATCACAAGTAAAGTTACATAAATAACTAAATTAAGCATAACGGAGTACCTGTTTCTTTGTTAACTGCTAAACACAGAATAGCTTCATGTGCACACTCCGTCAAATCGTTTTGAGAAAATAGACTCTATTTTATTCAGCTATGTTCAATTGTATTCTTCATACTATAAAATAATGTTAAATAATGCTACTGAATTCTAAGCAAATCTTCTCTGCTAAATGAACTAGTGTAGCCCACAGCCATATGGCATAGCCAGATCAGGGCCTAAAATAAGGACAACACAGAGTATGCTATTCTGTTCTGAAATAGACTACATTTTCTTCATATCATGTTTCTTTAAAATAAATAATGGATTTATTGTGAAGGTTTAGGCCATAGTAATAGGGTGGACGTGGACCCCATGTTCACTAGGCACAAAACAGAAGAAAATGGTCGGAAACAGAGTGAGTGAAACAAGGAGGTAGCCTACAATCTAAAAATGCTTGTTTTAAAATAAGTGTGCACTAATGAACACGACCCATGTGACAGCCACCAGGTGTTGCTGTGTCACCACATTCAGCTCAATGTCTTTGGCTGCATGAGGAGGATGACTCACTAAAAGGCCAGATGCAATTTTGAACACACACTTCCATATACACTCACACACAGTCACTGCTCACATATACTTTCTGTATACTACACTTTACATATTCTATAATGTGTATATACTGTCATATACTTTTGGGTGGCAGGTAGCCTAGCGGTTAGACTGTTGGGCCAGTAACCGAAAGGTCGCTGGTTTGAATACCTGAACTGGTGTGAAAAATTTGTCAATTTGCCCTTGAGGAAGGCACTTAACCCTTTCTGCTGTAAGTCTTCAGCACTGTTGGAACTTTAGCTGTTCAGAGAGGAAGGAAGGATGCGGGTTTGGGTCATGGTTAGGGTGTGTGTAGAGTGGGATGGATGGCATTCCTCTTCTTACTGCTGCCTACTTCCCACACAGCCATCCACTTTGCTTTCTTCTCGTGCATTAAAGGGAAATTATAGTGAGTTAGTGTGTTTCTATCTCAGTTAGGTGTATTTGTACACCTCTCCTCCCCTCTGTCCATCTCCTTAACATGCTCAGCATGCTCTCTGACTGACTCAACATCTCACATTCTCATCTCACACAGACCCTATTATGTTGCTCTCACATTCCATTCCTGTGTGTTGTGGGGATGAAGTGAGGAGTGTTATCTTATCACACACTCAGTCATACCACAAGATTCTTACTGGAAGGAAAGAGTAACCCCTCTGAAGTCTTTCTTCCCTGCCTCTCCCTCCCCCCTCTGTGGGTACCTTGATAACAGCCTGCAGGACCCCCATCCTCCACCAAGTCTTCTCCCAGTACTCTCAATCTCCTCCTCCTCACAGTATGTCACTGTCAGATCCCACACTGGGTTTAGGAGGCTGTCCTTATCTTTTGTTTTTATATACCAGTAGACACACACACACTCGCACACAGAAGGGGAATGACAGAACCCACAATAATGCCAGTTAGCAAATGACAATTACAATTTTTGTGGCTATGGTTAGAACTGTATGTGGGTAGAACGTCAACCATTCTGATGAAATAAAGTCTCTGCTGCACTGGAAATCCCTTGGTTTCTGTCAGAGAAACTGCTGTCAGGTTTGACTCATCAAATTGAGTGATAATTTAATTTAATCTGATTTCCAGTGTCATGAGACATTTTTTATAAGACATTTTGACGTGTCAGACAGTTTATTTTCCCATCATATTCTCTCTTCTCTACTCTTCCTCTATTGTTATTACCACTCTCCTTCTTTCCTCTCTCTATCCTCTCACACAGCATACACGTGAAACTGAAGACAGTGGACAAATGTAGTCACTGTATTATTTGGACAGCTTCAGAAGTTAGACTTCACATGGCTGTTGTAAAGGCACTGTTATAGACACACATCAGATCCATACAACACACAGTGTACAAACATTAGGAACTGCTCATTCCATGACAGACTGACCAGGTGAGTCCAGCTGAAAGCTGGGATCCCTTACTGATGTCACCTGTTAAATCCACTTCAATCAGTGTAGATGAAGGAGAGGAGACAGGTTAAAGAAGGATTTTCAAGCCTTGAGACATGGATAGTGTAGGTGTGCCATTCAGAGAGTGGATGGGCAAGACAAAAAATGTGCCTTTGAACGGGGTATGGTGTGACAAGAACTGCAAAGCTGCTGGATTTTTGTCGCTCAACAGTTTCCTGTGTGTATCAAGAATGTTCCACCACCCAAAGGACATCCAGCCAACATGGCACAACTGTTGTAAGCACTGGAGTCAACATGGGCCAGCATCCCTATGGAATGCTTTCAACGCCTTGTAGAGTGCCCCGATGAATTGAGGCTGTTCTGAGGGTAAAAGGGGATGCAACGCAGTATTAGAAAGGTGTTCCTAATGTTTTGTGCACTCAATGTAGTCTAGTCCACTCGATATAGCACATTATAGATAGAACACACACTAATCAGATCAAGCTTTGGCGGTATCAAGTGGAACTGAGTTGGAGCCATCAAATCGGTGAGCAACTGCTCTTGCGATCGTTGTCACCAAGTAAAAAATACTTTAATGTACAACTTAAGTATTTTTTGGGGGTATCTGTACTTTACTTTACTATTTATATTTTTGTCTACTTTTACTTCACTACATTCATAAAGAAAATAGTATAATTTTTACAGCATACATTTTCCCTGACACCCAAAAGTACATGTTACATTTTGACAGGAAAATGGTCCAATTTACACACTTATCAAGAGAACCTCCCTGGTACTCCCTATTGCCTCTGATCTGGTATACTCATTAAACACAAATGCTCTGTTTGTAAATTATGTCTGAGTGTTGGAGTGTACCCCTGGTTATCCGTAAATAAAAAATAAAAAATACATTGTGCCGTCTGGTTTGCTTACTATAAGTCATTTGAAATAATTTATACTTTTACTTTTGATACTTAAGTACATTTTAGCAATTCCATTTACTTTTGATGCTTAAGTATATTTAAAACCAAATACTTTTAGACTTTTACTCAAATAGTATTGTACTGGGTGACTTTCACTTTTACAGTACCACCACTGCTTGTCTGTATGTTGGTGTGTGTGTGCCCTCTCCTGTTTCTTCCTCCCCAGTCCTGGTTTCAAGTTACATTGGCACCACAATCTAATTGTCTCCGTTTGTCTGTCGGCAGTAGAAGGATGTCTGTTGGTCCGTGTTTCTGTCAGTCAGCAGAAGAAGAAGGTATTTAGAACAGTGAGAATACTGGCTCTGGGCTGAGAGGACAGCCTGGACATCCTATGGACCGAATGGGATGTCTGGGGGGGGTTTAACTAGGCAAGTCAGTTAAGAACAAATTCTTATTTACAATGACAGCCTACCTACACGGTCAGCCCCTGGAGCAAATTAGCGTTAGTGTTAGCTTTCAGACAACAGACAGAGTTACATTCAAGTCGGACGTTTACATACACTTAGGTTGAAGTCATTAAAACACATTTTTCAACCACTCCACAGATTTCATGTTAACAAACTATAGTTTTGTCAATTGTTTACAGACAGATTATTTCACTTATAATTCACTATATTCACAACCGTGAAGCACAGGGGTGGCAGCATCATGTTGTGGGGGTGCTTTGCTGCAGGAGGGACTGGTGCACTTCACAAAATAGATGGCATCAAGAGGAAGGAACATTTTGTGGATATATTGAAGCAACATCTCAAGACATCAGTCAGGAAGTTAAAGCTTGGTCACAAATGGGTCTTCCAAATGGACAATGACCCCAATCATACTTCCAAAGTTATGCCAAAATGGCTTAAGGACAGCAAAGTCAAGGTATTGGAGTGGCCATCACAAAGCCTTGACCTCAATCCTATAGAAAAGTTGTGGGCAGAACTGAAAAAGTGTGTGCGAGTAAGGAGGCGTACAAACCTGACTCAGTTACACCAGTTTTGTCAGGAAGAATGGGCCAAAATTCACCTAACTTATTGTGGGAAGCTTGTGGAAGGCTACTCGAAACGTTTGACCCAAGTTAAACAATTTAAAGGCAATGCTACCAAATACTAATTTAGTGTACGTAAACTTCTGACCCACTGGGAATGTGATGAAAGAAATCTTTCTCTACTATTATTCTGACATTTCAGGGACAGGGAATGTCTCCTTGTCAAAGACAGGGAATTTTTTCTAGGATTAAATTATAGGAATTGTGAAAAACTGTATTTGGCTAAGGTGTATGTAAACTTCCGACTTCAACTGTAGCTCCCATACATTTTCAGTCCTTCACTATACAACTTTCTGCTTGTCTTCACTGTAGAGAGAACAAACAGCTATGCACAGTGCCTGAGTCAGGGGTTAGGTCAGGGGTTTCTGTACTTGTGGGAGGTTTCTCTTGGTTCCTGGTGTTGTAGTATTCCAGATCCCAGGAGACAGAAGAACAGTTAGTGTGTATTTATTTAACATTTATGTTCTGTTCTATGAACAGGGATTGGATGTGTGCATGATGAGAATGGAATGTTTGACAATCAAATGTTGTTTGATGGAAGGTTAAGATGGTCATGCACACAAACACACCAGTAGTTAATCTACAGTGCATTGCAGTCGCTTGTCGTCAATTCTTTCTCGGAGAGAGGTGAGAGGACAGCCTCTATGGCTTCAGCAGTGCTCACCACTATCCTCGTCACTGTCTCCTCTGGGACGTGAAAGTTCAGCTTGGAGAACACCTTCCTCTCAACATGGAGATACGCTGATTTTGGGTCTGTTTTGCATTTCCCCCAGTAATGGTTAAGGTTAGATTGGGAGAAGGGAAGCTGTATCTAGATCTGTACCTAGGAAAACATTACCCAGGAGCGAGAGGAGAGTAAACATGTACACACACACAGCGACAGAAGCTGCAACAGAACAGAGGTGCTGTGACCGCACCAGAAACAGAAAAGTGAGGGAGAAAGGGAGTTTGCGGGCTAATGTTAGCTAGCTAACAATCACCTCTCATCTATTACAGTGAAATAATGTCTAAGCGTTTTGTCGTCCATATGGCCGATTCTGTATACTTTTTAATATATTTATCAGTCTGTATGAAACATGCTAGTTTTTTCCGGCACATTTCTTTTTGTAGAAAATAACATAACATTTTTCAGGCATACAGAGGCCCATTATCAGCAACCATCACTCCTGTGTTCCAATGGCACGTTGTGTTAGCTAATCCAAGTTTATCATTTTAAAAGGATAATTGATAATTAGAATACCTTTTGCAATTATGTTAGCTCAAAACTGTTGTGCTGATTAAAGAAGCAATAAAACTGGCCTTCTTTAGACTAGTTGAGTATCTGGAGCATCAGCATTTGTGGGTTCAGTTACAGGCTCAAAATGGCCAGAAACAAAGACCTTTCTTCTGAAACTAAGTCTATTCTTGTTCTGCGAAATGAAGGCTATTCCATGCGAGAAATTGCCAAGAAACTGAAGATCTCGTACAACGCTGTGTACTACTCCCTTCACAGAACAGAACAAACAGGGTCTAAGGTGGGAAGCCCCAGTGCACAACTGAGCAAGAGGACAAGTACATTAGAGTATCTAGTTTGAGAAACAGACGCCTCACAAGTCCTCAACTGGCAGCTTAATTTAATAGTACCCACAAAACACCAATCTCAAGGTCAACAGTGAAGAGGCGACTCTGGGATGCTTGCACTTTTTTCCAATCTTCCTCTGTCCAGTGTCTGTGTTCTTTTGCCCATCTTAATCTTTTCTTTTTAATAGCCAGTCTGAGATATGGCTTTTTCTTTGCAACTCTGCCTAGAAGGCCAGCATCCATGAGTCGCCCCGTCACTGTTGACGTTGAGACTGGTGTTTTACGGGTACTATTTAATGAAGCTGCCAGTTGAGGACTTGTGAGGCGTCGGTTTCTCAAACTAGACACTCAAATGTACTTCCTCTTTCTATTCTGGTTAGAGCCAGTTTGCACTGTTCTGTGAAGGGAGTAGTACACAGCGTTCAGTTTCTTGGCAATTTCTCGTATGGAATAGCCTTAATTTCAGAAGAAAGTTATTTGTTTCTGGCCATTTTGAGCCTGTAATCGAACCCACAAATGCTGATGCTCTAGATACACAACTAGTCTGAAGGCCAGTTTTATTGCTTTTTTAATCAGCACAATAATTTTCAGCTGTGCTAACATAATTACAAAAGGTTTTTCTAATGATAAATTAGCCTTTTAAAATGATCAACTTGGATTAGCTAACACAACGTGTCATTGGAACACAGGAGTAATGGTTGCTGATAATGGGCCTCTGTATGCCTATGATAGATAGATAGATAGATAGGTACTTTATTGCTATGTAGATATTCCATAAAAAATCTGCTGTTTCCAGCTACAATAGTCATTTACAACATTAACAATGTCTACACTGTATTTCTGATAAATTCAATGTTATTTTAATGTACAAAAAATTTGTTTTTCTTCGAAAAACAAAGACAATTCTAACGGTAGTGTATATACAGTGGGGAGAACAAGTATTTGATACACTGACGATTTTGCAGGTTTTCCTACTTACAAAGCATGTAGAGGTCTGTAATTTTTATCATAGGTACACTTCAACTGTGAGAGACGGAATCTACAACAAAAATCCAGAAAATCACATTGTATGATTTTTAAATAATTAATTTGCATTTTATTGCATGACATAAGTATTTGATCACCTACCAACCAGTAAGAATTCCGGCTCTCACAGACCTGTTAGTTTTTCTTTAAGAAGCCCTCCTGTTTTCCACTCATTACCTGTATTAACTGCACCTGTTTGAACTCATTACCTGTATAAAAGACACCTGTCCACACACTCAATCAAACAGACTCCAACCTCTCCACAATGGCCAAGACCAGAGAGCTGTGTAAGGACATCAGGGATAAAATTGTAGACCTGCACAAGGCTGGGATGGGCTACAGGACAATAGGCAAGCAGCTTGGTGAGAAGGCAACAACTGTTGGTGCAATTATTAGAAAATGGAAGAAGTTCAAGATGCCGGTAAATCTCCCTCGGTCTGGGGCAACATGCAAGATCTCACCGCGTGGGGCATCAATGATCATGAGGAAGGTGAGGGATCAGCCCAGAACTACACGGCAGGACCTAGTCAATGACCTGAAGAGAGCTGGGACCACAGTCTCAAAGAAAACCATTAGTAACACACTACGCCGTCATGGATTAAAATCATGAAGCGCACGCAAGGTCCCCCTGCTCAAGCCAGCGTATGTCCAGGCCCGTCTGAAGTTTGCCAATGACCATCTGGATGATCCAAAGGAGGAATGGGAGAAGGTCATGTGGTCTGATGAGACAAAAATATAGCTTTTTGGTCTAAACTCCACTCGCCGTGTTTGGAGGAAGAAGAAGGATGAGTACAACCCCAAGAACACCATCGCAACCGTGAAGCATGGAGGTGGAAACATCATTCTTTGGGGATGCTTTTCTGCAAAGGGGACAGGACGACTGCACCGTATTGAGGGGAGGATGGATGGGGCCATGTATCGCGAGATCTTGGCCAACAACCTCCTTCCCTCAGTAAGAGCATTGAAGATGGGTCGTGGCTGGGTCTTCCAGCATGACAACGACCCGAAACACACAGCCAGGGAAACTAAGGAGTGGCTCCGTAAGAAGCATCTCAAGGTCCTGGAGTGGCCTAGCCAGTCTCCAGACCTGAACCCAATAGAAAATCTTTGGAGGGAGCTGAAAGTCCGTATTGCCCAGCGACAGCCCCGAAACCTGAAGGATCTGGATGGAGGAGTGGGCCAAAATCCCTGCTGCAGTGTGTGCAAACCTGGTCAAGAACTACAGGAAACGTATGATCTCTGTAATTGCAAACAAAGGTTTCTGTACCAAATATTAAGTTCTGCTTTTCTGATGTATCAAATACTTATGTCATGCAATAAAATGCAAATGAATTACTTAAAAATCATACAATGTGATTTTCTGGATTTTTGTTTTAGATTCCGTCACTCACAGTTGAAGAGTACCTATGATAAAAATTACAGACTTCTACATGCTTTGTAAGTGGGAAAACCTGCAAAATCGGCAGTGTATCAAATACTTGTTCTCCCCACTGTATGTATGTACGTATAAAAATGTCTGTGTGTTCAGTGAGTAGGAGTTCTCACTGCCCTATGTAGTTGCTTAGAAGTAGATCACAGCATCAAATGATCTAACGGCTGCAAGCACGTCGATTTCCTCCTTAACTAGCTTTGATGGCAAGCCACCGAAGAAAAACTGGAACAATATGCTTACTATCTTAACAAAATACAATTTGGCACCACCATGCTATAGTACATTGCTTCCAAAGGCAGTTTGGAACTCGGTAGTGAGTGTTGCAACTGAGGACAGATGATTCTGGGACCTTGTGTGGCCTACCACTTCTTGGCTGAGCCGTTGTTGCTCCTAGATGTTTCCACTATAACAGCCCTTAAAGTTGACTGGGGCAGCTCTAGAAGGGCAGAAATTTGACAAACAGATTTTTTGGAAAGGTGGCATCCTATGACGGTGCCACGTTGAAAGTCACTGAGCTATTTTACTGCCAATGTTTGTCTATGGAGATTGCAGGGCTGTGTGCTTGATTTTATACACCTGTCAGAAACAGGTGTGGCTGAAATGGCCAAATCTGAAGTGTCCACATACTTTTTCATATACTGTATAGTGTAGCTTCTAGCCCAATAATGGACTAAAGGAGCCTAACATTACTTCTTATAATCCAAGGACCTTGCATGTTCTGCTTAGAGGCGAATTGGCTCTGACAACCAAAACAGCCAAATACTCCATCTAAACGTGAATCGATTCTCAATTGCGGTACAGTTCTAGTGATATTAAAGCCCTCTACATTTCTATCACAATTCTATCACAAATCACAATTATTTCACAAATGCAAAATCTAAACGTACATTACACAGTTTTCACCAGTTTTAACACAATAACAATTGCAGCCGACAGTGTTTTTCAATAACAACACATTAGTAGCGTCCGTCTTCCGTTTACACACACGTGTTCAGAGACGCAGATAGCTAATTAGCAAAGGTACGCCTCTGTCTTCCGTCTGTGTTCTGTAAACAAGCGCTGTAACATGGAAATATGGCTGTGTGGGAACCCTAACCATAGTGTGTAGTAATTTAACCTTTTGGTTTTTTAAAAATTATTTCTCGCTGATATGAAAGATATGTTCCTTATGTTTTCAAAACCGTACCGCAAGTGATACGTTTTAAAGGGGAATGCAAACACTAGGCTTTAGAACACTAACTAACTGGAACAGTAAATCGCCATATTGGCATTGTTGCATCACCGGTAGGAGAGGTTTGGAATTTCATATATGTCAAACCATATATGAAAACATTATACATATTTTAAAAGCTGAGAAACAGTCATTTCAAATTATATGACATGCAATAGCACGATATCAATGAAATGGTAATCAGTCAAGAAAAAACACCTATGAATCTTATATTATAATTTACGATTTTTTTCTAAAATAACTGCCATTTACACAACTTCTCAATGAAGATAGAATACATTAACATAGAGCACATTAAGTCTTCCTTATTTTGTAAGGATTGATCATCTGAAATCATAATAGTAACACCTTTTACTGTGAACAAGTTACAGCCGTTTTAGTGACCTGTGGCATTCTTCTAGAATTCTATGAAATGTTCTGTGATCAGACACTTTTATATCTTCCTATCTTAAAGCACATGCAGTGGGGTCTGAAATGATTGACACCCTTGATAAAGATTAGCAATAATGACTGTATGAAATAAATAATTCAAATACTTAGCTATATTGTATGCAAAAACCTATTTGGGAAATGTTATTATTTTATACTAATACAATTGCTCAGAGAAAGAGATTTTACTTAACAAGTAATACCTTGTTTCTTTCAAAAAGGTAGGGGTAAAAATTATTGACACACCTAAAGATTCTTATTAATAAAGTAGTCAAAAGTTACAGACGGTCAAATACCATACCCCCAAGACATGCTAAACTCTCACCATTATCAACAACAAGGGTTAGCATGTATTGGGGGTATGGTCTTTGACTCTCACTCATCATTATTCACTTTTCATTCCAGATTATCTGTAATCATGGTAGCATCCACATTAATGTTGAAATGTTTAGAAACAAGCTTGATGTAGTCATTGCGTACTAGGAATATGGGACCAAATTATTGTTTTCCCTCATCAATCTACACACAATACCCCATAATGACAAAGCGAAAACAGATTTTTTGACATTTTCGTAAATGTATTAAAAATAAAAAACAGAAATACCTTATTTACATAAGTTTACATAAGTATTCAGACCCTTTGCTATGAGACTCGAAATTGAGCTCAATTTCGAGTCTCATCCTGTTTCCATTGATCATGCTTTTCTACAATTTGTCCGTAGAGTTCCGAGACAGGATTGTTTCGAGGCACAGATCTGGGGAAGGGTACGAAAAAATGTCTGTAGCATTGAAGTTCCCCAAGGACACGGTGGCCTCCATCATTCTTAAATGGAATAAGTTTGCAACCACCAAGACTGTTCCTAGAGCTGTCCGCCCGGCCAAACTGAGCAATCGGGGGAGAAGGGCCTTGGTCAGAGAAGTAATGCCAAGTGTCACGTCTGGAGGAAACCTGGCACCATCCCTACGGTGAAGCATGGTGGTGGCAGCATCATGCTGTGGGGATGTTTTTCAGCGGCAGGGACTGGGAGACTAGTCAGGATTGAGGGAAAGACGAACAGAGTAAAGTACAGAGAGATCCATGATGAAAGCCTGCACCAGAGAGTTCAGGACCTCAGATTGGGGCGAAGGTTTACCTTCCAACAGGACAATGCAGGAGTGGCTTCGGGACAAGTGTCTGATTGTCCTTGAGTGGCCCAGCCAGAGCCCAGGCTTGAACCTGATCTAACATCTCTGGAGAGACCTGAAAATAGCTGTGCAGCGACGCTCCCCATCCAACCTGACAGAGCTTGAGAGGATCTGCATAGAAGAATGGGATAAACTCCCCAAATACGGGTGTGCCAAGCTTGTAGCGTCGTACCCAAGAAGACTCAATGCTGTAATCATTGCCAAAGGTGCTTCAACAAAGTATTGAGTAAAGAGTGTGATATTTCAGCTTTTAATTTTTTATAAATTAGCAAACATTTCTAAAAATGTGTCTTTGCTTTGTCATTGAGTAAGACTGTAACGTAAAAAAATGTGGAAAAAGTCAAGGGGTCTGAATACTTTCCGATGGCACTGTAAAGTAGCCTAACAAGCGCACAAACTTTTGGATTGATTAATGGATACATTTAAGTGTATGGCTACATTTATCATGCATTCAAAGTAATTGGAAAGTATGCTATTGGAGTGACTTATTTGGGCAAAGGATTGAATGCATAGAATCTGATTTCCAATCTCTGCTGCCTAATTCATTGAAGTGTAAAGATTAATAATATAGTGACACTGTTAATAGTGCGCAGCGCACCGGACCTCTTATTGATTTATGTTCATGGTTGCATATCGAAATATATATTATTGTGATAGCCTATTGAGGGAATAAGGCTGTTGAGAATTCTACCACTGCAGATAGCGTTGTGTATGGGGGTGGCTAGTGGAGGAGCATTTATCAGAAAAGGCCTTGAAGGAGAAAGTTTCCCGAAAGAGCAAATCCAGAAGGGGTAAACTGGGAAATCTGACTTGCAAAATGAACATTGTTACTGATCTGATGACTGACAATAAGAATATTGAAGTTGTAAAAAAAAAAACATGCTCCAGTTCAAGGAAATGCTGAAAGGATTCAAATCATTGATTGATTCCTATCATCACATGATACCTGAGGATGAAATAAAAAATACATATGTTGATTTGGTATGAACCCAAACGGCAACATATTAAGACATTTCTTGTTGCTGTGTCCCCATGGATCTCAGGTGCAGCCCCAGCACCAGAGAAACCTCATGAATGCACTGATGAAAAAGATTATGTTAAACCTACTGACAGATGTGTCCCAAACCTCCAGCCGCAGGTCTAACAGGAGTTCACGCTCAGGTGTATTCTCCACATCCTCAACCTGCATCCGAGCAGAGGCTGAAAGAGCAGCATTAATAACGAAGGCTGCTGCTCTCAAGCTCAAACACCATCTAGACTAGAGGATAAGGAGGAGGAATTAAACCAACAAAAAGATGGAACGCTAGAGCTGCAAACCGGAATAGCAGCTGCCTCATCAAAACTCACAGTTTTTGACATCTGCAGGAGAAGAAAGGCCAACTCAACAACAATAAATGGCATAAATGACTACTTTGAGCAAATGGCAGAGAGATACAGGATCTCAGACCTTGTATTTCACACAGGGCAGAGGGTCACGTCTGCCAGACATGCACCAAGTGTGCGTCCCAAAGAAGGACCCCAATTCATTGAGGACATTGACATTCAATCAGGCCAGGCTCACCGTGATTCAGCTCAATCAGAACAGTCAGGACACATTGTGATTCAGACAGAAGTTCATGGAGAGCACACTGCTGACTCTAAGTCTGCAGGCCTATACAGGACAAGGCCTATCTGTGTTGACCAACTCACATAGACGGCCACGGGGAGAACAGGCAAGACTTTCCAATTCACTGCACGGTGCTCAGGACATTTCACAGGAAAACATAGAAAACCCTCTCATCACCATTCTCCAAAGACAGAATGCTATGTTAGTCAAACAGCAAAATTTCTGACATTTTATAGTACAGGTCCTTCATTCAGTCATTTGAACATGGTATAGAGAATAGAGCCCAAACTAGCCAAGACAAACTGCACTTCCTCAAACAGTACACCAGAGGGCAGGCTCGAGAGCTAGTTAGGAGCTGCCAACATATGGCTCCAGATATGGGCTATCAGAAAGCCAAGGGCATATTAAAGGAGCACTACGGTAATGAATACATGCATACATGGAGAAGGCTTTTAGCTGTCCTAGCATCAAATCCGAAGACCCCAAGGCATTACAGGCTTATGCATTATACCTCAGAGGTTGTTGTAATGCAATCGAAGACATGGACAAGATGGATCTGGCCTCCTGCTTAAAGAACATCATCCTGAAACTACCCTACAAACTCAGGGAGAGGTGGAGGTTGGTTGCTTGTGAGTTACAGGAGCAGTGCCATGGCAGGCGTGCTAGACTCCTTGATCTCATCCTGTTAATTGAAAAACAAGTGAGAATAGCCACACATCCAGTGTTCGGTGATATTCAAGATCCTACAGAATCCAGACGCAAGACTCAAAGGCCACAGTCAAGGCTCATTCACACGTCTATTCACAAATCCACAGGGAGCATCTTTGCTACCAGTGTGTCATCACCACCAAACCCAGTACATCAGATGTCTGATCTGTAACGGCAGTCACAAATTGGAGCTGTGTTCACAACAAGAATGTGCACATGCTATTGTACCAGTAAAGGTCAAGCACAGTAAAGGCTCCCGAGTGGCACAGCGGTCTAAGGCACTGCAGCTGAATGCAAGAGGTGTCACTACAGTCCCTGGTTCAAATCCAGGCTGTATCACATCCGGCCGTGATTGGGAGTCCCATAGGTCGGTGCACAATTGGCCCAGGTTTGGCTGGCCGTCATTGTAAATAAGAATTCTTAACTGACTTGCCTGGTTAAATACATTTTAAAAAATCCAGACATACATCTTCCTCGACCCAGGAAGCACAGCACACGTTATCAGAGGATTGTACATTTCAGAGTTGAAGAAAACAACTTCATTGAATTACCTGAAGTCTACACTCAAAACAACATGCCAGTGAGTACAGAAAACATCCCCATTGCAGAAGTGGAGATGTTGATAGGAACAACCGCTCCCAAGCTCATGGAACCTTGGGAGGTGGTTAACAGCTGTGAAAATTGACCATATGCTGTGAGGACCCTACTGAGGTGGGTTGTCAATGGTCCCATCAGAAGCCATAATAATGAGGACAAGAGTCGCCGTCCTTCGGTTGCAGCTAACAGAATCTGTTTCTGGAAGAGATGTTGATAAGTCAATACAACACAGATTTCAATGTGAAGTCCTACGAGGAGAAAAAGGAAATTTCAGTGGAAGACAAAAGGTTTATGAAGATAATTAATGATTCTGTAAAGTTACAGCCTGAGGTTACCTTTCAGGAAGGATGTTGTCACCTTACCCGACAACTGTCATGTTGCTGAACAGCGCCTCCTTAACTTGAAATGCAAGTTCAAGAGAAATGAACACTTCCATAAGGAATGTAAAGGTTTCTTCTCTGATGTCATTGACAAAGGGTACGCTGAGAGAGTGCTAGAAGAGCAACTAGAGCGTACATATGGTAAAGTTTGGTATATTCCACACCATGGGTTATATCACCCAAAGAAGGGGACAATCAGAGTTGCTTTTGACTGTGCTGCTACGTACAAGGGCACATCACTGAACCCAGAGCTTCTTCAAGGCCCAGATCTGACTAATAGTCTTGTAGGCGTGCTCACACGATTCCGCCAGGAGCCTGTAGCAATGATGTCTGACATACAAGCAATGTTTCACCAGGTAAAGGCATCGCACAGTGATGTTGATTTCCTGAGGTTCCTGTGGTGGCCTGGAGGTGACACTGACCTCTCACTTGTTGAGTATTGCATGACTGTACATCTGTTTAGAGCTGCCTCGTCACCGAGCTGTGCGAGCTATGCACTAAAGAAGACTGCAGAGGAATGTTGTCATCCGGAGGTGGTTGACACAATCAGAAATAATTGTTATATTGATGACTGCCTGAAATCAATGTCCCCTGAAGAGGAGGCAATGCAACTTATCAGAGCTACTTGTCATAAAGGAGGATTCCATCTCTCCAAGGGAATGAGCAATAGACGACCTGTACTAGCCTCCATCTCAGAAGCTGACAGAGCCTCCAGCGCCTCCAGCGAAGGTCCGCAGCCTGGAACCTCCAGCTAAGGTCCGCAGCCCGGAACCTCCAGCGAAGGTCCGCAGCCCGGAGTCTCCAGAAGTCAGCACAGCTCTGTGGCTGGAACCTACCGCTCCACCGGTGCCCAGTGTGGGTCCGGTCGTAGGCCTCACTCCTGAGCCAGAGCAGTCCGCTCCACCGGTGCCCAGTCCGGGTCCAACCGTCTGCTCCGCTCCAGTGCCTGAGCAGTCCGCTCCACCGGGTATTGGCCCCGCTCGAGGGCCGGAGCCGTCTACCGCACTGGTGCCCAGTCCGGGCCCGGCGATTTGCCCCGCTCCATGGCCGGAGCCGTTCACCACACCGGAGCCCGGTCCGGCCCCGGTCATAAGGAAAGGGCATGGCAGGAAGTTAACCTACTTCGCCGGGGCCGGAACCGCCACCAAAGAACTAAGCTTCCCCCCCTAACCCTCCCCCCATGGAGTCCGCGCCTTTGGGGGGGGGGTACTGTCAGGCTCTCAGGTCTTGAGACAGCTCTTTGCTTTTACCCATCATGAGATGTGTCTTGTGTGACACCTTGGCAATGAGACCTTTTTGTAGGCCATCAGTTGGGACTGAATCAGCTGATATTAATTTGCACTGACAGGGGGCTGGATTGCTTTTTAATTACTGATAGTTCAGCTGTTGTCTTGGCTTTCCATGCCTTTTTGCACCTCCCTTTCTTCATGTGTTCAATACTTTTTCCCTGTGTCATTTCACATTATTACACATAACTTAATTTCTGAACTTATTTGTTTTGGTTTGTATGTATGGATTACTTGGGTTGTTACCAACATCTGGTGAAAATTTCATGTCAATAGCACCTTTGGAAATATATTTACTGAGAAAAATGGTGACGTGTTCAATACTTATTTCACCCGCTGTATATATAATTAAACATGTCGAACTACTTCAACTGCGCTGCGCCTTGGTCTCTGTATACACCCAAACGTGACAGGTGCAAAGACCTTTCTGCACACCCGCCACACAGTTTTTTTTATGGAGCTACCCCCAGTTATGGACAGCTTTGAAATCTGAAATGAAAATAAATAATTAATACATGCAATCATATAAGTTTCTTTCACAACATAATACACCCATTTTTCAAGCTATATATTTACACACTAATAAGATTAGATTCAACTTTATTTTCACGGCAAAGTACGAGTGCAAAGCACAAAAATTATTTGCAAACGAATACACTTCAAACAAGCATTGGCAACCCCACTAGTGCTTATTACAGCCAGCACTAACAAATACAAATTAACTTCCCATTGTCGTTTACTCAGGTAGTCGAATGGGTAATTCAATGGACAGAGGTGAGGAGACAGGAAGCTGCTGTTCATTTTGCTGTATGGAAGGCTGCAAAACTTAATCGTTTTAATTCATATCAAATACTTAGAAAAACCAGTGGGCCCCAGGGAATGCATGGAGACAATTTGCATGGAGAAAAATCTATGAGTGTAGGAGTACATACCATGCGTTTCTTAAAATATGACAGTCCTGGTACAGCCTGTCAAAATTATTCAGCTGCTCAAGTGTGGATAGGATATCTTCAATTCCCTGCTGGTCATTGGTCTGTTCAACTGTTCCATTGTTTGCTGCCAGCGATTGAACTAATTTTGTTAAATGTTCCACCCTTAGATGGAGTTCAACCAACTGCTCCAGAAAGATCCTTTCAACTGCTGTTGAAACAGTGGACAGTGAAAACTATATTAGTAAATTAACCCTAACACAGAAGTTTTTTGACAATCAATAGAAAGATTTGTTCAAATGTACCAGTGCAGCTTGCTGGATTAAGGGTCACAGGGTTGGATTTTGTGGCTCTGTCTCTGGCCTCAAACGTTGTGCTGTGACTTATGCTGTGAAAAAAGTATATTTAGATAATTATGCTCAAAGGAATTTATAGATTTTTATAGTTTTATAGGGTCAGCTTCAACTGGTTTGACTTATGTTGCACCATCTGTAAGGATACTTACATTCTGGAAAGGTCCCCAGTTCTGGCCCATTATGGAAGCTAGAAAATGTCCCTTGAAGATATAACATTTGTATTTATGCTCTTTAAAACACTGTTTTGGATATAAATCTGGATCATTCACTGAACATCTGTAGGGGACTCATATTCTGGAATGGTCTGCTACAAAGTATTTCTTTAAACTATAAAAAGTTTATTTAATTTTAAAACAATTAAAGTAAATTACAAGACTCGACTGAAAATACACTCTAAATACACTCTTGTAGAACTTATTTAATCCCCGAATGTTCATTTGTAGCTGTAAAAATAGTAACAAAAAGTAGTTCTTAAGCCATTGATCTAATTGATTAGAACACTGCTTTGCCCAACCCATAATTATGGATAATGTGCCAGTGATTTAAAAAAAATATGCCATAGTTTTGCTTTTTAATATCTTACATTCTAAAGAATCCTGACTTGGTATGTCGCCATGCCAGGGTGCAGGAACATTGTGCCATCTGTTGGGGCTCATTGGTGTTTCCTGTAAACTCCCTGTAGGTAGTAGAAAAAAATATCTTATTAGAATGTATGCATTTTCAACTATCAACCCTGATCCAAATAATAATAATATTTTTTTTTTTACTTTGATATTCTCTCTGTCTTTACGTGCAAATAGTAATAATACATGTAATAGCTCACTGTCATGTGGCTTGTTGACCAGCTCATGTCTGACTGGAAGATATTGAGTGCAGGAAAACTAAGGCCTGGAACTGTTTGTTTTGTCTTGAGGAACAAACATACTTTTAAAAAAAAAAATGTTTTTGCATGTTAAACTTGCCAACCCTGATGCCATTCTCCTGCCTAGTCTTTGGTCTTATGACCAGTGTTATTGGAGGAGGTGCTCTTAGAGTTTTTTGAGAGGCCTTCTGCACTCTCCGATTTTTGGGGGGTGGAGATGGAGGTGGAGATGGAGAAGGGTCCTCCTCTGAGGAGGAGGACTGCGCGGCTGATGATGGTGAAGATGACCTTTTTGGTCTAAAAATTTAATTTAATAATAGTTTAAATGTGTAGTACACCTAAAATTTTGCAACAGAAAGAGGTATGTATACAGTACAACATTATTGCCTCATTCTAAAAATGTTACCACTTTCCTACAAATGTGGTGCAATGTAGATGAAACCGATATTAAAACTGTTAAGGATAAAATCGCATGGTTTGCCTTCTTGCTCTTTGTCAGTGTTAAGGTCTGAGGTAAAACATGACTGTTCCCAACGCTCCCAAATTTTCTCAATTGATTCTGTAATAGATGTATTAAAATACTAAGTCACAATCAGCATGCAACTACTTAATAACAAGTAACAATTTCAAAACAACATCAGAAGTAATGCAAGTTATTTGATTAAACTGCATTAAGGCACTTAAAATTACTAGATTCAAACAGCATGCGTGCGGCATACTGCTTCCATCCCTTTGTTGGGTTTGGGACAGTCCTCCTTTGCACAGTGCGGAGTATTTGTGCTTTATCGTTATGTGGAGGCCACCAAGCAAGGCCACCTGAAAACCACTCTTTAGCTACTGGGCCAGTTCGGTTCTCTTCCTCAAATAGTACTATCAAGTACATATTGAACCTAAATGAAAAGAAATACAATCAAGACCTGATTCCCATCAGAAACCTCTGGGCAGTCCTAAGTATACCAAATAGCACAGGTAAGGAGATGTCTTGGAAATGAGAGAAGCTGATAAAATGTTTCAATCTAGCAACTTACTGTGTTTCAGAAAGGCAGACAGATCAGGAAAGGTGAACTGGCTTCTGGTGGGTGAAGAGGTCGCAACAAAGTAGAAAGCTCGGTAAAAGACTGACTGTAGACTTCAAAAATATACATTTTAAAACAAGCAAAATGTCTTAACTTTGTAGTTACATTTGGTATTATTGACTGATTTCTACAGTTGCTATAGACCTCTGCCAGAGGAAAAACTGGACATTTGTACTGCCCCAGAAAGAAAATTACACACATGCTTAAACACATTTAGTTAATCCTGTCATTCTTGAAGGGAGGATTATGTGCTATAACTAGTATCCTAACTAGTAATATAGCATTAATCCACAACACCAAATCATTAGTTCATACTCTTTTGGCCCGCTGATTAACCATTGTGCAGGAATAAAGCATTAATAACTGATAACTCACTATTAGGTAATTATGTTCTGTCCCCTTAAGTAAAGTGAGGAATTATCCTACATTAACAATGACTATCTAATGACCCATTGGTACAGTACTAGCTATAAACCATTAATAACTGATCATTATATCTCATTAATAAAGTAAGGGTTATCATTAATGGTTTGTTAATGTCTTTGTTCATCATTCGTTCATTTTTACTACTGTATTCGTACATTTAACTTTAGTCTAAAATTTAAAAAAATAAGCGCTCTGCTTGCTGTGCCTGCTTGTGGCTAATGGAACATTTGCTGAAACTCAACTCAGTGGGCCGACCTCTCCGAGACGTTTGAAATAGAACACATAGAATACTAATACATTTGTTGAAAATTCCTTTTGACCGATGTTCATCCGATGTTCAAAATAGAACGCGGCGTTACGATCTCAGGCCGACGTCGGGCAGACGTATAGATAGATAGATAGATAGATAGATAGATAGATAGATAGATAGATAGATAGATAGATAGATAGATAGATAGATAGATAGATAGATAGATAGATAGATAGATAGATAGATAGATAGATAGATAGATAGATAGGTACTTTATTGATCCCCCGGGGGGGAAATTTCATAGTGTGCTATCTGGGATGTATTGTATTTGAGTAGCCAGCCTAGGCTACTGCCCAAATGTTGCTGTAATATGCCTACGTTTCTCCTTTGTATGTTGTTTTGTTGCATGTTTTGTTTTTAGGTTATTCATTGTCAAGCTTTATAAACCGAAGCCAGACTGCAACATTTTAGTAGCCTAGCAAGGACTGTGGCATTTGTCTGTACACTTTCCCTCCACTATGCACTGTAAATGGGACACACAAAAGCAGCGCAATTGAAGTTGAATTCACTGTTGACACGTGCCATGTTAGCCACGTTATGCCTGAATTGTGGTCATTGCCCTTGCTAGTTTGATTGTATTGACATTCGCAGACTTAGTTACAGTCGTCCATTTTTGTTCAAAATATTTAGTTATTGAAACTGAAACAGTGCATCCCGAATGGGTGGAGCAGAGCAAACAATGTACCAGGCCAGCTGTGATTTACAACCTGATAGCAAGATTTTTTGGACTACCAAGAAATGTATTGATGAATTAGATTAATCATACATTAAACTACATCTATCTATTATGCAAATAATGCCTTACTGTACGTCATGGAATTTTTAGTCAAATATAACTTTGTCTGTTTGTTTCATATCCGCAGAGTAGTTAAGATGCTGTCAGTTCCACTTTAAATAGAACCATGAGGAAACGTTATGCTGAAGTACTGAAATTCTCACAGAAGAACATTGTTTCTTAGAGTTCTCTGAACTATTTGAGAACATTCCCAATGTCAAACCAGTCGGAGAATATTCCTAGAACATTACCAAAATTGAAATGAAATGTAACCATGTTTGAACTTTTAGGAAAGTTCTGTTAAAGTAATGAAATACAAAGAAAGGAACTTTTTTGTCAAGTTCCTTAAATGTGCTAAGAATGTTCCAAAGCCAAGCATCTATTCTACACTATTTCCAGAAAGTTGTGTGATGGTTGTATGAAAAACAACCATAGGACAACAACACTCTCACCTAGCTCTAAGAAACATGGTTCTCAGAACGTTATGTGTTAGCTGGGAATGGTCTTTCGCTAGGTGTGCAATGTAATTAATTGGCCCCACTACACAGGAATGCCATGTTATGAATAGTTTTGTAGGTTTTTCTGTCAAAATACTCTTGAGTTTCTCTCTGAGGTGCACTGTCAACAAGTGGTGCTGGTCATTGTCCTGGCAGGCTTAAATAATAAATTAATGTCAAATAAATTGCGCTAAGTTGTTATTTTTGTTTGCTGTCACAGTTTACCACAAGGTGCAAAAAATGACCAAACTAAATTTGTAACTAGTACTTAAGTAGTTTTCTGACTGGATACTGTTTTACTCATACTTGACTAGTTTCTTAAGAGGGCTACAGTACTTTTAGTTAAGTAGGCTAACGATTTCCAGTACTCTACCCACTTCTGATTCTACCCTGCATTGATGTTGTCTGAAATGTAGGCTATGAATTGTATGCCTAGTATTGTTCCTGCAAAAAAAATTACAATTAAAAGGAAACTCCAATAGAAGTAGCCTGCCTACTTCTGTTAGGGCAGGTAGCAAGAGCAAAAATGGTATAGGCTATAAGCCTAACCAACATCTTGTAAAAGGTGCAATCAATAAAAAGTGAAATCTCCAAGTAGTTTTGTGCAGTTGTGCATCTATTATAGCACTTCATAAAGGCCAGAATTTTGCCTGACCATATGGAAAACTGATTGTGAATTAAAATAAATAACGGGAGGAGGAAGTAGGGGATGGGAATGAGAAAGATGCCCGAGTGGGGGATGTCACTGTAACACAAATAAAATCTAAACCCATCCCAGAGTTTAACACCACAAATCACCCAAAAGTCAAGACCTATTTCACATTTGTGTTTTAAACTTAAAAATAGAGAGGTGCTGTGTTTATTAATAGGACACGCCCTGCCACCGCTACCATGTTCTCCATCGCGCAGGACTGTTTCCTGCGACAAGCCTATCAACGGTCTAATGTAGCCTAGCCTACACAGGGAAAATAGTGTATTTTAGTGCCCCCTCCAAAGCAGCACTTTAGGATCTACTAGAACCGTTCCCGCAAGAAGGTGGTTACCGGACATGTCTGCAAGAGGTGAGTAGCCTATCCAATACCGCACTAACGGCAAAAACCTTAATCTCATTCTGGACAGGAAAAACACATGTCAGCTTTTGGTATCTCCGATGAATTCGAGAGAGGTACAGTCATCCAGAGGGAGTAGGCTACGTGAATGAAATACACTTCATGATAGGATACCAGTAGCCGTATGCAGCACCTGCACAGCTAGAGGGGGGTCATACAAAAAAAGCCGCGCTACATATGGCTATATCCGTCCACTAATACGGGACTAGTAAAGGCCCAGTGCACTACTTTTGTGATTTTATATATTTTTTTCATTTTTTTAAATTATTATGATTTTTTTGTAGATTTTTCAGGGGGTGCTGCAGAACCCTAATCACACTTACTTCCCGCAGTTGATATTGTCAGCTAAAATTAATTACTTTCAGCTCTAAATCCAAGTGTAAAACGCAGTTTATTTATATCTTGTATTTTGAAAATACATAACAGTTTATCGCTGTAATGACAGGCTACATTTGCGAAGCGATTGTGGACACATGTTCGCGTGTGCACAAGTCTGTGCACAGGGGTCACACGTTTTGTACCACTCCTTTTGGGAGTTTGAGGGCCCAAAAGTTTGAAAAATACTGGGGCACATGTTAGTTGCAACAAATGGAGTTGGGTTGGATATAGTAATAGTAGGCTACAGTATTTCTTACAATCTTTTATTCTACCTGGAATTGTGTTGGTCATTGTTTATTAATGCAGTGGGCTAAATCAGGGTCACACAGTGTTTCTTGGTAGTCTGAAACAAATCTACTTAAAACAAAGTAAAACACCTCACGCACATGGTTATGGACTTAAACAATAAGACACCTGTACCATGTCAGATATAGAGTTTAAATGTATTACATTTAGATTTTGCATCCCAATATTACACTTTATAGATATCACAAAGGACTGAAATACAACAAAACCTTTTGACATAGAAACATTATGTTTATTATATTCATTCCATCCATTAGGCCTTTAGGTCATTTGACTGCAGGAAAGGGCTACTAAGTGCAGCATTTATTCCTGTTCAAAATTAAATACTTTACTCATCAGATTGGGTTGCTTTCCCCACATCTTGTAATAATGGCTCAACAAGTCTTTGACTGCGGTTTCAGGATTTTTTTTTGTTTTGGGGGGGGTGACATTTCTTTGGTTTGAGAACATGCCCCCCAAAAGGTCTGCGTGTACGGCCCTGGCCATACATATAGCACCGCTACAGTTTCCTATGGATACCGTAGTAGCCTAATCAGTAAACAAAAACTTTTGCTGACAGCCAGGTGCAAATCATTTCATGCATCTTACAGTAAAGCTGTTAGACTATAATATAGATAGATAGATAGATATTTAGGTACTTTATTGATCCCCCGGGGGGGAAATTTCATAAAAAACCATAGAGGGCCATTCCCTTCCAGGATCCTGGCATCTCAGTCGGTTGCCATGTGTCCATGCCAGGCTGTACAGTCAGTGAGTCTAGGGTGTTTGAGCAGACAAAAACCCAGGAAGTGAGACCTCCTCTACGGTTGTCAAGCATCCACACCCCGTGCTCCGTCCTTAGTCCTCGGTGGTTCAGATGGCGAGAACCGATAGGGCGCCTCCTATCCAGGATAGTGGCACCTCTATAGGGTGTCATGCTTGAAAAAGGCATATCTTCTAGGCTATCAGAAAATTATGTGAACAAAAAAGGCATATGGCTCATACTGTTCTGTAATTTGCAGAACCTCATTTCACTTTGTTGAATAGCCTACCGGAAAAAAAAACATCATTATATGTACTACATTTGTGTCTTCATCTGGTATAAACATGTAGTGATTATATTTAGGGGATGAAACTGCTGTAGTATGGAGGTCCTGGACCCTGTGTGCCCTTCCAAGGAGTTTAATCAACATAGGCTACACTCTCTTGCAAACATCTTCAGCAGAAGAAAAGATCAATGAATGTGCAATAAAACTATTATTAGAATAGCCATGTTAATTATTTCACTCAATAAACAAGTTATTGCATTTCTTAAAATGTAAAATTTTCATGGCACAGTAACCAATGTTCCCCCACAAATTTGTTGGCACTGAGCAAATGTCAGGTCTGCTGAGTGTTAACTTCTGGAGCGCGTTTACTGTGAACACTGAGGCTGTACCCACTTTAAGTTACAGTTATAACAGTGGCCAAGTAGGCTATTGTGGCTATTTGGTCATAATGTAGGCCTATCAGAGAGCCCTACCATTTACATTTTAGTTTACCATCAGCCAATGTGTGGTGTTCAATGTAGGCCTACATTCCGTGAGACCTTTGGAAAAAAATATGCAGGGCTAGACATTAACCTGTTTATCCACTTGTCATTCAGACAAGGAGGTGACTGAATGTTGTTTGGTGCAAGAAACCACTTTACAAAATTATGATGTTATTCCCATACCATTATTACAGAGAATCAGACACATTATGATACCCTCTGCCTATTGGCTACTTAGCTTATTCAAGCCTGTCTCAAAATACAACATTGGCCCTTTAAGACAGAAAAAATGCTCTCTACCTAGACCTAGACCTTGGTGCTCCGGTACCGCTTGTCGTGCGGTAGCAAAGAGAACAGTCTATGACTACGGTGGCTGGAGTCTTTGACAATTTTTAGGGCCTTCCTCTGACACTGCCTGGTATAGAGGTCCTGGGTGGCAGGAAGTTTGTCCCCAGTGATGTACTGGGCCGTACGCACTACCCTCTGTAGTGCCTTGCGGTCAGAGGCAGAGCAGTTGCCATACCAGGCAGTGATGCAACCAGTCAGGATGCTCTCGATGGTGCAGCTGTAGAACGTTTTGAGGATCTGAGGACCTATGCCAAATCTTTTCAGTCTCCTGGGGGGGAATAAGCTTTGTCGTGCCCTCTTCACAACTATCTTGGTGTGTTTGGACCATGACAGTTTGTTGGTGATGTGGACACAAAGGAACTTGAAGCTCTCAACCTGCTCCACTACAGCCCATCGATGAGAATGGGGGCGTGCTTTGTCCTCCTTTTCCTGTAGTCCACAATCATCTCCTTTGTCTTGATCACGTTGAGGGAGAGATTGTTATCCTGGCACCATACGGCCAGGTCTCTGACCTCCTCCCTATAGGCTGTCTGATCGTTGTCGGTGATCAGGCCTACCACTGTTGAGTTGTCGGCAAACTTAATGATGGTGTTGGAGTCGTGCCTGGCCATGCAGTCATGGATGAACAGGGAGTACAGGAAGGGACTGAGCACGCACCCCTGAGGATCCCCCGTTTTCAGGATCAGTCCCAGGGTCCTTAGCTTAGTGATGAGCTTTGAGTGAACTATGGTGTTGAACGCTGAGCTGTAGTCAATGAACAGCATTCTCACGTAGGTGTTCCTTTTGTCCAGGTGGGAAAGGGCAATGTGGAGTGCAATAGAGATTGCATCATCTGTGGATCTGTTTGGGCGGTATGCAAATTGGAGTGGGTTTGGAGTTTCTGGCATAATGGTGTTGATGTGAGCCATGACCAGACTTTCATTCTACGGGTCGGTAGTCATTTAGGCAGGTTACCTTAGTGTTCTTGGGCACAGGGACTATGATGGTCTGCTTGAAACATGTTGGTATTACAGACTCAGTCAGGGACAGGTTGAAAATGTCAGTGAAGACACTTGCCAGTTGGTCAGTGCATGCTCAGAGTACACGTCCTGGTAATCCGTCTGGCCCTGCGGCCTTGTGAATGTTAACCTGTTTAAAGGTCTTACTCACATTGGCTACGGAGAGCGTAAACACACAGTCATCCGAAACAACTGATGCTCTCATGCATGCCTCAGTGTTGCTTGCCTCGAAGCGAGCATAGAAGTGATTTAGCTGGTCTGGTCAGCTCATGTCACTGGGCAGCTCGCGGCTGGGCTTCCTTTTGTAGTCTGTAATAGTTTGCAAGCCCTGCCACATCTGACGAGCGTCGGAGCTGGTGTAGTAGGATTCAATCTTAGTCCTGTATTGATGCTTTGCCTGTTTGTGGGCAGACGGAGGGGACCCAGGACAGAGTCAATGAGCTGAACCAATTTTTTAACGGGTTCGATATTGGCCCTATCCACCTCCCCTCCAGCTCCCCAGGCCACACACCCTCACGGCTGTCCCACCCCCACTTTGCTCACAACACCTCCGTTGAGACAATCAACGACCCCTTCCCCACCTCCGCCCCCGCTCCCTCTGCAACACCTCCCTTCCCCCCACCTCTGGACTGATCCTCAACACCCCCCTTCCCCCCACCTCCCCACCTGGGCTGGCTTTCACCACCAACAAAGTGAAGAGAGAGCTGGAGAGACTACATCAGTGGAAAGCGGCGGGCCCTGATGGCATCAGCCCAAGGGTGCTTAGGGTCTGTGCTGAACAATTGTGTGGAATACTCCAGCGACGCTTCAACCTTAGCCAGAGCCTGGAAAGGGTCCCTGTGCTGTGGAAAACATCCTGCCTGGTCCCAATGCCCAAGAAGGCGCACCCCACTGTCCTGAACGACTTCAGACCTGTAGCACTAACATCCTACATCATGAAGATCCTGGAAAGGTTCCTCACTCTTCTCAGACCCCTGGTGTGTACATCACTGGACCCACTGCAGTTTGCATACCAGCGCAACATTGGGGTGGATGATGCAATCATCTACCTTCTGCAGAGGGCCTACTCTCACCTGGACATTGCAGGTTGCACTGTGAGGGTTATGTTTTTTGACTTCTCCATTGCCTTCAACACCATTCAGCCCCTGCTACTGGGTGAGAAGATAAAGAGGATGAAAGCGGAACCACCATTAGTCTCCTGAGTTACAGACTACCTGACCGGTAGGCCACAATTTTTGCGGTTACAGAGCTGTGTGTCAGAATGGGCAGTGAGCAACACAGGGACCCCCCAGTGAACGGTCCGTCTCCCTTCCTGTTCACCCTCTACACCACAGACTTCAGATATAACTCTGAAACATGCCACCTACAGAAGTTCTCGTATGACTCCGCTATTGTAGGGTGAATCAGGGGTGGCCAGGAGGAGGAGTGCAGGAGCACAATCAATTACTTTGTGGTGTGGTGTGAGCAGAACCACCTTCAGCTCAACATCAGCAAAACAAAGGAGATGGTAGGGGACATCAGGAGAACCAAGGCCCAGCCGACTGCAGTTCCTATACAGGGGATGGATGTGGAAATGGTTGGGTCATACAAGTTCTTGGGAGTCCATATGGACAACAGGCTGGATTGGGCTGGTAACACCGGGGCTCTGTATAAAAAGGGCCAGAGCCGACTCTACTTTCTGAGGAGGCTCAGGTCCTTCAACGTGTGCAGTAAACTACTGCATACTTTCTACCAGTCTGTGGTGGCGCCAGTGCCATCTTTTTTGCAGTGGTGTGCTGGGGCGCCAACATAAAGGCCTGTGATGCTTCTCGGGTAAATAAGCTGATCAGGACGGCTAGCTCTGTTCTGGGGATTAGCCTTGACACTCTAGAGGAGGTGGCGGAGAGACGGATCCTGGCCAAACTGCTGGCCATCATGGGCAACGTCACCCACCCTCTGCATGCCATTGTTATGATGCAGAGGAGCACTTTCAGTCACAGACTGATCCCACCATGGTGTGCCAGAGAGCGCTACAGGAGGTCCTTCCTGCCTGCGGCTATTAGACTATTTAATGCCTCACCGGGGTGCCGTGCCGTCGGCAACATAGACCTGAAACTGTTGGGGTGTTAGGAGCTAGTTTAATTATTAGGCATCCATCCGTGAGTAACTCTGGTCTGTAATCACTCATTCACTAAGGAATTATTAATTCAGCACACATTCATTCAGGACTGTATATACACATATCCATGTACAGTTGTTATATCATATCACGTGCAATATTGTAAGTAATTCTTGGACTGAACTTACGTAGTCATTCCCTCAGGACTGCATATTAGTATCCTGTCAGTTGTATCTTTTTAGTTCTATACTCACATTTAGTTACTTAAGTATTTCTCAGCCATCAACCTGTATAGTATAGTTAAGCATGCAAATATTCTTTATATCAACTTGCAATATTTTTATCTTTTTTTTCAGCTAACACTTTGTATCAATGTATAGTGTACATATTGAGCAGTGTTTTTTCGTAGCTCTTGCCGAAGAAATCTGTCTGTCTGTCTGTCTGTCTATCTATCTGATGGTTCATCGGAAGGCATAGCGGGATTTCATATAAGCGTCCGGATTAGAGTCCTTCACCTTGAAAGCGGCAGCTCTACCCTTTAGCTCTGTGCAGATGTTGCCTGTAAGCTTCTGGTTGGGGTATGTACATACGGTCACTGTGGGGACGTCATCGATGCACTTATTGATGAAGCCAGTGACTGATGTGGTGTACTCCTCAATGTCATCGGAAGAATCCCGGAACATATTCCAGTCTGTGCTAGCAAAACAGTCCTGTAGCATCTGCGTCATCTAACCACATCTTTATTGACCGAGTCACTGTTGCTACCTGCTTTAGTTTTTGCCTGTAAGCAGGAATCCAAATGATAGAATTATGGTCAGATTTGCCAAATGGAGGGTGAGGAAGAGCTTTGTATGCATCTTAATATGTGTGGAGTAAAGGTAGTCTAGAATTTTGTTCCCTCTGGTTGCACATTTAACATGGAGCGCCGCCTCTGTATGAGCGTTTTCTTGTTTGCTTATAGCCTTATACAGCTCATTGAGTGCAGTCTTAGTGCCAGCGTTGGTTTGTGGTGGTAAATAGACAGCTGCGAAAAATATAGATGAAAACTCTTGGTAAATAGTGTGGTCTACAGCTTATCATGAGATACTCTACAGTGGGGAGAACAAGTATTTGATACACTGCCGATTTTGCAGGTTTTCCTACTTACAAAGCATGTAGAGGTCTGTAATTTATATCATAGGTACACTTCAACTGTGAGAGACGGAATCTAAAACAAAAATCCAGAAAATCACATTGTATGATTTTTAAATAATTAATTTGCATTTTATTGCATGACATAAGTATTTGATCACCTACCAACCAGTAAGAATTCCGGCTCTCACAGACCTGTTAGTTTTTCTTTAAGAAGCCCTCCTGTTCTCCACTCATTACCTGTATTAACTGCACCTGTTTGAAATCGTTACCTGTATAAAAGACACCTGTCCACACACTCAATCAAACAGACTCCAACCTCTCCACAATGGCCAAGACCAGAGAGCTGTGTAAGGACATCAGGGATAAAATTGTAGACCTGCACAAGGCTGGGATGGGCTACAGGACAATAGGCAAGCAGCTTGGTGAAAAGGCAACAATTGTTGGCGCAATTATTAGAAAATGTCAAGTTCAAGATGACGGTCAATCTCCCTCGGTCTGGGGCACCATGCAAGATCTCACCTCGTGGGGCATCAATGATCATGAGGAAGGTGAGGGATCAGCCCAGAACTACAAGGCAGGACCTGGTCAATGAGCTGAAGAGAGCTGGGACCACAGTCTCAAAGAAAACCATTAGTAACACACTATGCAGTCATGGATTAAAATCCTGCAGCGCACGCAAGGTCCCCCTGCTCAAGCCAGCGCATGTCCAGGCCCATCTGAAGTTTGCCAATGACCATCTGGATGATCCAGAGGAGGAATGGGAGAAGGTCATGTGGTCTGATGAGACAAAAATATAGCTTTTTGGTCTAAACTCCACTCGCCGTGTTTGGAGGTAGAAGAAGGATGAGTACAACCCCAAGAACACCATCCCAACCGTGAAGCATGGAGGTGGAAACATCATTCTTTGGGGATGCTTTTCTGCACAGGGGACAGGACGACTGCACCGTATTGAGGGGAGGATGGATGGGGCCATGTATCGCGAGATCTGGGCCAACAACCTCCTTCCCTCAGTAAGAGCATTGAAGATGGGTCGTGGCTGGGTCTCCCAGCATGACAACGACCCGAAACACACAGCCAGGGCAACTAAGCAGTGGCTCCGTAAGAAGCATCTCAAGGTCCTGGAGTGGCCTAGCCAGTCTCCAGACCTGAACCCAATAGAAAATCTTTGGAGGGAGCTGAAAGTCCGTATTGCCCAGCGACAGCCCTGAAACCTGAAGGATCTGGAGAAGGTCTGTATGGAGGAGTGGGCCAAAATCCCTGCTGCAGTGTGTGCAAACCTGGTCAAGAACTACAGGAAACGTATGATCTCTGTAATTGCAAACAAAGGTTTCTGTAACAAATATTAAGTTCTGCTTTTCTGATGTATCAAATACTTATGTCATGCAATAAAATGCTAATTAATTACTTAAAAATCATACAATGTGATTTTTTGATTTTTTGTTTTAGATTCCGTCACTCACAGTTGAAGTGTACCTATGATAAAAATTACAGACTTCTACATGCTTTGTATGTGGGAAAACCTGCAAAATCGGCAGTGTATCAAATACTTGTTCTCTCCACTGTACCTCAGGTGAGCAAAACCTTGAGACTTCCTTAATATTAGATTTCGTGCACCAGCTGTTGTTTGTAAATATACACAGACATCCACCCCTAGTCTTACCGGACGCCATTGTTCTATCTTGCCGATGCAGCGTGAAACCAGCCAGCTGTATCTTATCCATGTCGTCGTTCAGCCACGACTCTGTGAAACATAAGATATTCAAGTTAATGTCCCGTTGGTGGGATATTCTTGATCGTAGCTCGTCTATTTTGTTATCCAATGATTGTACGTTGTACTGATGGAAGAGGCAGATTACCCACTCTCCGTTGGATGCTTACAAGGCACCCCGACCTACGTCCCCGATATCGCCATCCCTTTCTCCTGCCTTGTCTGATGTCTGAAGTATATCCTTCGCATCCGACTCGTTGAAGAAAAAAATCTTTGTCCAGTCCAAGGTGAGTAATCTCTGTCCTGATATCCAGAAGCTCTTTTCGGTCGTAAGAGACGGTGGAAGAAACATCATGTACAAAATAAGTTACAAATAACATCAGAAAACACACATAATAGCACATTTTGTTAGGCGCCCGTAAAATGGCAGCCATCTCCTCCGGCGCCATTCTCTTATATAACACTTACTAGCAAAGAATATAGAACTAGCAAAGAACTCACTTACTAGCAAAGAATATGAACAAATGTGCACACGTGGCTACATGCAGCTCTCGCTTTGATCTCAAAACAAGCTTATCTACAGTACTACCGACCACTCATAATGTAAACGCAGTCCAGTTCAAAGTGAATGGCACAGATCCATATATGACAATGTTTTATTTGCATATAGGGATACTGCAGAATTGATTGGTTATGCCACACTGGTCTGTAGAGTGTGGCTGAGTCCTGCATGTCAATGCAATAAAATCCTACTTTGTTGCATTCTGCCCACAAGAAACGTCTTGCATAGTTCGTTTTGCATACTAAGACTTTCACAGTTTGTTTTCTTTCGGTATGTTGTATTGCAAGTGGGTAATATTGGCAATTCCCATAGTAGAGTAAAACATTTATATGTATAGTGTTAACTAAAGGGGAAAACTAGAAAGTTTAGTTCAATCTCGTGCTTCTCTGCCCGGGCTAATATTTCTACTGGGGGAGCTATGCACAGCTTAGAGGGAACATTGACAGTAACTTAATTTCAATTGAATTTCAGCTCCAAACCAGTTTTTTCTTCTATTTAGTCCTTTAAAGGAGCAATCCAGGATTGGTACATCCACCTTTTTTCAAATCACAGATTGTCCCTTTAACACACTGATGTAATTCAGCGTTCTTCCTATTGCTTAGTAAAATTATTATTATTATTTTTTTTCACCTTTATTTAACCAGGTAGGTCAGTTGAGAACAAGTTCTCATTTGCAACTGCGACCTGGCAGTTGCAAATTAGATAGGAAACAGGACAACTGATGGGGAATTGATTAAAAAAATAATAATCCTCATCAATCTACACACAATACCCTATAATGACAAAGCAAAAACTGTTTTTTAGAAATATTTGCAATATAAAAAACAGATACCTTATTTACATAAGTATTCCCAATTAGCTATTGCAAAAGCAGAAGCTGTGAGACTCACGTGCAACCTGTTTCCATTGATCATCCTTGAGACGTTTCTACAACTTGATTGGTGTCCACCTGTGGTAAATTAAATTGATTGGACATGATTTGGAAAGGCACACACGTCTATATACTGTAAGGCCCCACAGTTGACAGTGCATGGCAGAGCAAAAACAAAGCCATGAGGTTGAAGGAATTGTCCGTAGAGCTCAGAGACAGGATTGTGTCAAGGCACAGATCTGGGGAAGGGTACCAAAAAATGTCTGCAACATTGAAGGTCCCCAAGAAAACAGTGGCCCCCATCATTCTTAAATGGAAGAAGTTTGGAACCACCAAGACTCTTCCTAGATCTGACCGCCCGGCCAAACTGAGCAATCGGGGGAGAAGGGCCTTGGTCAGGGAGGTGACCAAGAACCTGATGGTCACTCTGACAGAGCTCCAGAGTTCCTCTGTGGAGATGAGAGAACCTTCCAGAAGGAAAACCATCTCTGCAGCACTCCACCAATCAGGCCTTTATGATAGAGTGGCCAGACTGAAGCCACTCCTGAGTAAAAGGCACATGACACCACACTTGGAGTTTGCCAAAAGGCACTTAAAGGACTAAAAGACCATGAGAAACAAGATTCTCTGGTCTGATGAAAAAAAGATTGAACTCTTAAGCCTGAATGCCAGGCGTCACGTCTGGAGGAAACTTGGCACCATCCCTACGGTGAAGCATGGGGGTGGCAGCATCATGCTGTGGGGATGTTTTTCAGCGGCAGGTACTGGAAGATTAGTCATGATCGAGGGACAATGACCCTAAGCACACATCCAAGACAACGCAGGAGTGGCTTCGGGACAAGTCTCTGAATGTCCTTGAGTGGCCCAGCCAGAGCCCGGACTTCAATCCGGTCTAACATCTCTGGAGAGACCTGAAAATAGCTGTGCGCGACACTCCCCATCACACCTGACAGAGCTTGAGAGGATCTGCAGAGAAGAATGGGAGAAACTCCCCAAATACAGGTGTGCCAAGCTTGTAGCGTCATACACAAGACTGTAATCAACAAAGTACTGAGTAAAGGTTCTGAATGCTTACTGTATGTAAATGTGATATTTCAATTTTTTGTTTTTAATAAATGTGCAAACATTTATTGTCATTATGGGGTATTGTGTGTAGATTGATGAGGGAAACAAAATAATGAATACATTTTAGAATAAGGCTATAACGTAACAAAACGTAGAAAAAGTCAAGGGGTCTGAATACTTTCCAAATGCACTGTACTTCCTGTCAGTGATCAACCTAAGTGGTGAAGAGAAACTGTTGGGGTTGTATTCATTAGTGCACACCGTTTCAAAACATAGCAAAGCATTGTGAAAAGGAAAACAAGCTATGCTTATCGGACAAGTTCAGGTAGGTTCTTCCTGTTTATGTCTGTTTGGTTTCTGGTGCCTCATGAATACAACCCTGCTGTTTCACTGTGATTTAGTGCTGTGTCTCTATGAGCTGGCTCTGCTGCTTCACCCTTCTGTGATGCGTCGACTCAACATTCTTACTCACATTTCCCAGTGTTACCTGGCAAGCTGATTGCACAACACAGTAACAGAGTGCCACCCACCTACATAACAGGAACAACAATATAAATAAGTGTAATCAAATATTTTGTAACACTCCACTTAAAGCCTGCAGATATTGCGCATTTTTGTGCAGTTATAATGCGTTGTAATGTTTTCTTATCATCTCATAATGATCCTGACTACCTAACAGACATTTTTTTTTATGTTACTTGTAAAATATGGTAATACAGTCTAATGCTTTGCATAGCAGTCACCAATAATGTGGACCAGTGTCAGCAGGGTGAAGGGTTCATAGTGAACAGGTTTTAATCCCCCAGGTGGGCTTTGTTGTGTCCTGGATTTGAGGGCGATTGCAATTATTTGGCACAGATGAAGTAATCAACCTCCAGCTGTTACTGCTAGAGATTCAGCTTAGATATACTGAATGTTGTGTGTCCTTTAGGAGAGCTGTGGCTGAACAGAGACGATAAGAATATAAAATATACAATTTGACCTCCATACTGTACATGATTATACCATGCTTTATCCATAATAAATAATATTTTCAGGGAGAAATAGGTCCATATATTGTAGGTAACAATTTTAGGATTTTCCTAAGTAAGAAAATAATATTTGAGAAGGTAGATTATCCATTTTTTTATACAAACAACATACATATCTTAGCTACCATTACACACTGTAATTACGTTTCTAGGACATAACAGTTGTTTATAATTCAACTGAAACAAGTCAAATCCGATTTTATTTGTCACATGCGCCGAATAAAACAGGTGTAGTAGACCTTACTGTAAAATGCTTACTTACAAGCCCTTAACCAACAATGCCGTTCTAAGAAAATAGAGTTAAGAAAATATTTGCTAAATAAACTAAAATATAAAATAAAAGAACAATAACGAGGCTATATACAGGGGTACCAGTACCATGTCAATGTGCAGGGGCACAGGTTAGTCCAGGTAATATGTACATGCATATATAATAAACAGCGAGTAGCATCAGTATAAAAACAAAGGGGGAGGGGTCAATGCAAATAGTCCGGGTGGCCATTTGATTAATTGTTCAACAGTCTTATGGCTTGGGGGTAGAAGCTGTCAAGGAGCCTTTTGAACCTAGACTTGGCCCTCCGGTACTGCTTGCTGTGCGGTAGCAGAGAGAACAGTATATTACTTGGGTGACTGGAGTCTTTGACAATTTTTTGGGCCTTCCTCTGACACCGCCTTGTATATAGGTCCTGGATGGCAGTTAGCTTGGCCCCAGTGACATACTGGGTCGTACGCACTACCCTCTGTAGTGCACCATCTGCTGCTCTAGATGGTGCAGCTGTAGAACGTTTTGAGGATCTGGGGATCCATGCCAAATCTTCTGTCTCCTGAGGGGGAAAAGGTGTTGTCGTACCCTTTGTTTTGGTGTGTTTGGACCATAATAGTTTGTTGGTGATGTGGACACCAAGGAACTTGAAACTCTCAACCTGCTCCACTACAGACCCGTCAATGTTAATGGGGGTGTGTTTGGCCCTCTTTTTCCTGTAGTCCATGATCAGCTCTTTGTCTTGCTCACGTTGAGGGAGAACTGATTGTCCTGGCACCACTCTGCCAGGTCTCTGACCTCCTCCCTATAGGCTGTCTCATCGTTGTCGGTGATCAGGCCTACCACTGTTGTGTCATCAGCAAACTTAATGATGGTGTTGGAGTCGTGCTTGGCCACGCAGTTGTGGGTGAACAGGTAGTACAGGAGGGGACTAAGCACGCACCCCTGAGGGGCACCCGTGTTGAGGATCAGCGTGGCAGATGTGTTGTTGCTTACCATTACCACCTGCGGGGTGACCCGTCAGGAAGTCCAGGAATACAGTTGCACAGGGAGGTGTTTAGTCCCAGGGTCCTTCGCTTATTGAGCTTTTTGGGCACTGTATTGTTAAACACTGAGCTGTAGTCAATAAATAGAATTCTCACATAGGTGTTCCTTTTGTCCAGGTGGGAAAGGACAGTGTGGAGTGTGATTGAGATTGCATCATCCATGGATCTGGGGGGCGGTATGCGAATTGGAGTGGGTCTATGGTTTCTGGGATGATGGTGTTGATGTGAGCCATGACCAGCCTTTCAAAGTACTTCATGGCTACTGACATGAGTGCTACAGGGTGGTAGTCATTTAGGCAGGTTACCTTCGCTTTCTTGGGCACAGGGACTATGGTGCTCTGCTTGAAACATGTAGGTATTACAGATTCTGTCAGGGAGAGGTTGAAAATATCAGTGAAGACACTTGCCAGTTGGTCCGCGCATATTCTGAGTACACGTCCTGGTAATCATTAAGCCACCCGAGCCACTGCATTGTGCCCCTGTTACTTTGTTCCCCGGTCTCCCCTACATGTTACCACTGTACTGTACATGTTGAGTGCTCTTAGAGAGAGAGAGAGAGTGAGAGAGAGATGGAGAGACGCGCACTGAATCTTGTTTCCACGTCATTTCAATTAAATGGCGTTGATCCAACATGGAATATATGTTGACGTCTGTGCCCAAAAAAATGAAATTGCTCAAACATTTCTGGCCTGTCTATCTATGGGTAACAGGGTTGATGTTTTATGCTCGATCTACTCATTTCCACCACAATACAGAAAATAACTAAAAAAAGTACCAGCTCACATGCTTTTACACTATTAGATGTTCAATGTTTCACGTAACGTAACAGGGTTGATCTTAAATAATGGAATGGACTAAGGCTTTACAAATATTTTGTGATTAAGTGGATTGAAATCTTCCTAGAAGTGACTTGTCAAAATGCTTAATTTTGCCAATTTAGCAAGCCTTTATTCATAAAAAAAATATGATTTATTGCACTTAAAGGGCATTTCATTTAATATAACAGGTTTTTAAAATTCAATATTGGTGCATAATTTCTACTTTAAAAATCTAAGGTACACAAAGGCACTCTTTTCATAGAACGACCCAGATACAGACAGAGACCGACTCACATCGAGTATGCCCAGCCATTTACTCCCAGGGTTCCTCTGGAATAGCTGACTCTGAATTGATAGGGCACTGCATCTCAGTGCTAGAGGCGTCACTCCAGACACCCTGGTTCGATTCCAGGCTGTTTCACAACCAGCAGTGATTGGGAGTCCCATAGGGCAGTGCACAACTGGCCCAGCGTCGTCTGAATTTGGCTGGTGTAGGCCGTCATTGTAAATTAGAATTGGTTTTTAACTGACTTGCCTAGTTAAATAAAGGTTAAATTGAAAAAATATATATAAATTGAAGGAGCTCTGATCTCCACATCAGTGATGTGTGCCTGGCTGCATACAGGCTGTAATTGGGGATCGATGCTCCTTAGAGCGCTCTCTTAAGCAGCCTCCCGTAGTAAAGTGTTTTCAGTGTTCAACCAGCCAATCGTTATCAGTTCATTTAACCCCAGCTACCTCCCTAATGGCACCCTATTCCCTATATAGTGCACTACCTTTGATGAGAGCCCATAGGGCTCTGGTCAAAGGTAGTGCACTTCTATGTAGGAAATAGGATGGCATTTGGGATGCACTCCAGTCTCTCTCTGAAGCCGAGTTAGGCTGCATGCACACAGACCAAATCAGAACATTAGCCAATTAACTATTGATTATTATAGATTACATGCAGTTTATTAAACAATTGTCGCGATTGTGTGTGTGGAGAGACCAAGACGCAGCGCAGGGTTAGTAGTTCGACATTTATTTTATACTATGTATAAAACCAACTCATAATGTACAAACGTCACGTTACCAAAAAACAAACACGAAAGAACGGACGTATTAAATGTGCACACTTACTGTCAACGTGACTGCGAAATACATCGACAACGACCCACAAACCCAGTGTGAAACCTACCAACCTATGTAGGATCCCTAATTAGAGACGATGCGCTACAGCTGCCTCTAATTAGGGATCCCACACAAACCACCACCAGAAAACTGAAAGAATAGAACTGTCAGACTCTGACCATGGCTACATAGAGAAGCAAATGGGCTGAGCCTGACAACAATAGATCATTACATTTAGATGGTTTCACAGATACAGTATAAAGATTTCTATCTCTGGATGTGTATTTGACATGGTAAATTAAACTAAACCATTACAATATTTCTAACTCCATTCAGCATCAACCCCAGCCTCACCATTGCTATCCTGTGTATCCATTTGCTTCACCCCTACTTAACTGCCCATTTAACATCTGCCATACTGCCCTCTTAGCCTTGCAACCCTTTTAGCCCCCATCATTTCCTAGTATTAGCGTAGCACCATCAGACCTTCCCCTTAGTATTGCCCTCTTTTAGCAATTCCACCTTAAAATAGCCTCACAGACGTACAGTGGATACAATCACTCACCATGTCCTATAGAATGGACCTGCTTCTCTTTTAGTTTTTAATTTGCTTCAATTGAATCCCCCTTACATAATGCTTTTACTATGATCTTTTGATCTTTTGGCATCATTTTGCCATTTTTTCCTCTCCCCCTTCCATTGTTGTCATGGTTTGTTAAGCCTCCCACCAGACCTCTTCCGTAATTAGGCGTCATAGCTCTTTATATGTAGTCTGTTTCATTTGATTTTCCTCTAGTGGAATCCTTTAGACTTCACTTAGTGGACTAGTCTTACAATATGATTTCCTAGCTCTTATCAAAGTGACTAATGTGATCCATATCATTCATCTACTGAAGCGGATGTAATTTAGCTTATACAGTTAATTCAGAACCCTTGACTTTTTCCACATTTTGTTACGTTACAGGCTTATTCTAAAATTTATTAAATATGTTTTTTTCCTCATCAATACTCCATACGGTGCATTCGGAAAGTATTCTGACCTCTTGACTCGCTGCACAGCTATTTTCAGACCATGAGAAACAAGATTCTCTGGTCTGATGAAACTAAGATTGAATGATTTGGCCTGAATGTCAAGTGTCACATCTGGAGGAAACCTGGCACCATCCCTACTGTGAAGCATGGTGATGGCAGCATCATGCTGTGGGGATGTTTTTCAGCAGCAGGGACTGGGAGACTAGTCAGGATCGAGAAAAAGATGAACGGAGCAAAGTATAGAGAGATCATTGATGAAAACCTGCTCCAGAGCGCTCAGGACCTCAGACTGGGGAGTAGGTTCACCTTCCAACAAGATAACTACCCTAAGCAAACAGCCAAGACAACGCAGGAGTGTCTTCGGGCCAAGTCTCTGAATGTCCTTGAGTGGCCCAGCCAGAAACCGATCTAACATCTCTGGAGAGATCTGAAAATAGTAGTGTGCAGCGACGCTCCCCATCCAACCTGACAGAGCTTGAGAGGATCTGCAGAGAAGAATGGGGGAAACTCCCCAAATACAGGCGTGTCAATCTTGTAGCGTCATACCCAAGAAGACTAGAGCCTGTAATCGCTGCCAAAAGTGCTTCAACAAAGTACTGAGTAAAGGGTCTGAATATATATGTTTTTATACATTTGCAAACATTTCTAACAGTTTTTGCTTTGTCATCATGGGGTATTTAAAAAAAAATCCATTTTAGGACAAGGCTGTAATGTAACAAATTGTGAAAAAAGTGAAGGGGTCTGAATACTTTCTGAAGGCACTGTATGTGTTCTGGTTAAAGTCAAAGACACTGGAGGTAATATCCTGAGCCAGAGCCATATTTTGTAGATGGTTCTGTCTCCAGCCAGCTCATATGCCTTCAAGCTGTTCACCACACTGTTGGCCTATGGAGAAGTTTCCCTGGTAGAATAGTCAGGGATGTCCTCTCGTCTCCCTTCCCGTCCTTAAAGCCCCAGTCCTGCAATACTCTTCTTCTGGTCCAAAGCCCTACCCTTCCTCTGGGAAGGGCCAGCAAGCTCGCCCTACATACCTGTTGTACTGCAGCAGAATCTGCAGCAGAATCTGTCCAACTCAGAGTCAGTGCTGATTTGGAAGGCACCACACGGTACCGCAGCAGTAACCCAATCCCCTGGCTTCTCCTAAATCTGACCAATAGGACAGGGCTGCCTGCTAACATTCAGCAGCATGAAGACCCTTTCACCTCAGCATTTCTCTCTCTGCATGTGTGTCTGTGAGCGTGTGTGAGTGCATTTAGCTTGTGTGTGACTGCCGGTGTGTGTGTGTGTGTGTGTGTGTGTGTGGGTGTGACCGTGTGTGTGACTCCATGCAAGAGGCTGCATTATTGATGAGAAGAGGAAGGATTGAAAGCAGTGCCGGGACGGGACCGTGTGTGTGTGTGTGTTTGAGTGTATAGAAGAGATGGGGGAGAGGAGTACGGTGCAGCAGCACAAGCAGCCTTCCAACGATGGTGGGCTTTGCAACTACGCCCAGAAAATCGGCTCTTGCTTCGGCTTGGACGGTAACAGAGAGGGGTGGTTGTCCTGTACAGTGTGGAGGAGGGTTGGAAGGAACAGACCAATGACTGAGTATATATGACATTCATTTTTCTCAATGATCCGGATGCCTAGGATGACATAGGAATGTTGTCTTTTGTGTCTGGTCATGGTGTGTTTGTGCGAGTGTGTGTCTTGGAGTGTGTATTTGTTTGTGCGGGCGTCTGTGTGTGCAGGGCTTCCTGGGTGTGTGGCTAGCTGCACCCACAGATAGACGGTAGAATAGGGGAGCATGGACGAGCAGGGCTGTGCCCCACTGCAGCAGAACTCACCCGTCCTCTAACAGACCTAGCCTCTGTCGTCAGCCTGTGTGTGTGTGTGTATGTGTGCGTGCGCATGTCCTCTGCCTTAATCTTTATCATGCCATATCCTTTCATATTCATTGTATTGGACTCTTTACTGTACATTGAATGTGTGAGGAATTGATGTAGGCTAGATTTGTGGGCGAAAAACTGACAGATAAATGAAACATTGATGTCAGTAGTAGCGTGCTCCGGCTCAGCCTAGAGCTCTGGCAGCCCTCCTGTGTCCGTGAAGCCAAGCCTTAGATCTACTCTAGAGTCTGTTTCTGCTCTGTCTTTATCCTCACTTGTATCATGATTTTCAAAAGCTTTAGAGTGGGTAGTGTAAGGTAGATGTTTGCCGTGTTTACTGTACTGTATCTGTTTTGTGGACAGTGTTGCTATAAGAGATGAGTTAGTAAAAATGTGTTAAATTGAAAATGGTTCACCTTACAGACCAAAAAGCGTATAGTTAATCTTTATATTTTAGTCATTCAGCAGACACTCTTATCCAGAGTGACTTACAGGAGCAATTAGGGCTAAGTGCCTTGCTCAAGGGCACATCGACATATTTTTACCTAGTTGGCTCGGCGATTCAAACCAGAAACCTTTCTCTTACTGGCCCAATGCTCTTAACCGCTAGACTACCTGCCTTATTCAATCATTTTAAATCAACATTCCCTATCAGTATGTATTTTTCTCTGTAGTTTTTTCTCAATTCATACTGGTATGAAAACAGTTAACTTTCTCTGCCTGTTCATCTCACATATTACCTCTCACAGGGAGAGCCTAATGATTTTCTAAATTTGGCATATGATGGAAAATCCAGTCCTTAATCAAGGAGATGGAAGGTATCATCTTTAATTCATGAAGTCTCATGCAAATCCAAAGATGGATGAAAGAAGGGGGCTAGTAGAGGGACATCTGCTATATGTGGATGTTTTGAAATTTCCCCCAAACATTAAATGGTTTGAAGATTACAAGACCAATCTAAGACCCTCTACATATCCCTCTAAACCTGAGGCTCAGACGGTGTGTGTGTGTGTGTGTGTGTGTGTGTGTGTGTGTGTGGTGCTTATGATATAAATGAAGAAGACGCAACAAAGGTAACCTGCAAAGTAACGGAATTGAAGTAATGCTGCTAATAAGGCTTTATTTGGAATCAAGTTGTTGTTGTAATCAATGTAATTGTAACTTGAATCAATGTGGTCCTGTATGCCTATGTTGCTAAAAGCATTGCACTAGCAACACAACACAAGGTTATGTGTTCAATTCCCTCAGGGATCACGTACATAATGAAAATGTATGCACGCAGTGTTTAGATAAAAGCGTCTGCCAAGTTGCACATTTAGAGCATAGTGTAACCTGGCTACTTTAGAACTCATATAACCACTCAGCATGTAGGAAGATATGGTCCACTGATAGTGGACTGTATTGTTTATACTAGAAATAATTCACACTATAAATAAACAATTCACTTGATTCACGTGACTGAATAAGTGAACCTATTATAATTTCCATTGTTTATTTGTGTGTGTGCAGGTGGATACATCTATTTTCTGCGATCCTGTTCTGAGAGCTTACTAAACAGACAATAATGATTTGTTTAATGGTATTTAATAAACAAGACAGGACAGAGGGTTTAGTTATATTCTAATATTGTAAACCTCACAATACCCCAACCTTAATTGGACAGATGGGATTGTGAACAACAGACTCAGCCATGGATCGTTGTGGAGAAAATCTGAAACTGCAGTATAATGGAAAATCAAAGTGAGAGAAAAGTCATAACAAAAGCATGATGCCGTTAAGAATCTTCTTAAAGTGACCTGTTCCCAGTAAATTATTATGATCAGTGGCATTGCTCTTTTTAACATCACTGTCCCAGAGCACCCGTCAGGTGCAAGAGCCAACGAGTGTGGCAATGACATACACTGTAAAGGAAAACTGTAATTTATATGGGACATTTGTGTATTATCAACAGTAAAATACTGGAGCATAATGTAAATTATGGTGAAAGAATTGCTGTATTTTGAATGGTACTGTAATTCCGCCCCACACAATACAGTATGATACCGTGCCATCTTTTTTTGGAGCGCCAACAACGTTTTGACCACTAGTGCATGGTATTGTTGTTTCTGTCTCATTAACATATTTTGAGGCGTGACGTGTAAGAGGCTATATTTGTTGCACCCGTTTGTATGAGTCAGTTGAACTCCTATGTGGTAATAGTGCCCAATCAATTTAAAATGTATAGGGGACAGGTTGGAGTGGCAGCAAACCTTACACCTTTAATGGTTGAGAATTTGATCATGTCCTTTTGGTTTGTTTGGCCCTGTAGTTGCTGCCAGTTTCAAAGCCTTTGTTAAGGACTCTATAATTTTTTTTATGTAATTTTTTTATTTAACCTTTATTTAACTAGGCAAGTCAGTTAAGAACAATTTCTTATTTACAATGACGGCCTACACCGGCCAGACTCGGACGACATTAGGCCAATTGTGCGTCGCCCTATGGGACTCCCAATCACGGCCGGTTGTGATACAGCCTGGATTTTGAGAGAAGTGCAAGTGATTTGATATGCTGTAATGTGTTCAGCCAACCTACTTGCAACAATCCAATGGTATTACAGTAAAAAACTGTGAAACATAAACCCCATCTCCAGTCAATTATTTTTTATTAATATTTTCATTCATTATGATTACAGTAGCATTTACTTTTTAAACATTATAATACAGTCCATTTTACGGTATTGTACTGTGTGTTATATAGGGCCCTTTGTTTTGGTTAATCATGTTACATGACCTGGAATTTAAACATTATTTTAAGCCTTTTCCAGAGTTGAGAATTAGACCAAAAATATAAGCAATTGTCATCTGACATAAAAAGACAAGTAGAAATTTGATGAAAAATAAAGGTTAAAATTCAGGTCATTTGACATGATTGACCAAAACACAGGGCCATATTCATTACACAGTACTGTACTTGCTTTGATACTGTATTTATATTACAGTAGGTGTACAATATGAAATACAGTAATTTGCCACTAGCTGCCTGTAAGTTCATGTCAAATTCCTGGCAACCCTCTTACAGTGTACCCAGGCCACCTAACCCCACCCCAAGATAATAATGCAGTCTACGTCAGCCCTAAGCTGCTTAAGGAAGAGGAGGAAGAAGCTGGCTGATCTGGCTGGGTTGAAGACGCAGTGTAAGCCTCTTTCCCCCTACTCTGCTCTGCTGTATACATGTAGGCTATGCTCCGTGGTCTATGCTCTCTGCTTGCTGTTTGCTGTCTTGACCTCGACCCTGAAGCCTGAAATGAACACCTGTGATACAGGTTCCATTCTTGAAAAATCACCTCTGCTCTGGAGGTCTGGGATGTCCAATTGAAGGAGATCTACAGGAGGAGATTCCTTTGGAAATTTACATCACTCTCTCTGGATCTTTACATGACACTGGATGGTGTATGTCTGACATGTTCACAGCGCTGAGATTTTTTAGGCCTGTCCCCACGTTTTTGTCAACGTCCTCTGCAGTGGAGGTTTGAAGTGTCCTTGTAAAGCTGAGAGCCATCCTAGGATTCTGGCTGAGTTGTACTTAGGGTGTTGCACCCTGCTTTGTGGGAAGGCTGAGGGGGAGCCGGGCAACATGCCTACCCTCAACAGCCTGGGCAAGCTGTGTAGCTCCAACCGCAGCCACACAGTGGACCGCCCCACCCGCATCAAACGTAGACACTCAGTCAAGCGCATGTCCATCATCGAGGACGGGCACGTGGCTGAGGTACTCTACCTCATCCCTAAAGTGTACATGCAACAGCTGCCGTGCCTCAACCCTAATGACTATTACCTGAATGAGAGACTTATCGATCTGGCACCAGGTAGGGCTATGGTATGGGCTAGGAGGTGCCGGCAAGGAGAATATATCTTGTTTGTCTGTCTGTCTGTCCTGAGCCAACTAGGTGAATAATCTGTCGATGTACCCTTGAGCAAGGCACTTAACACTAATTGCTACTGTAAGTCGTTCTGGATAAGAGCGTCTGCTAAATTATTAAAATGTAAATGCGTTGTCTGTCTACTGGCATGTGTGTGTGCGTGCACATCCTTGTTTGTGGTGTGTTACGCAATTTATCTTATTATATCTTACTCCAAAAAAGTGTTATTGCAGAGAAGTCAATTGCTGTCCTTTTGAAACATATGTAATATCAAACTTATGTGGGAAAAAGGGCCACAGTCTGCCAAGCAGTTGGTTTACATCAGGATTACAGTGTGCATGAGGACTAGTCAGACATTATTCATCAACTGACTGCACGCCATCCCAAATGGCACCCTATTCCCTATATAATGCACTACTTTTGACTAGGGCCCATAGGGCTTTGAGGTTTGAATGTTGATCAGTTGAAACTGATTAATTGTTGGTCCATCCTTGGTGGTGGACAGCGTTTCCTTAAGGTAGGCATGCACATCTAGCCAAGGCGGGGAGAACTACTGTAGTTGCAATGGCGTCATTACGATGTATTTTATGTCATGGTCAGGTTGTAAACTGGTTGTTTAAAAACGTTTTGTCAACATATTTGACAACCAGAAAAATATGTCATTAGGTGGTTGTAATTTAACCACATAGCAACCCAAATATCACGTCTTTACTTTCTAAGACCTCTAAACCTGGTTATAACACAGACCAGTTGATTCATCTGGTTAGGATGTCTTCTCAACCTGAAAAGCAGTTTACATCAAGAAAATTACATCATTAGACCTGTGCCAAACGTTGATGTGAGTAAGGGCTTTAATTGGTCTGATGACAGTTGACGTTAGGGATGACTATATGGGGGGCAACAGACTAGAATAACTCGGTCTGAGTCCCAAATGGCTGGCTATCCACTAAATAGTGAAAAGGATTCCATTTGGGATGCACCTCGTATTGAAAGTGTGCATGATAACTAACTCACTCTTATCACATGACCATTATGCCCAGAATGCTTTTTCTAATGGCTGACATTAGATCTCTGTTTTGTATTACATGATCATATCAGAAGACCCCAGAGATAGACAGAGATAGACAGAGATAGACAGATACAATGGATGCACTTTGATTGAGAGCAGGATTAGAATGAATCCTGACTTGTGTTGGGTTATTGTAATAATATCAATCTCACTGATAGTGGTTCAACTGTGTGACAATGATTCCATTGACAAAGAGGATGAGATATTGTGTGAGAGTGGCTGAAACCATCTAATCCGCCGCTGTTCCTTTAATCCCAGAGGTTATACAGTATATACTGTAATATTATACAGATTAGGTGGGAGCTGGTCTATGATTTACGCAGGGCCGGCTCTAGCCTTTTGGGGGCCCTAAGCGAGATTTGGTTGGGGGGCCCCCCACCTCGCTGCAAGAAATTTTAGTGGCCCCCCTCTTGACGGTGGAGAGAAAAAATTAAGGTTTAAAGTACATTTCCTGCACTCCTAGACATTTTGCCACGGGGATTAGAGACATTTTTTAAAAGGCCCAGTGCAGTCAGAAACCACCCGTTCACAAAAATGGATCGTTCTTACAGACAGTGAGTCACGTAGCTGTGGCTTGCTATATAAAGCAGGTATCGAGGCATTTAGTTACTGTCGAGGCAATCAGTTACTATTTGATTGAAGTGACTTTGAATGTGGTATGATCGTCGTTTCCAGTTGCGCCGGATCCAGTATCTCAGAAACAGCCACACTCCTGGGCTTTTCACACACGACAGTGTCTAGGGTTTACCAATAATGGGGCGACAAACAAAAAACATCCAGTCAGCTGCAGTCCTGTGGGTGAAAGCAGCTTGTTTATGAGAGAGGGAAAAGGAGAATGGCAAGAATTGTGCAAGCTAACAGGTGGGCTACAAATAGACAACTAACGGTTCAGTATAACAGTTGTGTGCAGAACGGTATCTCAGAATGCACAACTCGTTGAGCCTTGTCACAGGTGGGCTATTGTTCCACTCCTATCAGCTAAAAACAAAAAGAAGCGGCTCCAGTAGGCACGTGATCACCAACACAGGACAATTAAGGAGTGGAAAAACATTGCCTGGAACATGACAGCGAGTTCAGTTTACTTGAGTGGTCTGCGCAGTCCCTAGACCGCAACCCAATAGAGAATCTTTAGGATGACATGGAACGGGCTGTTTTCAGCATGGATGTACCACAATTCAATCTGCAGCAACTGTGTGACGCCATCGCGTCAGCATGGACCAACATCCCTCTGGAACGTTTACGACACCTTGTAGAATACCCTGAATAATACAGGCTGCTCTGGAGGCAAAGGGGGGTCCGGCTCTGTACAAGATGGGTGTAACTAATAAACTGTCCGCTGAGTATACACTGGGGGCCAAAATTTTGGAATATTACTCATTCAAGGGTTTTTCTTTATTTGCACTATTTTTTACATTGTAGAATAAAAGTGAAGACATCAAAACTATGACATAACAAATATGGAATCATGTGTTAAAGTGTTAAACAAATCAACATATATTTTATATTTGAGATTCTTCAAATAGCCGCCCTTTGCCTTGATGACAGCTTTGCACATTCTTGGCATTCTCTCAACCAACTTCACCAGGAATGCTTTTCCATCAGTCTTGAAGAAGTTCCCACATATGCTGAGCACTTGTTGGCTGCTTTTCCTTCACTGCGGTCCGACTCATCCCAAACCATCTAAATTTGGTTGAGGTTGGAACCAAAAATCTGAAATTTGGACTCCAGACCAAAGGGCAAATTTCCACCGGTCTAATGTCCATTGCTCGTAGTAGTAGTAGTATTGGTTTCTTTGCAGCAATTTGACCATAAGTCTCCTCTGAACAGTTGATGTTGAGATATGTCTGTTACTTTATTTGAGCTGCAATCTGAGGCTGGTAACTCTAATGAACTTATCCTCTGCAGCAGAGGTATTTTTGGGTCTTCCATTCCTGTGGCGGTCCTCATGAAGCTGGTTGAGAGAATGCCATGAGTGTGCAAAGCTGTCATCAAGGCAAAGAGTGGCTAATTTGAAGAATCTCAATTTGTTTAACACTTTTTTTGGTTACTACATGATTCCATATGTGTTATGTCATAGTTTTGATGTCTTCACTTTATTCTACAATGTAAATTGTGCAAATAAAGAAAAACCCTTGAATGAGTAATATTCCAAACTTTTGGCCCTCAGTGTATATTTCCACACTATGAGGTTGGAATAATACTCTACATTTATGAGCATGAGGATAATGCCCTTTTATTGTAAGAGTTGTTTGAAAAGGCCGCCTGAAATTTCTGCCTGTGTTGGTGGGATGGAGTTTTGGCCTTCCATGGTGACATCATGCAGTAAATTAGTTAATAGACCAATATGAAAGAGTCCAAACCTTGCTGCCAATAACAGCACATTTTTTCCCACCCAGGCCACTCCCAAACAGTCCTAGCAAAAATCTTGCTTGAGAAATTGTTCTTTGCTAAGAAGCTTAATTGTTACCCAGAAATTATTTGATATCGAAAAAAACAAATGGCTGCATTGGACCGTTAAAGCATGTTTTCTGCAATTCTACACATTTTGCCCCGCTGGCAGAGAGAAAACCGCTATTTTTTTAACACATTTCATGCTATTATAATTTTGCCATGGGGCAAAGACAACATTTGTTCAGCTTTAAAGCTAATTTCCTGCAATTCTACACATTTTGTAATGACTAATATACTACCAATATAAACATTTTGTTAGCTGACATGGCTAATTGAGTGACTGTCAGTGACCCATAGCAAGAGAAAAACTGCTTATGCACAACCAAATTTCGAAATTGCACTTTATGTATTCTACTATTCTTACTCTCAATAGTAATTTCCTGGGGCCTCAAGCGACCGCTTATGCCTGGAACCGGCCCTGGTTTTATGGACACTGTGGTCGTTACAATACATTACATAACATTGCATCACATTACATGTTCATTTGCCAATGGACTATGAGGGTGGGTCTTTCCCAAGCTGTTTTACATTTACAAACCATGCTAGGCCTATGTGACATACAGCATAAAACTGAGAAATGGTAACCAATATACTAGTTGCTGAATATAGCCAAGGCATAAGTTAATTATTTGAACGCATCATCATGCATGTGTCTCGGAATAATGTCATTTGGAATGTAATCTTTCATTCTTATGTCACTTTACATAAAAATGACAAGAGGTCATGTTAGGTCCTCACTTGGAATATAAACTGTCAGAGGTATCTACATGTCAAGAGGTCATCTAAGGTATTTTTGTTATTGATCCCTTGGCCTAGGGTGACCCAGGTAATGGTCTTACCATACTGTACTGTGATGTTCATAATAGGATCTGAAAGGATCAACATGAAGATATTTACATGAGGATTAGGCCAGGTCACGTCAAGACCTCTAGCATGACCTCAGATGAACCTACATTACCTGTCCTAGAAACCCAAGCCATAAGAGCCCATAAGACAGGAGCTCCTGTTTCTGTAGCGTGAGGCAGCTTGATGTACGAGTACATCCCCTGGACAGGACACTAGTCTATGGCAGGGCCTTACTGGCTATGGAAGAATGAAGAAAATCTGTAGGAGTTTCTGGACCCTTTTTTATTCTTTAAAGGAGCAATCTGGCAACTTTATTTTGGGTTGTTATGGAGTAAGAAGGTTAAACTAAGCTCATGAGGCATTAAGACATTATATTCTTCAAGAATAAATGGCTGTATATCATTAATTCCAAAGTCAAACCAAGATTACCCCTTTAAAACTGCACCCTTCTGTGAAGTAATCACTCATTAGAAATGACTGGACATGCGAAAGCCTTGTGGTGGAGCCCTTGTGTGTATGTATCCAATCATATCTAATCAGTGATTACTTCTATAAAGGGAGGAAGGAATTGTGAACCTTTAAAGAATTGGTACATGACCCTCTTCCCCTGGTCCTATATTAACCCCTAGCTCCACCCCACTCCTTACAAGCAAGTCTTATGAAAGCTGACTTCTGGCCAGTAATAGGGTTTGAGTATAGGTGTTGCTAATGCTGTTGTAACATGGAAGAGTTCATGTAAGGTACGAGGGCCTAACACGTTACACCAGTGGCTGTATGTATCAAGCGTCTCAAAGTGCAATGCTGATTCAGGATCAGTTTTGCCACTGGATTACAATAAATAAGTTTACATGGACATGGAATACCTGCTCCTATTCTGAGATGCTTGGTACAGATGGCCCAATAGCCTGATGTTATTATGTTACAATGTTAAAATATGTATGAGGGATTTACTGTATACAGTATGTGAAAATATATGTAGGCACTGCTCAGAAACGTAATTTCTATAGATCATGTTTGTGTACAATATACTGTACATTGACTATAACCTCTTGGTAATACTCCACGCTTCCAGTCTCTGTCCCACTTAAGACAAACAGCTGACATCAGTCCTTTTCGTGTGCCCTAGAGGTAATAAATGAGTTTCTGGATAGAAGTAAAGCACAACTGCATGGAGAATTGTGTGTTTTGTCAACTGGTTAGGGTGTAGGGCTCCTGGGGGACACAAGACTCATGTGTCACCCAGGAGTCCTTAGTCCTATGTTGTTTAGTTTGACATTTACTATGAGAGCACAACAAGAGCGATAAAAAGAGTCAGGCCAAGAAATGATTTGAGTACTAGAGACAGCATGGCAGCATGATAGAGGTACTGGGACTCGAAAACTGACAAAATAATGTGTGTGTGTATGTGGGTATAATGTGACATATAGGGGGATGTTTTGGGGGTCCGGAGTGTATATTTGTAACACGGCAGCAGCTGCCACCTCCTAGACACTGCAATGAGGAGAGGACTGACACAACAGAGGGGATGAGAGAGGGTAGGGAGGGAACAAGGGGAGGGGGAACCAGGGGAGGGGGAACCAGGGGAGGGGGAACAAGGGAAGGGGAGGTGGAGAGGGGGGGAGAAAAAAGGCTGGCAGGAGGCATACCCCATGCTGCCGTATTGGTTTCCGGAGAAGAGCTTTTCTCCTTCATTTCTCACCTCTGTCTAGATTGCATAGCTCATTTTTCACTCAAAGGATACACCATCTCCCTGGGCAATTTTTATACATATCAACCCTCATTTTCTGGTCAGTTTTACCTGGATATCAATGGTCATGGTCAAAGAAAAAGGTAACTGAATCGTATTGGAGTTGCCTGTCTGTGAGATTTTTGTTTGTCAGCTTTATTGTCTGCAGTCGGTTCTGACGTGCAGTGTGTTTTTGTGGATCTGTCCTGGTTTGAGTGTTACATTGTGCATGTATTGCTGATGTAAGTTGCGGAGCAGTATTGGTGATCAGCAACCACATTTTGTAAGGATTGTTTTTTGAGGGAGCGTACTAAAGTCCACACAGGTTAGAAAAGGGCTCTACAACCCTGCTCCTGGAGAACTACCAACCTGTACGTTTTCGCTCTAATAATTAGCTGGTTGATGATCTGAATCAGGTTAGTTACAACTGGGGTTGGAGCAAAAACCTCCAGGAACAGGGTTGGAGAGCCCTGGGTTAGAAGATCTCTTTTAGCTATCAAGGAGTTATCTGAAGCGTAGCGCTCTGATGATAAAGACACACACACAAACATAGAGTTCCTTATGCTGAAATATGCCTGTTGATATTTGGGTTTGACTGTGGTTTTGACAGTGATGATTTTCCTGGCAAAACAGTTAATCAAATGGCTTGTTTGAGGGGTGAGTTTGTGGTAAGGTAATGTACATTTGTGTACAGAGTGGAAAGTGGAGCACTAGTGTAGAGGTCACAAGAGGCTGCTGAGGGGAGGACGGCTCATAATAATGGAATGGAGTGAATGGAATGGTATCAAACCCATGGAAACCATGCGTTTGATGAGTTCGATACCATTCTATTCACTTCGTTCCAGCCATTACTATGAGCCTGTCCTCCCCAATTAAGGTGCCACCAACCTCCTGTGGTAGGGATCCATGCTGCGCAGAGCAGCCCCAGTTGGACTGCGCACACACTCATCAGTCTGCAGCTGTAACCATGGCAACCGGTTAAAAGGTGCACTCCATTGTTATCTGCCATGACCTATTTCTTACTAAAATCAATCCATGTTCTACCACAATATGTATCAAGTGAAATATCTGTGCATTTGTGTGTAAAAAAAAAAGAAGCATGCACTTGTCTTTTCCTACCAGCATTGACTTTGCTGATATCTTCTTTAATGAGGAAACATTTACTTACTATGACTGTGATATGTGGTTGTCTCACATAGCCATCATAAGATGAATGCATGAACTGTAAGTCACTTTGGATAAGAACATCTGCTAAATGACTAAAAGGAAAAATGTAAATGTAGATGGTGACTGTGTGTGTGTGTGCGTCATTCTAAATGCATCACAGTCATCACGTTAGTCATATCAATAAACTATTTAAAATCATACACTCTTAGACAAAAAACGGTGCTATCTAGAACCTAAACGGGTTCTTCAGCTGTCCTCATAGGAGAACCCTTTGAAGAACCCTTTTTGGTTCCATGTAGAACCTTTTTGGTTCCATGTAGAACCCTTTCCACAGAGGGTAGAGCTCTGCTACCCAACCCGAGTCCGACGGGTGCCGACATTATACATCGGGTTAGGGTTGTGTAGGGCCTGCTCTTTCATCAATAACTAGGGTACTGGCAGGGTTCGGGTATAACTAAATTGATTGCTAACATTTTGAAGCAGAGCAATTTGCACGTGCTCTGTTGCGCAGTACAGTCATCTGACTATCATAACATGGTGACAGAAGTGCTTCAACCTTATCAAAAATAAAACAGGAGAGATTATTTCACAGAAAATAATAATGTTCCTTGAGTTTTGTCTGCATTTAGACTGACGAAAAGTAGCTAACTGCTCTCGCATGTTCATTGAGCAGAGCAGCCCAAGCGGAGACATTGCTATGGATACTCAGACTCAGAGAGCTGCTGTGAGCAGAGCGCATGCAGAGCGAGCTGTATGCAGGGAGAAAGTGACAGACCGAGAGGAGCAGCTAATGGATTTACTAACAAAGGAAATTATTTCTGATTTCAGGTATCGGGCAGGCCTGGGTAGGGCTCGGGCTTAAAATGTATGCCCGTGCAGGGCTCGAACAGAGGGTTCTACATGGAACCCAAAAGAGTTCTACCTTGAACCAAAAAGGGTTCCCCTCCATTTTGATAACCATGTCAATTTCTCTCGGACAAGGTGACATTTATCAGTATATTCTGCTCTATTTACTCTCAGATTCAAAAATGCTAATACTATAAATCCCTTCAAGCTCCTGCACGTCATCTCTAGCTGACACCTTTGCTAACAGGTATTGTGTCAATTTAAAACTTGCACAAGACAGTTCACAGAATTGTCCATATTGATGGGTTCTGACTTCTAAACTATTGTTAATATTGTTAATAATCAGGTATCCTATGGAAATGACTAGGGTCCACAGTCTATCTACACCAGAAGTGAATGGTTATTTGTAGGAGGAATGTATATGGTGGGTCAATTAAGGTTGGATATGAGCCAGGGGCTTGGAATGTACTGAGTAAAGGAGAGGCAATCACATGGTTGCAGTCTCTGATAAGGGTGGAGAACTGTGGATTAGTGAGGAATGGGGGCTGAGGTCAGGTCAGGTCACATTAAAGAGAGAAGGAACAGTTTATTATTATTATTTTGGGGCGGCAGGTAGCCCAGTGGTTAGAGTGTTGGGCCCATAACCGAAAGGTTGCTGGATCAAAATCCCCGAGCTGACAAGGTAAAAATCTGTCGTTCTGCCCCTGAACAAGGCAGTTAACCCACTGTTCCTAGGCCGTCATTGAAAATAAGAATATGTTCTTAACTGACTTGCCTAGTAAAATAAAGGTAAAATAAAAAAAATAAAATAAAATTACCCACGTCACTTAACTTCCTGCCTAGCAATAAATATGTAATATTTAAAGGGAAGGAGGAGACTGGTGCTGGTGGAAACATGTCTTTGTCTGTGCAGCTGTCTGACCCATTGGGTGAATATAGTTGTCCGTCAGTTTTTACTCTATTATTTAGAACCTAACAATATAAAGACATTTAGCCAATGTATTAATTACTACATTTGTCTAACATTAATAGTTAATCCAGAGCCTTCGTAAATTTGTCAGTTATTCTGCGATTTACCAGCTACGTCTTCGACAGTTGTCGCAGTGACATAATGAACATTCTATTGAAATGGTTACTTGCATAGGAGAGTATTTTGTTTAGACATGTAGTTAGCTAGCTAAACAATAAACCATAATCCCAACTAATAACGTTACTACCTTGCATGAATCTGCAGGTAGCTAACCAACCAGGTTCAATATTAGCTAGCTAACATTAGGTTATGACTAGCAATGCAAATGGCTCCGAGATACATATAATATAACTACATTGATCATACACGTAACGTTAGATACCGAGCCAACCAGATAACGTTAGCTAGCTAACAGTACACTAACTTGAAATGAAAATGACTTTCTGCCCAAATTAGAAATGTGTAATATCTGCAAATGTAGCTAGCTAGACTATCTTACCCATATACATGAATGGATGCTTCTCCCTCTCTGTCACGGATACCATGGTTGCCCTTAGTTTGAAGATGTAATCTGGAGACAGGTGTTTTATACAACAGCCTTCCGTATGTTCTCTTTTTGACTCCGTCTGTATATTTGCAATCAAACACCAGAATTTTCTCCATCTCCTTAGCTATCATACTCTAATTCCAATTATTTCAAAACTCGGTCCTCCAGAAAGTGGAAAGCAACACTTATGCAGTTCTACTATGTGATATCTTTCAAAAAAGCCACTTTAGAAAAGTTTATCTACACATACTGACCAGCTCATGTTTTAAATAGAAGCGTGCTACATGGCAGACCAATCCGAACTCATCTCTCGGCATGTCCAGCCCACTCATTATCTCAGCCAATCATTGCTAGCGGGAAGGTTCCTGTGTTTTTCTGTGGCTAAACCAACTAGGCTCGTAATTTAACAAATTTTTTTGTATTTACAGATGGCATACAAGTTTTTTATTAAGGCACATGAAAGTTCACATGTTCCAGAAGGTATTTCTGCCAAAAAAAAGTTCAAATGGCTCTCCTGTGAACTAGTTACATGCGACATAGATAGATAGATAGATAGATAGATAGATAGATAGATAGATAGATAGATAGATAGATAGATAGATAGATAGATAGATAGATAGATAGATAGATAGATAGATAGATAGATAGATAGATAGATAGATAGATAGATAGATAGGTACTTTATTGATCCCCCGGGGGGGAAATCCCATAGGCCTACTTTCCTGAAACAAGTCACTTATTTTAAGTGTTTCTAAAATCCCCTATGGGAAAAATGAATTGTTAAAGAACGATTGGAACCATTGCCGTTTGACTCTAGGTTTTATGGGTATTCTGATACTGTGGTACTATATGGCCTGCAGGTTTTTCCAAAGAGCTTGCCATGAACCACTAAGTCACAGATCAACAGGCAGTCCACATGACATGGCCGGCCTATCTGAGACCCACTGAGCTTTGGTGTCAGCTGAATGTGTGACAATACACTAAACAATGACTACACTCTCAGAGAGATTGCGCTTGTGGGTGGATATCCCTAGTAAACTAACAATACTCTACATATACTTGGCAATTTACAGGGTATGCCACATACACCCCCGAGGAGGCAGACTGATCTACTTACCTTGAGTTATTTACCCCATCACATCTTCAGTGTTTGCTTCAGTTTTGTCTGTCTCAGTAGTGTTTGTGTGTGTTTGTTTGTGTGTGTGTATGTGTGTGTGTGTGTCTGTGTTTGTGTGTGTGTGTGTGTGTGTGTGTGTGTGTGTGTGTGTGTGTGTGTGTGTGTGTGTGTGTGTGTGTGTGTGTGTGCACGTGTGTGTATTGGGTGCACTGTACAGTCTCTGTGTCTAATCTTGGGTTGGATCCAGCTTGCCTGTAAACACAGATAATCATCAAGAGCATTTATACATCATGCCAGGGAAACAATGATACACATAATCCCCTAGGCTATCATCATCACATTCACTTTTATATTTTTATGCCTCTCCCAGCATCTCTGATTTTGCAGACACTGCAGTAGTGCCTCCTATTTGGAGCATGCCTCTCTCTCTCTCTCCCCCCTCTCTCTCTCCATCTGTCTCTCTCTTTCTCCTCCCTGTTTATACAGCTGTAGCACAGAAGCAGCGCTTACAGAGGTAAAGCAGAGTGGATACTTCCCAAATGGCACCCACACAGCTCTGAGGCCTGCATCCCCCTTGAGATAAATTTAGGTTAGGGAAAGAAATAGAAGGAACATCCAGGCTGTGTATGACAAATCCTAATTCTATGTGACAATCATCCTCACTATTGCCATTTGCTCTGTGCTAAAGCGAGTCTGATTATTATAGGAAATGTGACACATAATTCTAAATAGAAAAGATTTGGGTCTGATTTTGGATCCTGTAATGGACCTAAATGGACTGTCTTTCAGATGGGGAGAACCATGCATTTATAAGGTAATGTTAATGAATTTCAAACATAAGGATTTGTATTGTTTAAAATAGAATAGGGGACAAATAGTTTTGAAGGCACAATCCTCCCGTATAGTAAAACACTATACATTACACACTTGGCGCATACTGTACACATGTTTACAAGACAGGCTTTGTCTCTACACACAGTATGTACCACCAGCTGTTAAAAGTAATTCTGCATTCATACATGGCAGGTACCTGTGTTAGTTAGAACACCCCAACAACAACAATTCTCTGGTTTATGACAGCCAGCCTTTTAGAAACAATAATTATTCTGTGTTAGGTCCCCAGGGATTAGTTTGTCAGGGGTTGGGGGCCTGTTAGAGGGAGATACGTTCCCCCCAATTTGTGCCCATGTTTGAAGTGCTTTGTCTGGGACGATGGTGCAGGGGCTGGTGGGTGGATGGGGGTAGGGGTTGTGAATCAAATCATACATATTCATAAGAGGGAGGTTTAAGGACGTTTGTGTGATGAAAAGTACCCCACACCCACACCATAACGCACATGCAAGCTTGTGTACCGAAGCCTCCCTCTCAGACGAGCTTAACACATTCTATGCTGGATTCGAGGCAGATAATACCGAGCCATCATGGATGACTCTCGCTGCTCCAGACGATAAGATGCTTTCAGTCTCTGAGGTGAGGAAAACTCTCAAAAGAGTGAATACTCAAAAAGCCTTCGGCCCAGTAGTGAGGGGTGAAAATATATATATACATAAAAAATATTTTTACATTATTTTTGATGATACAATATATCGTATCGTTTTGACAATATCGCAACATTGTTTTTGCGCAAGTTGGATGTACCTGTACCAAAACTCCATGACTGATCAAAACACGTTTTACCATGGCTCTTTCTGGTCCCTCTGCAGAAGACATATGGTGGCAATATGTTCGGAACATTGAAACGCAATAAAATCACAGTATCGAATTGCAATATAAATAGAATTGTGAGAATCGCAATACTTATCATATCGGCAATTCCCAGCCCGACGGCCCAGATGGCATCCATGCCCGTGTCCTCAGAGTATGTGCTGACCAGCAAACGGGCATCTTCAACCTGTCCCTGTCCCAAGCTGTTGTTCCCACCTGCTTCAAGTACACCACCATTGTGCCAGTGCCAAAGTAAAACAAGGTGACATGCCCAAACGACTATCGCCCCGTTGCACCCCAGGCATCATGAAGTGCTTCGAGAGGCTAGCATGCCAGGCACACTGGACCCACTCCAATTTGCCTACCGCTCCAACAGATCCACAGAAGATGTCATTTTCATTGCTATTCACACGGCCATAAAACATCTGGACAAGAGGAACACCTATGTGAGAACTACAGTTCAGCATTCAACACTACTGTTCCCTCCAAGCTCGACACAAAGCTCAGAGCCCTGGCTCTAGACACCACCCTATGCAACTGGATCCTGGACTTCCTGACGGGCAGACCACAGGCTGTGAGGAATGGCAACAACACCTCCTCCACACTGAGTCTTAACACAAGGGAAACCCAAGGATGTGTTATCAGCCCTCTGCTGTACTCCCGTTTCACCCACGTCTGCGTGGCTTTGCACGACACCAACTTCATCATCAAGTTTTCTGACGACACCACGATTGTAGGCCTGATAACCAACAATGACGAGTCAGCCTATAGGTAGGAGGTAAGTGAGCTGGCATTGTGGTGCCAGTACAATAACATCTCTCTCAACATCAGCAAAACAAAGGAGCTGATTGTTGACTTCAGGAATCAGAGGAGGGAACATGAAGAATCCTAGAGTGTCAGCTAAAGACTTACATAAATCTCTGAAACATGCTAACATCTCTGTTGACGAGTCTACGATACGTAAAACACTAAACAAGAATGTTGTTCATGGGAGGACACCACGGAAGAAGCCACTGCTGTCCAAAAAAAACATTGCTGCACGTCTGAAGTTCGCAAAAGAGCACCTGGATGTTCCACAGCGCTACCAGCAAAATATTCTGTGGAGAGATGAAACTAAAGTTGAGATGTTTGGAAGGAACACACAACACTCTGTGTGGAGAAAAAAAAGGCACAGCACAGCACGCCAACATCAACCTCATCCCAACTTTAAAGTATGGTGGAGGGAGCATCATGGTTTGGAGCTGCTTTGCTGACTGAGTGTCTGGACAGCTTGCCATCATCGATGGAAAATTGAATTCTCAAGTTTATCAAGACATTTTGCAGGAGAAATGTAAGGCTATCTGTCCGCCAATTGAAGCTCAACAGAAGTTTTAAAGACTTAAATGACTTACAGAAAACAAACAGTGGAGTGAAAATACGCTAATTAGAACATTTCCTTTAATCTTTGGAGTAATCATATTCCCAATCCATTTTCAAAACACTACTACTGTTTTGTGCATTTTAGATAGAATAATCTCAGACAAAAAGGGGTGACCCAGAAAAAGGGATCTCCAATCGATAGCCGAAGAACCCTTTATGGTTCTGAGTAGCTCCTTTTTTCTAAGAGTGTAGCAAATAGGAAGTTAAATCTTGAGGTCCCTGAACAGTCTGAGAGTGGAGGCTTTATCAGCCATTTCCCTCTCCATCCATCAATAACACACACTGATATTGTTATTTTCCAGCAAGGCCTGTGCACACGTAAAGGGAAACTGTGTCCCCGGGGGATACAATTTAGCCTTATCCAGTTCCCTGTGCATCCTCTCCAACCTTATGGAGAGGATGCACAACCTATTATTGCTTACGTAGAGGCGTGCTTTAAAGGGGTGAAGGTGGGGGTTGGGGTTGTGGTAGGTGGGTTATCTGGCAGAAGGCAGCCTCCATCTCAGTGTGCTGAGCCTGAGGATGCTCTGGTGGTTATTGTTCCCCTACAACCACGCCTGTCTGTTGCCTTGTATCAGTCCTAAAGCACTGCAGGCTGTGGGCGTGACGCTTCGAACACACCGACTGCGTCGTTGCATTTTGGTACACCAAAAAGTACAGCCAATTCCAATGGAACGCTACGTTTGCCTTGCAGCATTGCATTGCAGAGGCAGTCGCAGTGCGTTCTGTGTTCTGCATACGTTGGATTCATTGAACGTTTGCACCAAACTGTATGCGTAAACGGGTTAACAGAAATGGTAGCAGAAGGTGAATGTTGAACCACGTTCAGTAGGCAAATGCTATGGAACCATGCAAATAGTATTTTCTAAATAGTAGTTTATAGTTTAGAGGGTAGAGTGTGTTGTAGTGTGATGATAGTGGCTGCTACTGAGTAAGAGTATGTAAACAGTTGTACTTCCTTATAGCTTTAGTGATAGCACCATCACAGTATTGGGCTTACCCTGCATATTCACTATTACTGAGGTAATATTATATCACGTTTCAGGTAAGACCCAGATGCAGACAGTTTCGAAGTAACAAAAGTGTATTACTAGTACAGGGGCAGGCAAAACGACAGGTCAAGGGCAGGCAGAGGTCAATATTCCAGATAAGGTACAAAAGGTCCAGAACGGCAGGCAGTCTCAGGGTCAGGACAGGCAGAGGTCAATAATCCAGAGTGGTGGGGAAAGGTACAAGTCAGGGTGTGACATATTGATATAGTTGGTTTCCTCTCGGAACCCAGAACCAAATCTTGCAAGAAACTACAGTTGGTTAGGAGTATTCATTACTTTTTAGTTCCAGTAAGGTGCTGTAGTCCTATAGTTAAATACCAGTGCTGAGGTGCCATGTCACATTGAGAGTGCTGAGTACTGAGCCCTCACCACCACTGCTGTTAGTCTCAGTCCCCTGCCACACTAACACCTTTGTCATTTAGGGATAAACACAGCTCTGTGGGTAATCACATTGGGGACATGAGGGAGACAGATCCCATCCCATCTTTCTCCCTCTCTCCCTCTCTCGCTCTCTTCCTCTACATTCGCTCTCTCTCTCTCTCTCCCTCCCTCCCTCTGCCCATGCTCAATCTTTTCTTTTCAATTTCTTTCTCCTTAATTTCTAATCTCATCTCCTAAACCATGAATGGGTGTGATCTCTCTCTTGCAATGTCATCCCCACCTCTTTCAATTCAGATCCCGACCCACCTTGAATAGGTTTCTGTCGAGTCATGAATATTCCTGAAGTGTGTTTTAGCATATGAAACAAAGGCTAACAGTGGCTTTGTGACATTTCATTTGGGGATGGATCAGACAGCGTTTGCTGAATACCTTCCCTCATCAGAAACTGAAGGAAAAGTGAATATGTTTGCTCAAGGTTTGCTGAAGGTGTTCCTTTGTCAGAAACAATTGAATGTGAAGGGTGGAGGTGTGTTGGGTTTCTGTAAGTGATTATTATCTGTTTGATAGTTCCCTGGCTTATTACACAGAGAGAATGCCTAGTACTTTATCCTGCAGGTATAAGTAAGGGATAAACGCCTCTGTTCTGTACATTACCTTGGAAATAATGGACGCAGCAGAGTACATTTTTCCAAGGTAATGTACAGAACAGAGGCGTTTATCCCACTTATACCACATTTGCCAAATAAAACAATATGAAAGCACACATTTACCAGTCGTTTATATTTAAATGTTTTCATCTTTTGGTTGCTATAGACGCGACCCAGTCATTCATTCTTTATGTTCCGTTGCCATGCTCGCTGGCAACATTCTTATCCCTTGCTTGTTAACTATCCAGCTAGCTATGGCTAACACAGTCACGACCTCTGCAGCCAATAAGAGAAAAGTAGCTGTTTTCTATTGACATTCATTTGGAAACATCCATAACAATGAGCTGATAATGCCCGATTTTGCCTGGCATGGCTAGAAAAGTTTGCCAGGACACTCATCAACACAGGAGATCACATTCCATATCAAACACTAAGCTAGAAGCTAGCTAAATAGTTTGTTGCTACCAAACCTACCAATATGACAAACAGATAAAAAAATATCAGTTGCTGAAAACAGCTGGTCAAACTAGAAACATGTGGGAGTATTTGACAGCTTTAGCGACGGAGGGGTCCGGAGAAATTCATGTTCAACGCTGACCACGTTAGGTCATCAGATGCTCCAAAAAAATATGTCTCTGCAAAGATAAATCAATGCTAGCTAGCTAGCTAACTAAATGTTTTTCTTCGTTAGATCTGCGTTTACAATGTATCCAATTTCACTTTGTGTAGTTGTTGGTTTAGCTTTCTGTAACTTTGTAGCAAGTACGGTCTGCATGTGTAGGTGCATATTGTGTCATGATTGCAAGGTGTCCCGATATATTTTCCAACTGTCCCGTTATCTGGTTTTAATGTCCATTCTAGATGGCCCTTCTCGCCAATCAGAAACGAGCATTCAACAATGCTGTGGTATAATTAAGCAATAAGGCAAGAGGGGGTGTGGTACTGTCAGGCTCTGGCCATAGAGAAGCAAATAGGTTTCTCTATGTAGTTATGGTCAGAGTCTGACAGTGTCGTTCTTTTCTGTTTCTGTGTGGGGTTTGGGTTGGATCCCTAATTAGAGGCAGCTGCACCGCATTGTCTCTAATTAGGGATCCCATATATGTTGAGTCTGTCCTTCACTCTGATGTGGGTCGTTATCGATGTATGTCGCAGTCACGGTGAAAGTTAAGTGTGCTCATTTTGTTACGTCCGTTATTTTCGTGTTTGTTTCGGGTAACGTTTTGTCTATCGTGTTAGTTTTATTTTGTTTAGTTCGTTCATTGTATCCTTTTTATACATAGTATAAGGAATAAACATGTCGAACTATAATCCCTGCGCTGCGTCTTGGTCTCTCCACACACACAACCGTGACAGGTACATTGCCAATATACCATGGCTAATGGCTGTTCTTAAGTTGTGGATATACCACACACCCCCTAGGTACCTTATTACTATTATAAACGTGTTACCAACGTAATTAGAGCAGTAAAAATAAATGTTTTGTCATACCTTTCGGCCAATTAGCATTCAGAGCTCGAACCACCAAGTTTATAATGCTTTTTAATTTGGTATAAGCATGAAAAAGAATTTTAAAAAATATCAGTTGCTGAAAACAGCTGGTCAAACTAGAAACATGTGGGAGGATTTGACAGCTTTAGCGATGGAGGGGTGCATGAAAGCATAAAATCTTATAATAAGGCTTTTTATATGTTATGCCTCTCTATGTACTAACATTTCAACTGACTCAAATTGCTGTTATTTAGTCAGGATCATTATGAGATTACTAAAATACATTAAATACATCACACCATCTGTCGAGGTAGAACAATGTCATAGATAATGCTGTGTCTCACTTTTGCAGCAGATGATCGATTTGTCATGATGCTATTCCTGTACCCTCAGTAATGTATTTTGTTAGTGTTTCACTCTAATGGTCCATTGCGGGGGAGACAGAATGTGTGCGTGCAAGTATGTGTGGTTGTTTGCGTACAGGGCTCCTTTCATGTTACTGTTGTGTGTGTGTGTGCTGTTCTTTTCGCTGTCATGGTTTCTCAGCAGTTGGTCCTTATCCATGACTCACATGGAGACACAGATACAGATAGAGAGCCTGTGCCTGCCCATATACCCACATCGATAGCCATAGGAGGGCAAAAGCTACAGCTTACTAATGATTAACGTATTTATATTTCATAGGTCAGGTTTTCCGGATATTGATTGATGCTTGTCTAGGGTATATTGCCTCATTTATGGCCGATTCACCATATATATCTCGGTTTTCTTTAACGGTTTCTATAAATAAGCTATGTTGCACAATTAAAGGTCAATACACTACATTTCAGTGCATTTCAGTTCCATGTCAGGAATAATCTAATGAATTCAGGGCTAGTGAAATTATACCGAGGCTAAATATAAGGCTTCCACAACCATAAGACCCACTAATAATGTAATTATTTTATCAAAATAGTTTATCTGGCTTTCAAGTATTTCTATGAGAATGCCCTTTTTGTTACATGTTTAACCAGAAACATGCACAATCCACTAAAAATGACCAACTTCTTGGAGCAGGCATTATAGAAAATTAACACAGGTCTCATCACCACTATGGTCTATTATCACCACTATGGTCTATTTATTGTCCTACCTCCTAACCTTATTGCATTTTTGCACTACATTTTGCACTCTGTATATACATTTTCTATTGTGTTTTTGACTATGTTTGTTTACTGTGTAACTCTGTGTTGTTTTTGTCGCACTGCTTTGCTTTGTCTTGGCCAGGTCACAGTTGCAAATGAGAACTTGTTCTCAACTGACCTACCTGGTTAAATAAAGGTGAAATAAAAAAAATAAACAATCTCTCAAGCACAAGCCCACATGCTAGTGAGTAGCCAAATAATCTTTATATTTAAAGTCTAGCCAACTTGGATCTATTTGCTTGCTAACAAGGTAGAACAGTTGAATTGTTATGACTACACCCTTCTGTCTGTCTCCAACTGTTTGAACAACATAGCCTGTTTTCCTTGTTTCGATTGTTGAAATCAAGTGGCTACCTGGATAAAGCCATGCTTATTTCTCAGAATTTGTATTTTTATGCTCATTGCACATTAATAAAACATAGACTAGACAGTTAGCACATAACAGTATGTGGCTAAAATGCTGTTAGCAGTACGTGGTACCACAATGCCGCACGCAACAGAAATGGAGCATTAATTTTCTACAATCATGTTCATTGATACTCTCATTTTAGTATGGTCTGCTCTAAATTTGGGGAGCTGAGACATAAAAAGGGTATCGTTAGAAAGGGAATCGACCTATTCTGTTTAACCAAACCTCAAATGCAAATCGTGAGTTAAAATTTTATTTGGCACATGCTTCATAAACAACAGGTCTAGACTAACAGTGAAATGCTTACTTACGGGCCCTTCCCAACAATGCAGAGGGAAAGAAAATAGAGAAATAATAGAAATTATTATATATTATTTATTTAATAATTAAAGTAATAAGAGATACACAATGAGTAACGATAACTTGGCTATATACAAGGAGTACCAGTACCAAGTCGATGTGCAGGAGTATGAGGTGTATGAGGGAGATATATACAGTACATATAACTAGGAATAAAGTGACATAGTTAACAGTAGCAGCAGCGTATGTGATGAGTCAAAAAGTTAGTGCAAAAAAAGAGTCAATGCAGATAGTCCGTGTAGCTATTTGGTTAACTATTTAACTAACTATTTAGCAGTCTTATGGATTGGGGGTAGAAGCTGTTCAGGGTCCTGTTGGTTCCAAACTTGGTGCATCGGTACCACTTGTCGTGCGGTAACAGAGGGAACATTCTATGACTTGGGTGGCTGGAGTCTTTGACAATTTGTAGGGCCTTCCTCTGACACCGCCTGGTATAGAGGTCCTGGATAGCAGGGAGCTTGGCCCCAGTGATGTACTGGGCCGTCCGCACTACCGGTCGGATGCCAAGCAGTTGCCATACCAAGCGGTGATGCAGCCAGTCAAGAGGCTCTCAATGGTGCAGCTGTAGAACTTTTTGAGGATCTGAGGGCCCATGCTACCCTAATCACCTGGGGGCCTCCCGTCAGGAAGTCCAGGATCCTGTGGATATGTTGGGGTGGTATGCAAATTGGAGTGGGTTCAGGGTTTCTGGGAGGATGTTGTTGATGTGAGCCATGACCAGCCGTTGAAAGCATTTCATGGCTACAGATGTGAGTGCTACAGGGCAATAGCCATTTAAACAGGTTACTTTGGAGTTCTTGAATTAAAACTGCTTGTTGCCAGAGAGGAAGAAGTGATCTTTCATATTTTTTTGTGAGTGGCAGGTGGAGGGGTGTCTGTGTGTGAGTGGGAAGGTGCACAGTGTAAACAGCACAGAAGGAGAGAAGGAGATGAGACCAAAACCAAACAAAAAATCTTGCGATACAAGCATTTGGAACATCGCACTAAAACAGTAATTCTAATTAGTCAAATTAATTTGATATATCGCCCAGCCCTAGCCTAGTCCAGGGCTCGTATTCATAAAGCATCTCATAGTGGGAGTGCTAATGTAGGATTAGTTTAGCCTTTTAGCACTCTGAGATGCTGTATGCGTGTGGACTAAAAAGCAGTTTACATGGAGAATCTCCATTAGGCATGCTTCAAAATTTAAGTCTAGATTTAATATGTGTACGGGAAACCAGACCTATAATGTGTGTGACTATAGTGGTTCATGTCTATCTCTGTTCTATTCTAGTGGCACATGCGCAGGACACACACCATTCCAATGAGAAGCCTTTGATTCAGTGCTACAAGTGTGGGGAGCCATGTAAGGGTGAGGTGCTGCGGGTGCAGTCCAAGCACTTCCACTTGAAGTGCTTCACCTGTAAAGGTAAGTACAGTACCAAACTCTGGAGGTCATTTGTGGGGGATGCTATGACCTTTGCTCATCATGGACTAAAAGGGTTTAAGTACAATAACGGGGGATTCAGACTTGGAGCAATAATCAGCAATCAAGTCGTTGAGCTCTCCCAGGGTGGGTGTAGCCTTCAAACAGCATGCATGATGGCAGTTTTGTTCTTAGCCAATAGTGAGGAACGATTAGTGTTTTTTGAGGTTGATAATTTATTCACATACTTTATGCTGCGTTTAGATGGTACGATGTAGACGGCAAACCGGATGTCATTGATTTTAATGAGAGCACGACGGTAAATACCGTTGAGGCTGGCGGTGAAGTCCGTCAGCCGCCACGGTAGACGGGACTTGCCGCCAGAGTTCAAATAGTTAAACTTTTGCCGTCTGCCGTAGCGTTGTTTTCTACCGGATGTTGATTTGCTCTGTTTGTTTACTGAAATTCCCATACAGTCGTGCTGGCCTCTTTCTTGCTTACCTGTTCCGCTATACCGACTGATATGAAGCTTTTTGCATCCCTCATCTAAAAGCAGAATTACTTTAATAAAATATTTCAGTTGTGTATATTACATTTGTTTGATTTGATGACTTTATTATTATTATTTAATTCCAAGTCATGACCTCATCTTAATAGAGCTGCTGTCTATGCTGTTTGACAAAATCACTATTTTAGTAGTTTTTTAAAAAGTAAATAAGGCATACTTTTATGACTGCTGAATACCAACCATCAATCATGTAGATCATGTATTTTCAGGTAGAGATACCTTGAGCAGCAACTGATCTCTATCCCTCTTTATCCTGCATTCTTCTCTTTTTTATGTAGCAGTGGTAAAAGAAACACAGACTGGACAAGTAGGCGTACAATGGATTATGGTTATTGTAGTTGACTACCACGTTTCCTGCGCTAAACTATGTAAATATTGGCCTGTTGGAAACTACAACTCCCTACTACATCACACAGTTTGGGCTTGATCTGTTTTATTTACAGAAACTATGCATTGAGATCACAAAAAAATATAAAAATAATAATAATTCAAATAATTTAACCGATGTCGGTGAAATACTTGTTAAAGAACACAAAAAATGATCGCTCAGCACTATTAGCCAATGTCAAAGTTAGCTAGCACAAGCTTCCCTCCTCCGATCGGCTGTTGTGTGGTTGCGTCACAAAAATGTGCATAATATTATGTCACGAGTGGGTAGTGAGAGAGACCAAGGCGCAGCGCAGTGATAGTTCAACATTTTAATGATTCGACAAATCAATATAGACAACTGTCCAAAACAAAACACGAAACAACAAACGGAATACACTTACTTGACGTGACTGGAGTAATAACGACCCACACAATGGTGTAGGACATACAGACACATATAGGATCCCTAATTAGAGACAATGTGGTGCAGCTGCCTCTAATTAGGGATCCAACCCAAAACCCACACAGAAACAGAAAGGAATAGAAACTGTCAGACTCTGACCATGGCTACATAGAGAAGCAATTAGGCTTCTCTATGGCCAGAGCCTGACAGTACAACCCCCCCCCCCCCCCCCCCAAGGTGCGGACTCTTGGACGCCAACATCGAAACACAACTACATGGGGGGGGGGGGGGGGTCGGGGAGGGAAGATTAGCTCCCCGGTGGCGGTTCTGGCTCCGGCGATGTTGAGAGTCTCCTCCCATGCCCCTTCCTTATGCCCGACCATGGATCTGGGCAATTTACCGGGCCCGGACTGGGCACCGGTGGGGCCAACGGCTCCGGCTGTGGAGCGGGACCATTGACCGGGCCCGGACTGGGCCCCGGTGGGGTAGACGACTCCGGCCATGGAGCGGGGAAGACAACCGGGCCTGGACTGGGCACCGGTGGGGCAAACGGCTCCGGCCATGGAGCTGGGCAATTTACCGGAGCCGGACTGGGCACCGGTGGAGCAAACGGCTCCGGCCCTGGAGCGGGGCAAGGAACCGGGCCCGGACTGGGCACCGGTGGGGTAAACGGCTCCGGCCATGGAGCGGGGAAGACAACCGGACCAGGGATGGGCACCGGTGGGGTAAACGGCTCCGGCCATGGAGCGGGGAAAACAACCGGGCCCGGAATGGGCACCGGTGGGGTAAACAGAACCGACCATGGGGCGGGGAAAACAGCCAGGCCTGGACTGGGCACCGATGGGGCAACCGGCTCCGGCCATGGAGCTGGGAAAACCACCGGGCCTGGACTGGGCACCGGTGGGGCGGACTGCTCCGGCTCTGGAGCGGAGCAGACGGCTGAACCCGGACTGGGTACCGGTGGAGCGGACTGCTCTGGCACTGGAGCGGAGCAGATGGCTGGACCTGGATTGGGCACCGGTAGGGCGGACTGCTCTGGCACTGGAGCGGAGCAGACGGCTGGACCCGGAATGGGCACCGGTGGAGCGGACTGCTCTGGCTCTGGAGCGGAGCAGACGGCTGGACCTGGATTGGGTACCGGTGGAGCGGACTGCTCTGACACTGGAGTGGAGCAGACGGCTGGACCCGGATTGGGCACCGGTAGGGCGGACTACTCTGGCACTGGAGCGGAGCAGACGGCTGGACCCGGAATGGGCACCGGTGGAGCGGACTGCTCTGACACTTGAGCGGAGCAGACGACCGGCCCCGGGGGTCCTGCTCCACTGGGGGGGTTGGTTCCAGCCACAGCGCTGTGCTGACCTCAGGAGGTTCCGGGCTACGGACCTTCGCTGGAGGTTCCGGGCTGTGGACCGTAGCTGGAGGTTCCAGGCATTGGGCCGTGGATGAAGGCTCAGGGCTGCGGACCTTCGCTGGAGGTTCCGGGCTGCGGACCTTCGCTGGAGGTTCCGGGTTGCTGACCTTTGCTGGAGGTTCCGGGCTGCGGACCTTCACTGGACGTTCCGGGTTGCTGACCTTCGCTGGAGGCTCTGGGCTGCGGACCTTCACTGTAGGCTCCGGGCTGGGGATCTTCGCTGGAGATTCCGGGCTGCGGGCCTTCGCTGTAGGCTCCGAGCTGCGGGCCTTCACTGTAGGCTCAGGGTTGCGGACCTTGACTGTAGGCTCACGGTTGCTGACCTTCACTGGAGGTTCCATGTTGCTAACCTTCGCTGGAGGCTCCCGAGCTGCTGACCTTCGCTGGAGGTTCCGGGCTGCGGACCTTCGAGGTAGGTTCCGGGCTACGGACCTTCGAGGTAGGTTCCGGGCTACGGACCTTCGAGGTAGGTTCCGGGCTACGGACCTTCGAGGTAGGTTCCGGGCTACGGACCTTCGAGGTAGGTTCCGGGCTACGGACCTTCGCTGGAGGTTCCGGGCTGCGGACCTTCGCTGGAGGTTCCGGGCTGCGGACCTTCGCTGTAGGCTCCGGGCTGCGGATCTTTGCTGGAGGTTCCGTGTTGTGACCTTCGCTGGAGGTTTCGGGCTGCTGACCTTTGCTGGAGGCTCAGAGTTGTTGACCTTCGCTGGAGGTTCCGAGCTGCGGACCTTCGCTGGAGGTTCCGGGCTGCTGACCCTCGTAGAAGGCTCAGGGTTGCGGACCTTCGCTGGAGGTTCCGGGCTGCGGACCTTCGCTGGAGGTTTCGGGCTGCTGACCTTCGCTGGAGGCTCAGGGTTGTTGACCTTCGCTGGAGGTGCCCGTCTGTCCCATAGCCTCAGCACTAGTGCCCGTCGGCGCTCGAAGTCCTTCTCCTCCTCTATCTCCCGTAGAAATGGGTCCTTCTGCGCCTGCAGCGGAAGCGCAACCCAGGCTTTCCACCACCTCGTCTGCTCCTCCTCCGGGTATTTATGAAACCCCTCTGGCTTCTCCCGATCCTGAATCGTGGGCAGACGAAGTGGTGTGCGATCCCCTTTCTTCAGCCTCTCCGGGCTCTGGCTGCGCACCGATGGTGTGGTGCTCGAAGCCACGACGGACCTTCGTTGGCTCCGGGCGGGCGCTGGACGTACCGGACTGAGGAGGCGCACCGGTGGAGCAGACTGCTCCGGTACGGGAGTAGAGTAGACAGCCGGACCCGGACTGGGGATGCTCACCATGGGCCCCTTTAACGCCAGCTCTGTCTTTTCCTTCTCCATTTTCCTCCATTGCTCCATAAACCATCCACGGTCCTCTGGCTCCACCCTAGGCCACGTGGGAAATGGTACTGGCGCTACCTCCTCTTCCTCCTCTGAGTCCGTCTCGAACCCCCCGAGGAGTTCCGCGTCGGTATACGGACGCGGGGCAATCGCTCTCTCCGTCTCTCCCCAGTTGCGCTGCTTGGTCTCAAGGTGGTGGGTCGTTCTGTCACGAGTGGGTAGTGAGAGAGACCAAGGCGCAGCGCAGTGATAGTTCGACATTTTAATGATTCGACAAATCAATATAGACAATGACGAACTGTCCAAAACAAAACTTGATTCAACAAACGGAATACACTTACTTGACGTGACTGGAGGAATAACGACCCACACAAAGGTGTAGGACATACAGACACATATAGGATCCCTAATTAGAGACAATGTGGTGCAGCTGCCTCTAATTAGGGATCCAACCCAAAACCCACACAGAAACAGAAAGGAATAGAAACTGTCAGACTCTGACCATGGCTACATAGAGAAGCAAATAGGCTTCTCTATGGCCAGAGCCTGACATATTAGGACATTTTCAATTCTGTGACGACCGTAAATTCGCTGTGTGTCCTTGTGTCTCCTCCTTCAGTCGAAATTGTCTGGTTACTGATTACAGTCCCAAGTGTGAGCCCAGTGCAAGTGAAGTCACTAAAGCCTGTTCCCAAAGGATTACAGTGTGTGCTTGTTCACCCAAGGCTCAGAGGACTACAGTGTGTGGCCTGTTTATCTCATGTTGTGTAAAGGTGACAAGTGCCTTGATGTGAATCTGATACTAAACAGATTGAACATCCAATTAGTTAGTCTCTTCCCACAGCTGCTGTATCATCTGAGTCTGGCAAGCGAGACTACCAATTAGTTAGCTGGGTAGTTAGCTAGCCAGGTCATCAGATCCTACTTGAAGGCAATTACTGTGGCATTCAGTTCCACATAGCTATAATATAATTTCAACAGTATGAACTGGCAGTGGTTACAGTAAGTCTGTTCATTTAGAGTTATCTTATTTCAAATGAAACTCCAGTTGGCCTTGTCCACCCACAGAGGTGCCAACCAGCCTACAGACTGACTGTGTTGGCTGAACCTCTACTGTCTAGGTTGTCAAAGCTAATCTCTGACGCGGCGACTGTTTTAGATTCGCTCCCCACTGCCTCAAAGTACAGTTGCCTCACACACAGAGATTAGGCCCTAAATCTGTCCATGTCAAGTGTTGTTGGTGCTGCGATCCTCACAGGTGGTGTGCGTGTGTGTGTGCGTGAGTGTGTGGGCTGGCAGCTGTCAAAGCATACATTAGAGCTTTCCTCTTAAAAAGTGAAAGAGCAACTGTCAAATCATATAATACTTTTGTTGATTCTGTTCTCTTTGGTTGTGTCCCAAATGATACATTATTCCCTTTACAGTGCACTACTTTTGTCCAGAGCCCTATGAGCCTTAGTCAAAAGTACTGTACTATATAGGGGATAGGCGACCATTTGGGATGCCCCCTTGAACTTAATTTGCATTGTTGTTGCAACATGCTCCCTCCTACACTTACATCAGTGAGAAATACTCATTATGCTAAAAGTGTGGATGGTCCTATTGAAACCTATGTGATACAGTACTTTCTGATGTGCTGCCTTCAGTAAATTTGTTTGGAACATACTCCCACAGTCCCACTCCTACACATACAAATACTGTTCACATACACTCGTGTACACGTACACACACACACACACACACAGACACACATACACAGGACACAAACCCCAGATGGTATTTGTGCGTGACTGTCTATAAAGGAACGCATTGCATGCTCTGCTCAAAGAAAAGCTCACCTTGGCACTGTCCATGCATTTCACTTTCAATTACGAATGGCTTTGTTATAGCTCGCAGACTCTCACATAGGGAGACAAACACAAGCCATGACAACACCAAACACTGTTACCTGCCATGCAAACCAGCCTGGCTTGTGTGGCCTAAACTACTTTAGATGAGGTGGTCTGAGGACCAATCAAATATATCCGCGTCACAAATGGCACCATATTCCCTTCATAGTGCACCACTTTTGACCAGAGCCCAATGAATTCTGGTCAAAAGTAGTGCACTATTTGGCACAAACATATACTGTACCTCTGGCTGATGGTTCTCGCTCAATTCGATTTGGTAAAGAACTAATCTTGTCACACCCACAACTCTGAGCTTTAATCCAATTAAACATTATTTTCTCTCTCTCTCTCTCTGTCCTGTTCATCCCTGGGATTGAATGTGGCTTGTTGCATAAGGACAATTAGACCTAGTTATCTCAAGCATCGAACTGTCCCAGGCTCCTAGTTCTCAGCTCTCTGGCTTTTTCCAATACCGTAGGACTTTTGCGATGCTCTCTTTTGTATTTGCACAAGGCCGTCATTGTAAATAAAAATGGGTTCTTAACTGACTTGCCTAGTTAAATAAAGGTTAAATAAGTTAAATAAAGAAATAAATTGTTTATAACTCATATGTTAATTGTATGGCTATGATTAAGTTGTCTCCGACCTGCCAAACACTGTCTCTTTAAACTGAAAGAGTGTTTTTAAACACAGAACTGTTTTTCTTTCACAAGTTTGTTTATACAACTCAACCTCTCTACATACTAATGTAATATGCAAAATAAAATGTAAAATAAAGTGTACTCTAATAGGTGAGACAAAGGCCACATAATATTGTGACTTAATAACAGATCAGTGATCTTCAAGTTGAGGATAACAGGGTATTGACCCATGATGGGATATAGGTCAATGGTAACAGATAGAAATACAACAGCACCATAGGTCCTATCAGACCACTGTGGTTGAACCATTTAAAGGGGAAGTTCAGGATTTTAAAACTTTATGTTAGGTGGTTCCTTAATCTAAAAGTAGTCTATGGGCCAAGATAAACTGTAAACAACCACTACAAACTTCAGCTAACTTTAGCCACCGCTAGCTAAAAATCTATGGGGTTGATGGGGGCAATTGAACTTCCCCTTTGAAATCATCCATCCAAAACCACTGACTAATGCCATTTAAGGATATCTGGGTATAGGTGCTGGTAGAGAGTAGCCTTGATGTTGGAAAGAGACTAGTTGGAGAGCTATGGATGATCTAGGCCCCACACATTCAGTTTTTACCACTGATGTACTGCATTTGACGCAACTGTTTTTATACAACAGAGAGTTTGTCTGCACAATAATAATTACATAAACGTTGGGGAGACACCACACAATGGTTGTGTAAAGATTTTTGTGCAGACCTTCTCTCCATTGTATCAAAAAAATATCAGTTGTTTCCCAATCGTTGTGTCAAAGGGGTTGTACATCAGTTTGTGTACGGGGCCATGGATCTTAATTCACACTGTTGACGACCAGCAGGCTGTATTGATTGTAGAGACTGGGCTGTGCTGACTGACTGAGAACTAACAAATAACTGTAATTCATTAAGATAACCTCGTGCCCAGGCTCAATTCCCACTGGGCACACGCTGGTTGAATCAACGTTGTTTTAACATAATTTGTCAACGTATTGTGATGTGGAATCAACATGGAAAATACATTGGATTTGAAAAAAGTCATCAACCAGTACTGTTTTCATCTAATTTCAACCAGTGTTGTAAACATTGCAATTAGGGTAAAACATCAACTTAAATACATTGACTTAAAAGTAGACTAAGCTATATGGCATAGATGCAGAAAGTAAATAGCATACTGGGTCAATTTCCCCAACAATTAAGAGAGTTGAAGCATGAGGCTCAACTTCTCAGCTGTTTTGGTTGTGTGGCTGTCACGCTGTGAACAGCTTGAAGCAAACCTGTGCACATGCACTGTGTGTGACTGTGTGAGAGCGAAGTCTTGCATCTCGGTCATCTCGATATCTGCTGTGGCAACGTAATTTTGCTGTCTTCCTTTAACTTGACTAACGGGTTGTTACATCAACATAATTTCAACATAATCATCAGAACTATGTAACCTTTGAAATTGCGTTGAAAATTTCACATAGAAATGTAAAAAATATTTTTCATCCTATATTCAATTGGGTGGTTGAAATTATATTTAATTAGACATTTTATTTGACCTTGTTTCACTGATAGTAAAAAGGTATGTTTGAATCAACGTCATACTGTACTATCAACCTTAATAAAGACATATATTGAAATAGAATGTGAAGCCACAGTCCAATGATATCTGCCTGAACAGTGACTCCTACTGGTATATGAGGGTTAATGCCTCACACCTATATACCCTGCTTAGCTTTGGAAACAAGCTGTGTTTGTTTCAGCTGAGCTATCATGTCAGCACATTTAGACGTTGATCAACATCCATACTCATTTGCGTAGACTACCTAAATAATATTGAATAGTTGAAAGTTACTATAACTTTACACAAGCTGTATGTGAAAGTACACATGTTTCAAGCATTCATGACAGTACCCTGAAGAAGGCACATTGATGACGAAACATTGGTGATTTAAATTACCAATAAATTACTGGGAGTTTATATGTATATATAGCTTATAGTTTATATAGCTTATAGTTTTTTCGCCGTTAGTCAGCACCTCTACATCAAATAATTTTCTCTGGGTGTGCGCCAGCTCATGTTGTTTATTCGACTATGTAGGCTACATTGACATGGGCCCTGGTCAAAAATAGTGCAGCGAAGGAACCTTGATGTTCTGGAATTAACTTTGCTCATATGAGAAATATTTGGATTCAAATTCAGATTATTGACTCTATGCTTTCAGTATAGCATAGTACAATATAGAGTTGGGCGACGTCAACCTGTCACAGTTTGGATTAATGGGACGGTAAGCGGAGCGCTGGTGAAGTGTCATCCTTTTATTTGATGAGTTGTTATCACGAGGCATACAAATAAAAGGAGAGTATAACAAAAACACAGTGACTTACTTTGAGAGCTGCTGGCAGTGCAGACAAACAAAAGAACAATGATCCACACACAGGTGGAAATGAATGGAGCCTATATACTATCCCCAATCAGAGACAACGCTAGACAGCTGTCTCTGATTGGGGATGATAATCTCCCTAGTTAGGGTGTGATGACTTGGTTGTGTGCCTCTCTCCTCCCCTAGGTGGGAGTAAGAGGCCTTACCACAACCAAGCCATCACACAACCTTTGTCATATTGTGATTAGGTACTCAGAAAACTTCCCCCACAAAAAAATATTTTAAAAAATTAACTCAGTTTAAAGCACCGTTGGGCTATGGCACGAAATCACATGCTACAACTGGACGAATCATGGCAAAAGATTATGTTGTTAAATTACATGTGTTTACTATTAGGCCCATAAAAAATGTTTATGTAAGTCCGTGCACACTTAGGAGGTGCCGTTAAAAACATAAAGACCCCCGAATGTCAAGGTACTGTATATTTCACACTCTGCTTAAACTTCATTAAACTTGGGGCCTCCTGAGTGGCGCAGTTGTTTAAGGCCCAGTATTGCAGTGCTTGAGGTGATTCTGCAGATCCAGGTTCATTCCTGGGCTGTGCCACAACTGGCTGTGGCCAGGAGTCCCATAGGACAGTGCACAATTGGGAGAGTCTGGCCTCTTCCAAGGCCATTGGTGAGTTGCAGTAATGAGACAAAATTGAAATTGGGGAGAGAAAAAAAATAGATTAAACTTGACATTAGATTTGTTTGTTCTCTCATTATTTATCACCTTATGTTTTTAGGCAACTTTCTGAGATGGAACTCCAGATGCATTCATTATTTGATAGCGAGTAAGCCATGCCTGCATAAAACGATGAAAGCATATAGCCCCAAGTTATAGTCAAAACCTATCGAAGGGAGAGAGAAGGGAATATAGCCCGTCTTTTTAAACAGCTAGACAAAAAAAAAAAAGAATACGCTTAGAATATAAGGCCAGAGAGATCGAGATAGAGAGAATATTTTCTGACTGGACATTTTGCGCTGCTTTGGTGGAATTCTCTGTCTAGACTACATTCCTCTCTTGCATTCTGTATACCATATTTATTTAAATAGGCTATAGCAAGGAATAATACAATTACTCTGAATGTCACTTGTGTGCTGCCCGCTGACCGACTCCGTTCTTGCCTGCCATCATCTGTCACATCACGATGTCGTCACCATCAAAGATGGCTGTCAATCATCGTCAATAGACGATAGCCTACTATTGTAATATCACCCAACCCTAGTACAGTAAGGTAACTCTGGTAAAGTACATAACAATGACATACTATATGCATTGGTTGAAGGTCAATGTTAATGTTAGGCCAATATGACACCAATGTCGACTAAAATGTACAACTCAATTGGAGATACACAACACACTCCCCGCCTCTTTTCATGATCAGTCAGAGAACCACTATACCGGATTTTTTGACAGGGTCGTTAGCATTAGAGTTGTCAAAGGAGGAAGCTAGCTATATTTTGCTATGGAAGGTTTTTCACATGGCTGAAGTCATCTGTGTAAACTGTTGGCCTTGACACTTGACACCTGCGTGTAATAAGCACAAATAAGATAGCGAACGTCCTTGGCTGCTATTGCTAGTGAGCTAGCCAACTAATGTTAGCCAGTAAGGACATTCTATCGTTGTCCTTGCTAGCTACCTACTGGCGTTGTCGATCTCGGCTCTTCTTCTATGGAGTTTAAAAGTGGTTGGCATCCAACTTTATAGTGCATTACCGCCATCTATTGCAATGGAGTGCTCCTGCCTGTGTACCTAGGTGAAAAAGTCCTAACTTAAAAATGTACCGCAATTACACCCTTCTCCATCTTGCTACTACAGAGGAGAGAACGGTGGAGACTGGAGAGACCGACTCTCAACTCTCAAGGAATACGTCATTGTCCCGGGAAACATTCGGATGACCACCACTAAGTCCTCTCATCTGCCGCACCAGTGCCGTCACCTTGGTGTATTCCTAAGTCGTTTCCACCGAGGTGGATGACTAGGATGTCAGGGGGAGAAGTAGCTCAGGCCCTCTCCTGGCGGAGAACATCGAGCAGTTTGTGCCACTTCATGCCTTGGTCTCAGAGACACCTAATGTGACAGTTAATAATGCATGTAAATAGTTAATGGGTAGGCTACTTGTTGATTATTTGTGTATTTTCCAGGAGGTTGCTCGATTGTCTTGTTAAAAAATAATATCAGGTATTTATTTAATATTAGCTTAGTAATAATATTCCTCTGGAAAATCAGCTGTTAATATTAAATACATACTAATAACTATTAGTATAATTATTTCTGTTGACATAGGTCATTATTGTGCATACTTTACTTGTATTGCTGTGTTATTCTGTAATATAATGTTGTATAATAAATTTGTATAACAATGCACAATGCCTACTCCACCCATGCAGTAAAAAGGTTTTTGTTTTTATACCTTTTTTTTTGCTTACAGCACCTGGTATTCCTAGGCAGTCTCCTTTCCCAGCACTAACCAGGCCCAACCCTGAATGGCCACAAGCGTATTTCTTTTACCCCGTTTTCTCCCAGAATTTGGTCCTTTGGCTTATCTCTGCAACTCCTTAATGGGCCAATTGTGCGCCATCCAATGGCGCTCCCAGTCAGTTGTGACACAGCCTGGGATTGAACCCCAGGTTGTAGTAGTGCCTCTGCATTGCAGTGCAATGCTTTTGACTGTTTTACACACCTGTACCTTGTCACGTATATAGTTTGCATCCCAATATTACACTTTATATAGACCACAGAAGATTTAAATATAACAAAACAGTTTGACATAGAAACACTGGATTTTCGTCAGTAAAAAAATATATCTTTATTAATTATGAAATATAATGATAAATATGAATCACAAAAAAGGGTGTTTTTGGTAATTGACTGCAGGAAAGGGCTGTTTTTAATAGACACTATATATCACCAAAAACATACAGCATACATGTGGAAAAATACAAACATTATTTACAAGTGCAAAATACAGCAGTGCTAGGAGGGACCTTCTTAATAATTTATTAATATTCCATATTCCAATTGAAGAACAATGGGAAAGTAATTCTGCTTTGAAAGTTAATAAACTTGTAATCTCACTTTTGAGAAAATGGTCTTTGAATGTTTTGGTACCTATTGGAGAGATTTTCTTTGTCTACACCCATTCAGCATTGTTCACACCCTCTTAAGCTTTAGCCCCAACCATCTTGTTTTGCTCTCGGAGCATTCAGAGCGCACACTGGACGCTCTGGCCGATGAGTAGGGTTGATCCTAGAGTTCTTAACTCACAACGGCAGCTAACTGGCTAACATTGGCTAGCTTGCTAGCTACTTCCAGACACAAATGAGAGAACACCCCACTGACCATTTTACTCACCATAGCAGAGCTGGTTAGGCTGTTTTCATGGTATCGAGAGCGTTGGTGACTGTAATTGTGCTGCTGGCAACAATTTAATTACACTTTTTTGCTGACATTTACTGACACCAGCCATATTCAATGGGTGTTGAGCGTTCGTAAATTCATCAGTTATTCTGCACTCTGGCATACTCAGACTGAATTTACGAACGCACCCAAAATGGTTACTTGCATAGTGTAGTCTTTTCTTAAGACATTTAGCTAGCTAGCTAGGTAAACAATTAACCATAATCCCAACTCATGGCGTTACTACCCTGCATGAATCTGCAGGTAGCTAACCAACCAGGTTCAACGTTAGCTAGCATACATTAGGCTATAACTAGCCAAAAAAATTGCTCTGAGATACGAATAATAAGATCACACACGTAATGATAGCTAGCTAAACGTACACTTTAACTTGAAATGAAATTGAAATGTGTAATATCTGAAAATGTAGCTAGCTAGACAATCTTAACTGTATACATCATGCATTGATGTATGCATCTCCCTGTCACAGATGCCATGGTTGCCCATAGTTTGAAGATTTACTCCGGAGACAGGTGTTTTCTCCATCTTCTTAGCTTTCATACTCTAATTCCACTGATTTCAGAACTCTGTCCTCCAGAAAATGGAGTGCAACACTGTTTTAAATGTAACCTTCATTTAACTAGGAAAGCCAGTTAAAAACTAATTCCTATTTACAATGATGACTTACCTACAGGGTCAGCCCCTGGAGCAAATTAGGGTTAAGTGCCTTGCTCAATATGTTTTCACATTGTCGGCTCGGGTATTCAAACCAGCGACCTTTCGGTTACTGGCCCAACGCTCTAACCGCTAGGCTACCTGCCACACTTATTGGGCTCTACTACACAATACATTTTTAAATCTGTGATAGACAGGCTTACACATACTGACCTGAAATAGACAGAAGCGTGCTATATGGTCCAAACTCCTCTCAGCATGTCCAGCCCACTCATTATCTCAGCTAATCATGGCTAATCATGGCTAATGGGAAGGTTGCTGTCTTTTTCTGTGGCTAAACCAACTAGGCTTGTAATTTAACAATTTTATTCATATTTACAGATTTGTTATGAAGTTCACAAGTTCCAGAAAGCATTTCTGCCAAAAAACGCATTTTCATTAAAAAACAAGTTTACTTTCAAATTGTTCTCCTGTGAAGTAGTGACCCGCGACATACGCCTAGTTTCCTGAAATGAGTCACATATCTCTATTGAAGGTGGAAGAGATTGTTATTGTCTCTGGAAACACAGTCAATACTTAACCTTACATATCCACAGAGGCATTGGCATTTGACTTTTTAAAAATTATTTTCTGTTGTCGTACCCTTTGTCAAAGTGACATACAGTAGCCTAATCTAATGGAGACCTGCACACACATTTCTACACATGGAAGATCAACAAATAGATGGATAGATGGATGCAAGGAGGATAGATGAATAGCATGACTTACTGACTTCTTTTGCATCCCTGCAGTGTGTGGCTGTGACCTGGCTCAGGGAGGCTTCTTCATGAAGAATGGAGACTACCTGTGTACCCTGGACTACCAGCGAATGCACGGTACACGCTGCAACGGCTGTGGGGACTTTGTGGAGGGAGAGGTGGTCACTGCCCTAGGCAAGACCTACCACCCTGCCTGCTTCGTCTGCACCATCTGCAAGTAAGAATATTTTTCAAAGGATCCCGGTTCAAGAGCTTATTGTCTTATTGTTCAAATTAATTACACTCTTCTTATCATCCGGCCTGCATCCTCTTGTCTGCATTGATTGCTTTGGTCTTGAAAGGGGTCATTCGGCTCATCATACACTGTTAATCAATACACTAAATATTCCCAACCTGATGTGACCCTAATGTGACCCGTGCTAGACATCTGTCTGTATCTGTCTGCTGTCTGATCATTAGTCCATGTCTCTTTCTGTCTCTCCCACAGACGACCATTTCCTGCTGGCGATAGGGTCACCTTCAATGGCAAAGACTGTCTGTGTCAGTACTGTGTCCAGCCCATGTCCCCAGGACCTGGCAAAGACCTCATGGACTCCAACTGTAAGTAGCCTCTGCCTCCACTATACTTACAGTACTGTATGTGGGTTAGTTACAGTGAACTAATACTCAAACTCAAATATGATGACTAGGTCCAACCAATTTATTTGAGTTCATGTGTGTAACCCATTGTCTGTGATAAACACCAGAACTCTGTAAACAATTAGTAACCAATATAAAGTATTCAGTAATAAGCACAGCAATATTCCATGTATACTGCAGCTCAGCCATAGCCTGGTCCTAGATCTGTTTGTGCTGTATAGCCAAATCTGGGACCAGTTTAGCTGAGCAATATTTTCACAATCGTTCTACTCTAACCCAGTTCTACAGTACATGGTAACTGAGAGGGGAGGAGAAAGGAGGAGAGATCACTCAGACTCTCCCTCCCATTCCTCCCCCTGCCCTCCCTTCCTTTCTCTCCTCCCTCCCCAGGCTCCAGTAGGAATAGCCATATGTCTTTGTGAATAACACTAAGACAGGCAACTGGTAAATTATGCATAACCATGCATTTCCTCTGCTGCTCCTGCATGGTCCCATCCCTGGGTTGTGTTCATTAAGGCGAGCCACTGAAAACATTTTTAAAGGCCCAGTACAGTCAAAAATGTGTTTAATATACTGTCTCTTTCCACACTATGAGGTTGGAATACTACAGTGAAATGGTGAAAATTGTGCTAATGCCCTTTTAGTGTAAGAGCTGTTTGAAAAGACAGCCTGAAATTTCAGCCTGTTTTGATGGGCTGGAGTTTTGGTAAATTAGTAGAAAGAGACTTCCAAACAGCTCTAACAATCACATCTAGTTCCGTTTCCTCTCCACACTCAGACCACTCTCAGACAGTCCTAGCTAAATTCTTGCTTGAGAAATTGCTCTTTGCTAAGAAGCTATTTTTGGTAATTTTGACCATTTTAATTGAAAAAAATCACAGTAAGGTACTTTATTCCATTTATGCACGCCCACCTCTGCTTTTAAGCTCCACCAGCCCAACAACTTTCTGTGTAGTGCGTATTTCGATCTTCTGTACTGACAGCTGTCAAAAAACACAGTTAACACAAAATGTCTTTCTATACTTATTGCCTTTATGACCTCCCCCCTATTAGTATCATGCGAGCCTCAGTTGTTGATTCAAAAAGAAAAGAAAAAGTGATTTTACGATGTATATATCGAGTTAAATCGAAAACTACGAGGGTGAGTATTCTCAACTAGCTAGCTACCATATATCCCAAGGCACCATATTTCAGTCGCCACATTTCAACCTGCACAAACCATTTGATAAGTGTTAGCCAATTGAACCTTTTACTGCAGTAGACTAAACCAGGGTCACACAGTCTTAAATAAAACTACTTTGAAACAAATGTATATACCTCACACACATGGTTATCGGCTTAAAACAAAGAAGACACCTGTACCATGTCAGATATGTCAAAGATGGAGATTTGGTAATTTGACTGCAGGAAAGGGCTACAACCGACAACCTCTTTGGCACAACTCTGCAATAAATAGCAAAAACGAGTTCACAAACACTAGTTCACATAAAAATACTTTAAATTGTTAAATCAATTAACAGTGCATTTGACAGTGGGTCAATGACTTTAACCATCAATAATAATAAAAACATTAATAAACAGTTATGGTTTAAATTGTGAGATACTCATTTGTATAAATGCACTTAAAATGCTCATAAGACAAACTCTTATTTCATCATGTAACCTTGCAAGGGTTTCACTGTTGAGGAACATTGTCAATTTTGAATTGGATGCATTGGTTCAATTATTTATTTATCCTAGGAATTAAGGAATCGTGTCAAGATCTACCCATCTGCGCATCACGCTCGAAATAACGACAACCTTGAACGAGCCCACATTTGTTGACACTGAGGTCATGTGACAGTGCACAAAGAACGGGTTGAGAAGAAGGTCAGTGTGCAAAATCCAGACATGGGAGATTGCCGCGAAAGAAACAAAGTGTTGTAGACAAGATAAAAATGTCAACACAGGAGATAGAAAGTAAGTTTTTCATGCAATTTGTTTTGCTTTTTTGTATACATGAATTCTGCTGGACTGTATATAAGGTAGATAGCAGTGGTGGAAAAAGTACCTAATTGTCATACTTGAGTAAAAGTAAAGATATGTTAACAGAAAATCACTCAAGTATCAAAAGTAAATGTAATCACTAAAATATACACCCCCAGTCAAAAGTGTGGAATATTACTCATTCAAGGGTTTTTCTTTATTTGCACAATTTTTACACCTTTGCCTTGATGACAGCTTTGCACACTCTTCACTTTTATTCTACAATGTAAAAAATAGTCAAATAAAGAAAAACCCTTTATTTGCACTACTTTTGGCCCCCAGTGTACTTAAGTATAATTTCTAATTCCTTGTATTATGTAAAGCAGATGGACACAGTTTCTAGTTTATTTATTTACAGATAGCCAGGGGCACACTCCAAAACTCAGGCATCATTTACTAACAAAGCATGTGTTTAGTAAGTCTGCCAGATCAGAGGCAGTAGGGACGACCAGGGATGTTATATTGATAAGTATGTGAATTAGACCACATTTTCCTGTCCTGCTAAGTATTCAAAATATAACGAGTACTTTTGGGTGTCAGGGAAAATGTATGGAGTAAAAAGTACATTATTTTCTTTAGGAGTGTAGTGAAGTAAATGTAAAAGTTGTCAAAAATATAAAGAGTAAATTAAAAACTACTTAAGTAGTACTTTCAAGTATTTTTACTTAAGTACTTTACACCACTGGTAGTTAGTTAGCTAGATAGCTAGCCTAGTGTTTGCATTTGTATTTATTATGGATCCCCATTAGCTGTTGCCAAGGCAGCAGCTACTCTTCCTGGGGTCCAGCATATCTCATAACTTATCTGGACCTGCCTTGTTGATAGTGCTGTTAAGAAAGTTGAGTGACACTTTATTATGAACAGACTTCTCCAGACTTCTCTGGAACTGAAGATGGCGCTGACGGAGATGGCAGGATTGCGACTAGCTCGTAGGAAATTTTTTATGTTATATTTTTACATTATTAGCTCAGGAAAGAGCTAATCATTACATACAGCCGGGAAGAACTGTTGGCTATTAGAGAGGTGGTAACTCACCAAAACTACCAGAATTACAACCAGGAATACGACTTCCTTGGAGCAGATCCCTTGTTCGCTCTCCCCAGAGGCTGATCCAAAACATCGCCGGCGAAGGAGAGGCACTCGAGGTGGCCTGCTGGTTCGAGGCGCGCACACCACCCACCGCTTCTGAGTATATTACTCGCCAATGTTCAGTCTTTGGAAAACAAAATGTACGAACTCAGGGCAAGGATTACTTTCTAGAGAGGCATCAGGGCCTGTAACATTCTTTGTTTCAAGGAAACATGGCTCTCTCGGGATACTCTGTCGAAGTCGGTGCAGCCAGCAGGATTCTCAGTCCATTGCGCAGACAGGAATAAATATCTCTCTGGTAAGCAGAGAGGTGGAGGGGTGTGTTTCATGATTAACGACTCATGGTATAGTTGCGGTAACATACAATAACTCAAGTCCTTTTGTTCACCTGATCTAGAATACCTCCCAATCAAATGGCGACCGTATTATCTCCCAAAATAATTATTCCTCCGTCATTGCCATGGCTGTTTATATCCCCCCTCAAGCCGATACCACAACGGCCCTCAAAATAACTTCACTGGACTTTATGCAAACTGGAAATCACAAAACTGGCTGCATTTATTGTAGCTGAGGATTTTAACAAAGCAAATTTGAGGACTAGGCTGCCGAAGTTCTAACATATCGACTATAATACTCACGCGGCAAAATAAAAAATCTTGACCGTTGCTAATTAAACTTCCGGAATGCTTACAAAGCCTTCCCCTGCCCTCCTTTCGGCAAATCTGACCATGACTCCATCTTGCTCCTCCTTTCCTATAGGCAGAACCTCAAACAGGAAGTACCCGTGCTAAGGACTATTCAACGCTGGTCTGACCATTTGGAATCCACGCTTCAGGATTGTTTTGATCACGTGGACTGAGATATGATCTGGGTAGCTTGAGAAATGAATCTAGATGCATACACGGATACGGTGACTGAGTTTATTAGGAAGTGTATAGGAGATGTATTACCCACTGTGACTATTAAAATCTACCCTAACCAGAAACCGTGAAAACTGAAAGCGTGGCAAGGTGACTGGGAATATGTACGAATACAAACAAAGTGGAGTCGCAATTCAATGGCTCAGACACGATACATATGTGGCAGGGACTACAATCAATCACAGACTACAAAAGGAAAACCAAACACGTCGCCGAGACCAATGTCTTGCTTCCAGACAAGCTAAACACCTTCTTCGCCTGCTTTGTGGATAACACAGTGCCACCGACGCGGCCTGCTACCAAGCACTGTGGGCTCTCCTTCTCCGTGGCCGACGTGAGTAAAACATTTCAACGTGTTAACCCTCGCAAGGCTGCTGGCGCAGACACTATCCCTAGCCGCGTCCTCAAAGCATGCGCAGACCAGCTGGCTGGTGTGTTTACAGGCATATTCAATCTATCCCTATACCAGTCTGCTGCCGCCACATGATTCAACATGGCCACCATTGTTCCTGTGCCCAAGAAGGCAAAGGTCACTGAACTTAATGACTATCGCTCCGTAACACTCACATCTGAGAGACTAGTCAAGGATCATATCACTTTTGCCTTACCTGCCACCCTAGACCCACTTCAATTTGCTTACCGCCCCAATAGATCCACAGATGATGCAATCACCATCACTCTGCACACTGCCCTATCCCATCTGGACAAGAGGAATACCTATGTAAGAATGCTGTTTATTGACTATAGCTCATCATTCAACACCATAGTACCCTCCAAGCTGGAGGCCCTGGGTCTGAACCCCGCCCTATGCAACTGGGACCTGGATTTCCTGACGGGCCGCCCCCAGGTGGTGAAGGTAGGAAACAACACCTCCACTTTGCCGATCCTCAACACTGGGGCCCCACAAGGGTACGTGCTCAGTACCCTCCTGTACCCCCTGTTTACCCAAGACTGTGTGACCAAGCACGCCTCCAACTCAATCATCAAGTTTGCAGACGACACAAAAGTAGTAGGCTTGATTACCAACGATGATGAGACAGCCTACAGGGAGGAGGTGAGGGCTCTGGGAGTGTGGTGCCAGGAAAACAACCTCTCACTCAACGTCAACAAAACAAAGGAGATGATTGTGGAAACAGCAGAAAGTGCACCCCCCAATCCACATTGACGGGACCGTAATGGAGAAGGTGGAAAGCTTCAAGTGCCTTGACGTACACATCACTGACAAACTGAAATGGACCACCCACACAGACAGTGTGGTGAAGAAGGCGCAACAGAGCCTCTTTAACCTCAGGAGGCTAAAGAAATTTGGCTTGGCACCTAAAATCCTCACAAACTTTTACAGATGCACTATTGAAAGCATCCTGTCTGGCTCTATCACCACACACAACCGCAAGGCTCTCCAGAGGGTGGTGTGGTCTGCCCAACGCATTACTACGGGCAATCTACCTGCCCTCCAGGACACCTACAGCACCCAATGTCACAGGAAAGCCAAAAAGATCATCAAGGACATCAACCACCCGAGCCACTGCCTGTTCACCCCGCTATCATCCAGAAGGCGGGATCAGTACAGGTGCATGAAAGCTGTGACCGAGAGACTGAAAAACAGCTTCTATCTTAAGGCCATCAGACAGTTAAACAGCCATCACTAGCACATTAGAGGCTGCTGCCTATAGGCATAGACTATAAATCACTGGACACTTTAAGAAATTGAACATTCGTTTCCGGAAGCCTTGAAAAAGGGGCCAGGTATTAAGGATTGGTAATGTACAGGGTTGGGGAGTAACGTTACGTTACCAGCTAAAATATTGTAATCAGATTACAGATAGAAAACTAGATGATTACTTCGAGAATTACTTTTAAATTCAGAAATTATGTTAACGGAAAAATACCTTTGACACTTCTCTGTTTTCTCAATGACATTCAAATCAGCATTGAAAAAAGGCGCAAGTGTAACAATGGCGCTGTAAGTCGAGAAGAAGGTGCAGGTGAAATGTTTAATAAAATAACAAACATGAAACGATGCAGCGTAACAGTGGCGAGAAAGCATGAACACATGAACAATACCGACTGAGGAATGAACGTAAGGGAGGGACAGATAAAGGGGAGGTAATAAGGAAGGTAATGGAGTCCAGGTGTGAAACATAATGATCTGCAGGTGCGCTTAATGACGGCTGCCAGGTGTGCGTAATGATGGATCCCAGGACCTGTGGTTAGTTAGGCGACGTCGAACGCCGGAGGGGAGGAGCGGGAGTAAACGTAACAGTAACCCCGCTTTGACGTGCGGCTCCTGCCACAGGACGACGCCAACCAGATGGACGATCCCGAGGACGAGGAGGTGGAAATCCCGGAAGACGTTGGGATCCAGGATGTCCTCCACCAGAACCCAACACCGCTCCTCAGGGTCATACCCCTCCCAGTCCACCAAGTACTGGAGCCGACCCCCACAACGTCGGGAGTCCAGTAGGGATCTGACTGCATATGCCGAACTGCCTTCAATGTCCAGAGGGGGTGTCGTGGGCAGCAGCATCAGCTAGAGGACCAGGAACCACCGGCCGGAGACATGAAAAGACGATACGGTAGTCACTGGGGAGATGTAACCGATACGTCACCTCGTTGATCTTCACTATATCTGTGATAATTTCTAGCTTATTTCTATGGAATATAGCCCAGTGGTTTGTCCCCTGAATCCAACAATGTAGATACAATTATAGTGACGTCAAATCTTTGGGGGAAACATGTTGGTTCGTTAGTGAGAACACTGGACAAAATGGTAGAGTGCAGGTCCACATAATATAATGTATTTTCAAGAGAAGGTCTGAATGTAGCTGTTAAACACAGGCTGTAGACTTGCAACACTGAACATATACTGAAGCAGAGGCAAAACCAGGGAAATCAGTTACTGAAATTGACAGCATCACTAGTCCTTTGCCCATGCTTTGACCAAGCTCCCGTTCTGGTAGTTGACGAGGCAGCAGGCAACGGTGTAGAACTGGTTGATGCTCCCAGTGATATAGAGAGAGGGAGGACATTGTCAAACAGCTTGGATCCTGGATCCTCAGCCGAGCGATAGATTGCGTGTCCTTGTCCTCTGCTGCTGGCATCTGTACCCTCTTTGAGAGGAAAGCCAGTCTGTAGACTTTGCAGGGCACACAGTCATCCACAAGGAAACTTTTGTCCACAATTATGGCCATCCCTGCTTTCAGCACAGACACGATGCCTGACTGCTTCTCCATGTCGCTGACAAAACCTCCATAAAGGGCTGAAATAAAGGTGTTTGCACTATGTGGTGCCATGCCAATCATCGCCTTGAAGGTGCAATAGGACTTCACTCTGCAAGTCAGTTAAGAACAAATTCTTATCTACTTCAGACCCAGTGAAAGATGGGTCATGAAAAGGAAAAACATGTCTATGGACTGCAGGGACTGTGACTATTGGGAAAAAAAGAAGAAGGGAAAAAAAGCTGTTTAGCGGTTTTCACCCACAGGACTGCTCCTGAATGGATGTTATTTAAATTTTTTTCTGCTTTCTCGATAAACCATAGACACTGTGGGTGTAAAAAGCCTAGGAGGAGGGCGGCTGTTTCTGAGATACAGGATCCGGCGCGCCTGGCACTGACGATCATTTATTTTATTTAACTAGGCAAGTCAGTTAACCTCTACGGGATCGCGTCCTGTATACGGGACGTTTGAGCTAACGTGCGCTAATGTGATTAGTATGACTGTTGTAAGTAACAGCAAACTTTCCAGGACATAGACATGTCTTACATGGGCAGAAAGCTTAAATTCTTGTTAATCTAACTGCATTGTCCAATTTACAGTAGCTATTAGAGTGACCACTGCGTCACTCAGGATCCTACCATGCTCAAAGTCATTTAGGTCACTCGTTTTGCCCATTCTAATGTTCAATCAAACAGCAACTGAATACCTCGATGCCTGTCTGCCTGCTTTATATAACAACCAACAGCCACCTGACTCACTGTCTGTAGAAGCGACCCATTTTCGTGAACGGGGTGGTGTGCCTAATAATGTTGCCTGTAAGTGTATGTCAGAAGTGGGAAATATTATGATGAATGATGAGAATTATGAATGATGTAATTGATATCTAATCCTAGGTGATGTTCACTGCCTCCAAAGGGCTGTACTACCCAGAAGTATATAACGCCTCGATCACACCTACAGCGTCATTGCGCAAAATGTTACGCAGCATCATCTGGATATGTGTACAACAAAAGTTCAACATTCAACTTCTGCTATAATTTCTCTCAAGCCGTCTACGCATACAATTTTAATCATACTGTATGTTCGACAAATCCAAAGTATGCACCACACAGAACGCACCGAAACGCAATGCTGCTAGGCAAACACAGTGTTCCATTCAAAATCAATGTACTTCTAGTGTATCAAAAAGCCTCTGTCGGTGTGATCGAGGCATAAGACATAAGGTCCTTTTGTTGCTACCAGGTTAACAAATTAAGACCAGACAAATGCAAGTAAATTAGGGAATGATGAGAAAAGAAAATACATTATTGTTACCTGAGAGTAAAACTATATGTTAGCCTACAACAAAGAGCAAGGCTATCCTTTTGTGCAAAAATTAAAAAGCCTTTATTAACAAAGCCTTTATTTAGGTTAGTTTTGACTTACATGCATTATTTCTACTCAAGCCACAACATAGTCTCAGTCTATTTAAACCTTGTTTTCAATTACTTTTTGATACCATATATTGTTAATTTTATAGAAGCAAAGCAGCACTCTTTATCCTCTCTTCTCTACATTATTATTACAGTTATCATAACCTACCTTGTCTAGAACCGTATGCCGGTGTCGGAGGCAGAAAATCGCTCCAAACAGAGTCGCAGACGGACAGACATTTCCCCCACCTATCTCATCAGATGCTCTACCTCCTTCCGGAGATCTTCGCCTTGCTCCAGCAGGGAACAATAATATTGATACAGGTGTTGGTCTTTCATCCACCTGAGCCAGTTCATAAGTTGGTCGCTCTCTCCTTTGCCATACACCCTTTGCCATACACCGGGGTCTTGGCGCTGGAACTGAGTAGTCATTCCACTGGAACAGGGTGGGGAGAGCTCCCTTCTTGAGTAGTGGGAGTTGAAGGCTCGATCAAGTCATAACTTTGGAAGTGGCGGCTGCAGACCCTTGTATGGGGGTGATGTTGAATCTCTCACGTCAAATTTTCTAGTGCAGGTGTGAAAAGTGTGAAAGCTCAACACGGAGTGGAACTTGGAGGAAGCCTCACACAGTGGGACACAGCAATGCTCAGCTGTACTGCTACCATCATTCGTAAAATTTCTAAAAAATTGCCTGAACTCGTTTTTTGAGGTTAGGCTATATTGGAACAAAAATAATAATATAAAAATAATAATACTGCATTGGACCTTTAAAAAGAGCTTAATGGACCAAGTCCAGGCAGTGCATTCCTGTTTCAGTTTGTTTTCTTCTGTTAGGTGTCCAATGAACACAACCCTGGTTTCTCTCTGTGTTGCCAGTTAGCTTATATACAGGGTTAGCCTTAAATAATGGATGCTGATTCTCCTCTTGTCATCATCCCAACCTCTTTATACTCTGCGTGTCATCCCACATGTCATGGGATGGCACTGGGATCCTATGACATGACTGGGAGCTTAGGAAGATTTATTTATTTGTAGAATGCCTGAAATAAGCTTTTGGTAATTAAGTGTTGCAATGATGGTGTATATATAATATAATATACCTCAATGGAAGATTGAAGCACCCATTAATAAGACATGGCTATTGAGCCTCTGCCACCACCTAGTGTATAGGTTTTGAATAGATGTTAATCCATTGTGCGTGTGTGTGTTTGCGTGCATGTGTGCCAACGTGTGTTTTACAGGCTGTACTGGCTGTGCTAGAGACATTAAGAATGGTCAGGCTCTCTTAGCTCTGGAGAAACAGTGGCACCTGGGCTGCTTCAAGTGTAAGGCCTGTGAAAAAGTCCTTACTGGGGAGTACATCAGCAAGTAAGTCTAACACAACTATTATACACACAACATGCTTACACAAATTATTAAATACACACATAGTATACTTGCAGACCAAGTAAAACCCATGATTCTATTCTACTCACACAACATACACACATTATATTTGCAGACACAGTGAAAAATACTATTCTATTTTATCCTATTCTAATGCAGTCTATCCGTATTCGCCTATGTCTTTGCACAGGGATGGCGCACCTTATTGTGAGAAGGACTACCAGATCCATTTTGGGGTCCAGTGCGAGGCATGCCAGCAGTTTATCACAGGCAAAGTGCTGGAGGTAAGCCAATCACCAATCACCTAACATTCACCATCCCTTAATACATAGGGAGAGGAAAAATATAGTTTAATTAACTAAAATTACTTTTAAAAAGTAGTTCACTACACCTAAACTACTTTGTGATAAATTATCATATCTAAATCTGAAATGTCATACACTACAAATTGCAAGAACAAATAACTCTGGAGTAAGATGTTAACATAATGTGTAATTTAGCATATTAAATATAAAAGCCTGTTTCAAGTGAGAATTAGACAGGGTGATTCTGAAAAATAAAGGAAATTGTCTACTTCACCCATATTTTATTTTCTATTTTGCAAAAGAAATTGTGGGGTTCCAGTAGTTAGCTACACCACTACACAGCAAAAAAAAACAAGTAATTAACTACTGAAAACACTACCTAGATTTGAATTTTGTTCAACTACCACCAAGTTTGTAATGCCAGACACAGGAGATGAGAAGCAGGTAAAGGGAGTGAAGATTTAAAAAGTGACGGACATGAAACATAACAGGAACAGCATCTGGACATGACCACATAACACAATTAATGCAGACACAGGCAACACCACAGAGGAACAGACAGATATACCTGGGGCAATCAACAACGTGAAGGAGTCCAGGTGAGTCCAATGAGCGCTGCTACGCGTAATGATGGTGACAGGTGCGTGTAATGAAGGTTAGCCTGGCGCCCTCGAGCACCAGGGAGGTGGAGTGGGAGCAGGTGTGACAGTACCCCCCCCCCCTAGGGGGGCGCCACCCGGCATCCCACCTGGGAGAGCCTGACGGGCCATGCGTCTCTATCAATAAGGACTAGGGTGGGCCAATTTCTTTTGTAGATTTTCTCAATTGAAACTAAGTTTTAAGTGAAATATTAGTTTGTCTAAAGCCGAAAGACAGGAAATTCAAAAGCTAATTTGACCTATGCACTAATAAGACTTTTCAGCATTAGCAGCTTGTCAACTGTTAGAATAATGTAGCTTTATTGACCTACTGTACTTCAACAACTTTTTAGACTCACATTGGATGGGTTGATTAGGATTCAAACCTTCTCTCAAACAGCCTAATACATTCTCTTAGGTTTACCCCATTGATGTACTTGGTAATGTAAACTAATCTATACTGAACAAAAATATAAACGCAACATTCAACAATTTCAAAGATTTTACAGAGTTACAGTTCATATAAGGAAATTCATTAGGCCTAATATATGGATTTCAGATGACTGGGAATACAGATATGCATCTGTTGGTCACAGCTACCTTAACAAAAAGGTTGGAGCGTGTATCAGAAAACCAGTCAGTATCTGGTGTGACCACCATCATGTAGCGAGACATATCTCATTCGCATAGAGTTGATGAGACTGTTGATTGTGGCCTATGGAATGTTGTCCCACTCTTCAATGGCCGTGCAAAGTTGCTGGATATTGGTGGGAACTGGAACACACTGTCGTACACGTCGATCCAGAGCATCCCAAACATGTTCAATGGGTGGCATGTCTTGTGAGTACGCAGGCCATTGAAGAACTGGGAAATGTTCAGTTTCTAGGAATTGTGTACAGATCCTTGTGGCATGGGGCTGTGCATTATCATGCTGTGTATTCAAAATGCTATTGATAAAATGCAATTGTGTTCGTTGTCCATAGCTTATGCCTGCCCATACCATAACCCCACTGCCACCATGGGGCACTCTGTTCATAATGTTGGCATCAGCAAACCGCTCCCCCACACATCGCCATACACATGGTCTGAAGTTGTGAGGCCGGTTGGATGTACTATACATTTTTCTAAAACAATGTTGAAGGCAGCTTATGGTAGAGAAATTAACATTCAATTTTCTGGCAACAGCTCTGGCGGACACCTTGAAACATCTGTAGCATTGTGTTGTGTGACAAAACTGCACATTTTAGAGTGGCCTTTTATTGTCCCCATCACAAGGTGCACCTGTGTAATGATCATGCAGCTTCTTGATATGCCACACCTGTCAAGTGGATGGATTATTTTGGCAAAGGAGAAATGCTCACTAACAGGGATGTAAACAAATTTGTGCACAACGTGAGAGAAATAAGCTTTTTGTGCGTATGGAAAATGTCAGGGCTCTTTTACTTCAGCTCATGAAACATGGGACCAACACTTTACATGTTGCATTCTAATTTGTTTAGTTTATGTCCACAAAACTGCTCCTTAACCCTACATTTGACCTAGCCTAATACATAAGCCTACTCGGATGGGAGTGGTTGACAGCTTTTGAACATTATTTTGAAGCTATACATGGACTTTTTCCTGGTCAGGTAAACCTCCGGGCCCTATTCGTAGGCTATCACAGGGTCCAACGCTAACTTATTTTCTCACTGGCATGCCGGGCTAGTAGAAATTCTGTTTGGGCCAGTAGATTTTTGGCCACATCAAACGATTTTTCACCTAGTTGGCTCATGGATTCGAACAAGTAACATTTTGGTTACTTGACCAAACGCTCTAACCGCTAGGCTACCCGCCGTCACCTTTGGTTATTATGAAGCTGTTTAATAACCAGGTTGCTGGTTTGAATACCCGAGCCGACAAGGTGTGTCACGGATCTGTGCAATAAGTGACCAAGGCGCAGCGCTACTGAAGTTCGACAAGTCCAGACTGCGAACTTCACACAAAAAACAATGCCAAAATACAATCATAACGTGAGTGCAGCTCGAACAGAACAGAACACTACAATGAACCACAAATCATGTGTGGAAACATACATACTAAATAGGGTCCCCAATTAGAGATAACACATAGCAGCTGCCTCTAATTGGAGACCAACACAAAACCACCATAGAGAATAATAGATAACTACTGTCAGGCCCTGACCATGACCACCATAGAATAAGCCAGAGGCTTCCTTATGGTCAGAGCCTGACAAGGTGAAAAAACCTGTAGATGTGTCCTTGAGCAAGGCACATAACACTAATTTGCTCCAGGGGATGACCTTGTAGGTAGACCGTCATTGTAAATTAGAATTTGTTCTTAACTGACTTGCCTAGATAAATAAATAATGTTTTTTTTTAGCAATGTACAGTACCGGTACATCTACTCATTCAAGGGTTTTTCATTATGTGAAGACATCAACACTATGAAATAACACATATGGAATCAAGTAGCCATCCTTTGCTAGTCCCACTAGTTTTCCAGATTGACTGACCTTCATGTCTTAAAGTAATGATGGACTATCGTTTCTCTTTGGTTATTTGAGCTGTTCTTGCCATAATAAGGACTTGGTATTTTACCAAATAGCTCTCTTCTGTATACCACCCCTACCTTGTAACAACACAACTGATTGGCTCAAACGCATTAAGAAGGAAAGAAATTCCACAAATTAATTTTTAAGAAGGCACACCTGTTAATTGAAATGCTTTCCAAGTGACTACCTCATGAAGCTGGTTGAGAGAATGCCAAGAGTGTGCAAAGCTGTCATCAAGGCAAAGGGTGGCTACTTTGAATAATCTCAAATATAAAATATATTTTAATTTGTTAAACACTTTTTTGGTTACTATGTAATTTCATATGTGTTATTTCATACTTTTGATGTCTTCACTATTATTCTACAATGTAGAAAATAGTAAAAAAAAATAAAAAAAAATTGAATGAGCAGGTGTGTCCAAACTTTGGACTGGTACTTTAGATAGATAGATAGATAGATAGATAGATAGATAGGTACTTTATTGATCCCCCGGGGGGAAAATTTCATTGTCAAGCAGCTACAACAAAACACAGGGCAGGTGCAAAATGCCACAACGAAAATACACAAAAGACAGATACACGGTAAATGATACATAGAGCGGCAGTATGAAAAAGTATAGAAATACAAGATATCTGGAGTGCAAAAAAAAGCTATAAAAAGATATTGCATAGTATGGGTGGTTGGCTGAATATGTACACTATACATTGGTGGATGTTGGATGGTTAACTATACTTTACAGGTCGATGGCAGAGAAATACTTCAATAGCTAAAAATGCGTATGATATGAGCGAGGGTAATAATAGTTTACTTAATAGACAGACTGGCTAAATGAACAGGTAAGTGAAAATTTTGCATGGTTAAATTAGCTGTACAGGTAAGTATACAGTTATATTTACAGATAAGTGAATACTTGCATGGTTACACAAACTGTACAGGTAAATGACAGGAAGAGATACTTTAATAGCTAAATGTGTGTATGATATAATTTGGGGTAATAATAGTAATTCCCTTAAAATACAGTCCTTAGTGCGCAGGGTTTAATTACAGACAACTGCACGTATTGCACATTCGATATACTAAAAGCAATGAGGAAAGGTGCAACTGACAGGATACTAATATGCATTCCTGAGTGAATGCCTACGTAGGTTAGGTCCAACAATTACTAGCAATATTGCAAGTGATATGATATAACAACTGTACATGAGTATGTATATACAGACCTGCATAAATAAATAGGTCCTGAGTGAATGAGTGCTGACGGACCAGAGTTACTCACGGATGGATGCATAATTGTTAAACTAGCTCCTAGCACCCCAACAGTTCCAGATCTATGTTGCCGACGGCACGGCACCCCGGTGAGGCATTATATATTACATAGTCTAATAAAAAATAGTCTAATAAATTCAGAGACTTGTTCTGACTGTGTGCTTAGGGGTTGTTATCCTGTTGGATGGTGAACATTCGCCCCAGTCTGAGGTCCTGAGCGCTCTGGAGCAGGTGTTCATCAAGGATCTCTCTGTACTTTGCTCTGTTCATCTTTCCCCCGTTTGATCAATTTTGGACATTAATAAAAGTTCTGCCAAAATCCAATGTTCAGTGCCAAAATAGTACCATTGTGGTTGTCTATAGTGTGTATTCTAGCGTTTTTTTGCAGTTTCTACAGTTTCTGCCATACCTCCTTGTCCGTCCAAATAAAATATTGAAATATTGATAATTTAATTGACTGAGATAAGCGCCGACAAAAAGATGCATTAATCTCAGTTAAAGTACACAAGCGAATGAAACAGCGCCCCTCTGTCTCAGTATGTGTAGACCATGTATCTGAGGCTCTCTGGACCAAAATAGTATGGCATGTCACACTATTTCTGGCCAGACAGCATCAGATACATGGACTACATTTTTAATTTTTTATTATTTAACCTTTATTTAACTAGGCAAGTCAGTTAAGAACAAATTCTTATTTACAATGACGGCCGACACCGGGCCAAACCTGGACGACACAGGGCCAATTGTGCACCGCCCTATGGGACTCCCAATCACGGCCAGTTGTGATACAGCCTGGATTCGAACCAGGGTGTCTGTAGTGATGCCTCTAGCACTGAGATGCAGTGCCTTAGACCGCTGCACCACTCGGGAGACCAAATAGAGGGGCACTGTTTTGCTCGCTCGGATGCTTTATCCGCTGTTATAGTTTCATCAGAGAGGAAGTGGCGAAGTGAGAGGGCTCACTCTCACCAAAATCTGTCCAGAATAAGCCCAATGTGTTTCTAATGGAATAGTATACAGACCTAAGCTTGTCGCCTGCCTTCACACCTTTGGGACAAAGACTCCCATTGTTAGGGTGTAGACATGAGCATCTCGTCATTATATACAGATAGAGTGGGGCAAAAAAGTATTTAGTCAGCCACCAATTGTGCAAGTTCTCCCACTTAAAAAGATGAGAGAGGCCTGTAATTTTCATCATAGGTACACTTCAACTATGAGAGACAAAATTAGAAAAAAAAATCCAGAAAATCACATTGTAGGATTTTTTATGAATTTATTTGCAAATTATTGTGGAAAATAAGTATTTGGTCACCTACAAACAAGCAAGATTTCTGGCTCTCACAGACCTGTAACTTCTTCTTTAAGAGGCTCCTCTGTCCTCCACTCGTTACCTGTATTAATGGCACCTGTTTGAACTTGTTATCAGTATAAAAGACACCTGTCCACAACCTCAAACAGTCACACTCCAAACTCCACTATGGCCAAGACCAAAGAGCTGTCAAAGGACACCAGAAACAAAATTGTAGACCTGCACCAGGCTGGGAAGACTGAATTTGCAATAGGTAAGCAGCTTGGTGTGAAGAAATCAACTGTGGGAGCAATTATTAGGAAATGGAAGACATACAAGACCACTGATAATCTCCCTCGATCTGAGGCTCCACGCAAGATCTCACCCCGTGGGGTCAAAATGATCACAAGAACGGTGAGCAAAAATCCCAGAACCACACGGGGGGACCTAGTGAATGACCTGCAGAGAGCTGGGACCAAAGTAACAAAGGCTACCATCAGTAACACACTACGCCGCCAGGGACTCAAATCCTGCAGTGCCAGACGTGTCCCCCTGCTTAAGCCAGTACATTTCCAGGCCCGTCTGAAGTTTGCTAGAGAGCATTTGGATGATCCAGAAGAGGATTGGGAGAATGTCATATGGTCAGATGAAACCAAAATATAACTTTTTGGTAAAAACTCAACGCGTCGTGTTTGGAGGAGAAAGAATGCTGAGTTGCATCCAAAGAACACCATACCTACTGTGAAGCATGGGGGTGGAAACATCATGCTTTGGGGCTGTTTTTCTGCAAAGGGACCAGGACGACTGATCTGTGTAAAGGAAAGAATGAATGGGGCCATGTATCGTGAGATTTTGAGTGAAAACCTCCTTCCATCAGCAAGGGCATTGAAGATGAAACGTGGCTGGGTCTTTCAGCATGACAGTGATCCCAAACACACCGCCCGGGCAACGAAGGAGTGGCTTCGTAAGAAGCATTTCAAGGTCCTGGAGTGGCCTAGCCAGTCTCCAGATCTCAACCCCATAGAAAAGCTTTGGAGGGAGTTGAAAGTCCGTGTTGCCCAGTGACAGCCCTGAAACATCACTGCTCTAGAGGAGATCTGCATGGAGGAATGGGCCAAAATACCAGCAACAGTGTGTGAAAACCTTGTGAAGACTTACAGAAAACGTTTGACCTCTGTCATTGCCAACAAAGGGTATATAACAAAGTATTGAGATAAACTTTTGTTATTGACCAAATACTTATTTTCCACCATAATTTGCAAATAAATTCATTAAAAATCCTACAGTGTGATTTTCTGGAATTTTTTTCTAATTTTGTCTCTCATAGTTGAAGTGTACCTATGATGAGAATTACAGGCCTCTCTCATCTTTTTAAGTGGGAGAACTTGCACAATTGGTGGCTGACTAAATACTTTTTTGCCCCACTGTATCTGGTTTCAGCCTCTTGCGAATTGGAAAGGAAAATTGCCGTGTGCACAGTGCACTGCTAGGATGCTGGATTGCCCTTAAGTTTTCCAAAACTATATAATTACTCTTGTCTAAACAAAATCATTCAAAATACTTCACCAGGGAGCATGACTTAGCCACACAGTATGATTAGTTTATAAAAAAATAAATAGTTGTGTGTAGGCCTATGCCTATTTGGGAAGCCTGCAATTTGGGTAGTACACCTGGTAATTAGGTCTAGCTGAGTGAGTTGTGGTTGTCAGTGAAAAGTGTCTAAAATATGTGTGAAGATAATGTGTCTTGAGTATAAAATGTTGCATCATGAAGAAGGGGAGGGGTGGGTGGCGAAGATATGGTGCGTCTCTCTCCAGAATACATGCATATGTAGGAAAGTGCCCATTTGGCAATTTCTGATTTCTGATTGTCTTAACTCCCCACATACTTCACTAATAACCTGAGCTTATCAGTCTTTTTTTTTTTTACATCCATTGCGAATGATAGTTCCTCAGTATTTGAAAAATCTTTCCAACACTCCCGGCCTCGATAATCACCAAGAGCAAAATATCCTGATCTGATGATACCATATATCCAGTGGAAACCGAACTCACTGGTGCTGGAATCTCTGAGGGAGGATTTGATATGTTGCAGGATATTTTCTACTGTTTTATTTGTCAGCTTTAGGCTTATGTATTTTACTTAATTGACGATGAAAGTTATAGGCCTACTGCTGCATTGGCCTATAGGCTATCTCCGAGTTCTATGCTCTAATTTCTTTAGCCGCCAATAGATCACTGCGTATCAACATGTCCATATGGCAGAGGCTGGTGCTCTCGCCATAGTTGAATTTAAACTTTTAGATTTTTATAATTTTACTTCGTATTTTTATGATTAACCGCGTGACATTGATTTTGACAAACGAAAACGTTACTATTAAAATGAAACTGTGCATATTGGCCTACAAATAATCATAACTGGCACGAAGATCGGAAAAAAACGTAGGATAAATTCTAAGCTTCCCCAATCTTGAAACTCACCAGCTGCCTATGGTCTTTCTGTGATATTGCGAGGGGTGAAAGTGAGTGATGAGGCTAAGAACGAGCGAGAGAGAGTAAATTAGCGTATATAGGAATTTAATATAAAGAAAAGACAGCAATACACATAGAAAGACTAATAACCCGCAAGGGTTGAACAGAAAACATGGAGTTAAATAGTGACCCTGATGACCGATGAGGAACAGGTGTGGGTCATCAGGGTGTTGCTACCATCTTCCCCCGACCGCCGGTTAGAACGCCGGCGAGGATGATCGCTGGAGAGGAGGAGGGACCGGTGCTCTGCGCGGGGCATTCGTTACACTTTCTATTACACACGTAAAAAAAAGTTGTGAAAGCGCAAGCGCATGCACAAAAGAGGTCCTCTGAAAAACGTGCCCGCCTATGGAAATCAAAGGCCTGTCCAACTGATTAGTTCTGGCACCGGCCCATGGTTTCTAGAGAATATGTGGCATATTGAATTCGGCTCTAGCGTTTAAACGCTTTAAACTGCAAAATATTATGACCCCATTCCTGAAAGCTACGACTGTTTTCCTCTCTGATGCTCACAAGGACTCGTTAGATGGGAGTGTGACAAAATGCAGCTTCCAAGCATACTTCCGTCAGACTGGAATTTGGCATTACCTGATTTTAAATATCTTTGTATTATTTACAGGAAGGTTTGAGAGAAGGGGTTCCATCCTCCCAGGCTCACGGTGGGCTAGTGGGTTTTTGGGTATAGTGTACAGGTGTAGGTTTAGATGGTGGTGCAATTTAAGTTTTCCCTTTCCCCTTTTCCCTTTTTTTGGGGTGACCAAAATGTACAATCCGCACTCCGACCTGCGAAAGGCAGTAATACGCAACAAAGTGTCTAGTCTGCCGGAAAGCCACACGAAGAAGAAGGCACACTGCTTCAGTGTTAGCTGCTTAGCATTTTCGACACATGCCTCAGAGTTCCGGTATCAAACATAACTACTAACTAGCTATTATGTTAAGGTAAGAATTATCTGAGGTAAAAAGTTGTTACTTTGTTTGTTGAAACTGTTGTTAACGTTAACATTATACTTTTTTTTATTTATTTAACTAGGCAAGTCAGTTAAGTACAATATTCTTATTTACAATGACAGCCTACCCCGGCCAAACCTGGATGACGCTGGGCCAATTGTGTGCCGCCCTATGGGACTCCCAATCACGGCCGGATGTGATGCAGCCTGGATTCGAACCAGGGACGCCTCCTGCACTGAGATGCAGTGCCTTAGACCGCTGCGCCACTCGGGAGTTAAAACAGACCAAATGGGGTTAATCAACTAATAGACCTTGCTTGGTTGGCTTTTTGTGCAGATCATTCTATGTATCATTCTGTTTGAGCAAAGAGGCTATCCTGTTAGCTGACGTTACCAATATCAGTGAAAACGTCTAGGTTGTAAAAGTTATGATGTTAGCTATCTAGCCAGTTATTTAGCTAGCTAGCTATTTATGACTAGGCCAGAAATACAAGTATCTGGCTATGCATTGCTTTGACCTAGCTAGTTAACGTTATCAACCAGAGAGACATTCAAGTCTTAGCTACGATCCCTAGCTACTTGTCTAATGCTAGTTGTAAACAGCCGGGTTGGCTTCTTATTTTAAAAGGGCTTGATGAGTAGAATAATTAGCTAGTTAATTAACATTAGTATTTGAAACCATCCAGTCCTATGATTAAATGTCTATAATTTACAAAGCGTTATTTGTTTCAGTGTAGATCTGATTGTTTTTTTATCACATTCTCTAGATCGAGGATATCCACCTGTAATCCGCCAACACATTTGAAAGTACAGTACAACCCCAATCAAAGTAGGTACAGAATAATTTTGTTGTTGTACATTTACCCTTTTCTCAATATTTTAATATTGCAATACCATTATGTTCTACTGGAAACCTGCCTTTATCTATGTATGTGGGTGTGTGTAATAATGTGTACATCTCCCTCCAATGCCACACCCCCAGATGTGAGCCCGCTTTGAGAAGGTTCTGGAGGAGGTGACCCGCTTCATCTCTCGTGTGGATGGATTTGTTCACAGACACAGCAATCAGCTTGTTGGGGGTGAACTGGGTCACAGTGCTGTATCGGTGGGACAGAGGAGACGACAACAGAGAGGGCTTCGTCCTGAGCCTTATACTACGAATCAGGTTTGAATAGTCACTTGGAATGTGAAGTTAACAAGCTCGATAGCTTTATAAAAGCCTGAGTAGTATACCACTCTGGTGACGCACAGAGACACACTGTGACACACACACACTAACCACCATTCCCTTGTATCGCTCTGTTAGTCTAATGGCTGGTGTTAGTCTAATGGCTGGGATGCCAGTGAGATGTTCAACTAGGAGACGTACGGAGTCAACTCCACGAATGGATTCCTCTCCATGTAGACGTGAATCCTCCCTTCAGCCCCTCAATGACTCCTCAGTGTCTTTTTAGAAGGTTTGGTAATGCATTCTTTGCCTCGACAAGCACCCCATTTCCAACCAGAATACCTGTATTTATACTGGTATGCCTTACTGATAAGACCATGTCAATCTATCCCTCTCTACCCCCTCAGTTTTCCTCTGGAGAGGCCTGCCTCGGGTAAATGAGACCAAGGGCAAGAAGGCAAGACTGAGTACAAGTACAGTGCCATGGTCTAAGAGAGAGAGGTGACATGAATGTAGACATACACTAATACATGATCACATACAAACGTGTAACAGAGTTAAGAATGTACTGTAAGCTCATTCCACAATTAGCTCGTAATGTTGCGGATGAAGCCATCCAGTTGGTGGCTCAAACTGTTGGTACGTTGTCAAGGAGGACCGTTGTGTGTTTGCGAGCAGAAGATCACTGGTTAGAGCCCAGTGTGAGACAGGGAAAGTAGAGGAAAATGTACTGTTTTTGCATTAGCACTCCTCACATGATTCAAAATCATCAAAACTTGATGATAAGTTGGTCATTTGAATTGGCAGTGTAGTGCTATGGCAAAAACAAAAATGTACAGGACCAGGATTAAGAAATGCTGTTCTATCTAGACCAGTGGTCACCAACTGGTCGATCTTCAACGAATTCCTTGTCGAACACCAAACATTTATGTAGAAAAGCCAATGATAAAGGCTTGTGCTCCTTGATACAAAAGCCCAGCGCACCGGGTAGACAAAGTGTGCTTACCTGGCGTACCGTGAGATCTGTGGCTAAATCGAGTGTGCCTACTGCTCTGGCCAATCGGATAGCTCAAATCACTGTGCCTACAGCTTCCAAAACCTCAGCCACAGCAAAGTTTGATACTAGCCTACGTGAGAATTCATAATTTTTAAAACCATGACCAGAGAGAGACTGTCAAATAATACAGCTTAAAACTGCTGTTTTTATGAGTGAATTCATGTTTAAGTTTTTATTCAGGACTGTCAACACTGTTTTTATTCAACACTATTACAAAACATAAAACACACTTCTCCCTACTTCCACTTGCACTGAAGCTGCAATGAATAAGTAGCCAAGTGTATCGATAGACCTGTGTTTTTATTATTATTAGCAGCTCATTGTGTCTTTTTTAATTTAGAGGAATATTTCACTTCTCTGGTCATAGGAACAACATGTATTTGTGCATCAGGTGGAAGACTTTGCACCCTCTCTCTGGTCAGTCTCACAGGAAGAAAGAAAGGCGAAAGTAGGGACCTTGAGAGGTGGACCCTCTCTCCCTCCCTGAGACTAATGCCATGTTCAAAACAACTGGGAACTCAGAACTCGGAAATCTCTGACTTCCGACTTCAGTGCGTTCAAGACAACTCAGGCATCTTTCTAGAGCGCCGACTTTCAGACCTGAAGATCACTGACATCATGATTTGACCTTGTTTTTTTCCCCCGAGTTCCCAGTACCATGAAAGCACCATGACCATCAGATGCAGATACCACACGTCCAGTAAAATAAAAAAGTGAATTATTTGCAAATTATTCAAATTTATGCTCAGTGGTGCCTCGCAAGTGCTATACCATCTGATCTATTTTGTTATCAAAGCTCAAGTTTTTAAATATAATATGGTCAAAGAATAATAATATTGTCAGACCAGGCATATAGCCAATATGCTGTGATAATGCACAAACCTCATTCTTACAGAACTGTTTTTATTAGGTTAATGTAAAAAAAAACATTTTTAAGTCATGTTAAAAAAGAATCTGAACGGTAGATCTCGACTTTTTGACTGTGAAAGTGATCTTGACTCATAAAAGGTTGGAGACAACTGATCTAGACTAACCACATTACCCACCTCACCTCTCCCTGGCTACCATATGTAGAAATGATCCAACTATGTGAACACATGTAACTGTTTGCTTTATTTGCCGTGTTTAAAAAAGTTTGAGTGTTTCTACAGTTTGCAAACAAAGTAATTGTGACAGTATTTATGTTTTTCAGGTGATCATGGTGACGGTCTACACTAGAGATGGGCAACTCTAGTTCTCGGAATGCAATTGCTTTAATCAGGTGTGTTTGCAGGGGCTGCGGAAAAAGTGTGACATCAATCAGGCTCCCGAGTACCACGATGACGATGACCAGAAGAAGATGGAATCAACAGACTCAACACAAGATCCAGCATGATCAGATACAGGGCTCTCCTGGAGAGTTACCATCTTGTAGGTTCTCCAATCCTGATCTACAGTCGTGGCCAAAGGTTTTGAGAATGACACAAGTATTGGTCTACACAAAGTTTGCTGCCTCAGTGTTGATGATGGCAATTTGCATATACTCCAGAATGTCATGAAGAGTGATCAGATGAATTGCAATTAATTACCATGAAAATGATCTTAATCCCCAAAAAACATTTCCACTGCATTTCAGCCCTGCCACAATAGGACCAGCTGCCATCATGTCAGTGATTGTCTCGTTAACACAAGAGAGAGTGTTGACGAGGACAAGGCTGGAGATCACTCTGTCATGCTGATTGAGTCAGAATAACAGACTGGAAGCTTTAAAAGGAGGGTGGTGTTTGAAATCATTGTTCTTCCTCTGTCAACCATGGTTACCTGCAAGGAAACACGTGTCGTCATCATTGCTTTGTACCAAAAGGGCTTCACAGGCAAGGATATTGCTGCTAGTAAGATTGCACCTAAATCAACCATTTATCGGATCATCAAGAACTTCAAGGAGAGAGGTTCAATTGTTGTGAAGAAGGCGTCAGGGCGCCCAAGAAAGTCCACCAAGCGCCAGCACCGTCTCCTAAAGTTGATTCAGCTGCGAGATCAGGAATGGCAGCACGCAGGTGTGAGTGCATCTGCACGCACAGTGAGGCAAAGACTTTTGGAGGATGGCCTGGTGTCAAGCAGGGCAGCAAAGAAGCCACTTCTCTCCAGGAAAAACATCAGGGACAGACTGATATTCTGCAAAAGGTACAGGGATTGGACTGCTGAGGACTGGGGTAGAGTCATTTTCTTTGATGAATCCCTTTTCCGATTGTTTGGGCCATCCGGAAAACACCTTGTCCGGAGAAGACAAGGTGAGCCCTACCATCAGTCCTGTGTCGTGCCAACTGTAAAGCATCCTGAGACCATTCATGTGTGGGGTTGCTTCTCAGCCAAGGGAGTGGGCTCACTCACAATCCTCAAGAGACGGGTGGACAAATAAAAACCCACAACTTCTGACAAACTCCAAGCATTGATTATGCAAGAATGGCCTGCCATCAGTCAGGATGTGGCCCAGAAGTTAATTGACAGCATGCCAGGGCGGATTGCAGAGGTCTTGAAAAAGAAGGGTCAACACTGCAAATATTGACTCTTTGCATAAACTGAATGTCATTGTCAATGAAAGCCTTTGACACTTATGGAATACTTGTAATTATACTTCAGTGTACCATAGTAACTACGGACATAAAGATCTAAGAACACTGAAGCAGCAAACTTTGTGGAGACCAATACTTGTGTCATTCTCAAAACTTTTGGCCACAACTGTAGTGCACCTGATTCTAATAACTAGCTGGTGGATAAACTGCAGGAGGATAACTCTCCAGGAGATCTGAACCGCCACCGAGTCCCCCCACCCTTTTCTTTTGTAATTTCTCTCCCTCTACTATAGCCGTCTTTGGTTATTGGACTGAGAGTGATGTAAAAACAGACAGCTTGTAGCTACCACATTTAATGTGCGATTCATTCACCATTACATGATAATTTAAAATAAAGTGAATCGTCTTTGTTTGTGCTAAGGAGGTCCAGTAGGTTAATATGAATAGTACAATCATGTTGGTAAGTGAAATATTGTTATGTTATTTATGTTTTGGTATTGTAATACTTCCTGTAATCGGTCTCTGTTGCTTGAATTTCAATAGTGAAGTTGTTTATTAATTACACAATTGTCAGAAAGTGAGCATAAATCAGGCAACAGCAGTCAACAGCCATTTTAGTGCAGAACAACATTACATAGACTCTTTGTGATGAGACCAGATAATATTGAAAATATTGCCAAAGAGTAGCTAATACCGACGATCAAGGTAAGAATAGACATAGTTATAACGTTCTATTTCTGTTTGATGAACATGTTGCGGCATTATGCTATTGTATGTCATTTGAGGCATTGGTTTGATTAGCAAACATAATTAACTAGCTAGCTAGGGTGGAGAGGTCCATTGATGCAACTAAATGAATGTTTGTAACCAATCTGATCTTATGCCTGCATATTAGATAGTTTGTCTTGAATTTAATTGTGAATATGACTGAGATAATGGAACAAAATAAGTATGTTGAGGGCCAATGTTGTCACAACGATTTAGTTAGCTAGCCAGCTAACAGTTAGCCAACTTGTGCCATAGCTGGGCTGCTCGGACAAGACATAACCCCGGGAGCCTGGCTAATGTAGGTCAGGGGTATCAAACTGATCCCATGGAGTGCCTAGTGTATGCAGGTTTTTGTTTTTTCCTTTTAATGGAGCCATAGACAACCAGGTGTGGTGAGTTCTTTACTAATTAACAACATTAATTCCTCAATCAAGTACAAGGGAGGAGCGAAAACCTGCAGGCACTCGGCCCTCCGTGGAATGAGTTTGACACGTGTGATGTAGGCTATCTGGCTTGAAGCTGGAGGCTTAGATAAGACTGAGAACAAAAACATATTGAGCGTCAATGTTGTCGGGATATAACGTTAGCTAGCTAGCTTTTGTAGCATTTGCTAAGATACGAGAGTGGCTAGGTTTCAGTTTTGCATCACAACTCCATATATAGAACAGATAGATCGCCAATGAGGACATAATGCATTTCTCACTTTGAATGAGACTGTATGATCTGTAATCCTAGTTCTGTCTATCTTTTTCTGTTTCTCTGTCAACAAAAATGAAAAATTAGCCTATTAGTTAGCTTTCCTTCATCATTTGCTGGGAAAATATTGTTTTTAATTTACATCAACACACTTTCTTGGATTTTCAAACAGAAGGCACTTCCGATATGTAGTTAAATGCCCTCTTAGAGAATCCCTACGGGAGAATTCAACATTTCTCACAGTACCATCTGCTGACCAGTTAGGAAATTAAGTTCTCAACCAGTGTGCCAAATTTTGTTCCGTAATATGGAGGGTTGACGGAGAAATGACAAGGGGAAAACGAACTTTAACATGCATTGCTGGCTCATAACCTAATTTAGACTTGACGATAATAAAGGTGGTTCTGGAAGTATTCTTAGGGTTATTATTAGGTTGCATAAACATGAAAAGTGCTTTTCCTTCACAATTGTGGCCTTCACATTTGTTTTCTAAACATAAATAAGGAGTATAGGTTGCTGCTGCTGGTCAGAGTCTGTGAGACAGGCAGGCTGCCTCTGACTGTGGAGAGAAACAGGCTTTCTTGAGCCTATTGCCTGAGGTTCAGATAAACAGCCCTTCTCTAATTCTGTAGCCTACTAGAAACCAGTTGTTCCAATGTTTATAATACTACCAAAGTTGTCTTTGAAAAATGAGCCCAATATAACCGTTACCATATATTACAAGTTTTTCGCACTCAAACGCTAGATGCGCATCTCGTCACTTCGAAAAAGAAACCTCCATTTGAAAAATAGGTTATCCTTTGAATTTACCGTTTCTCAGTAATGTATTATGTTTATCCTTAACCACTGATTCCTCATCTGGTCTCTTCTCTGCTCCTGGGTCAAACCTCACCATGTCACAGCAATCTCTTGCCTCCAACATGGACCCAGCAGAGATCTCCCAGATCAACAATGTTGTAACACACCAAGGAGCACTGCTGGGGTGGCAGCAAGAACAACTCTCCCAAATATCAAAGACCCTCCGGTCACTTACAGACTTCCTCCAACCACAGTCCAACCCCAACTCAGGAGGAGCCAATGCCTAAGTCTCATCCCCCAGTGCTACAGTCTTCACCGTAGTTCCTCCAGGGAACCTGTACCGGGAATCCAAGATCCCAGCCCCTGAGTGGTATGACGGCCAACCAGGAGGTTACAAGGGGTTCCTCAGTCAGTGCTCTCTGGTGTTCGAGCAACAGTCCTCCTCGTTCCACACCGATCGGGACATGATCGCCTAAACCATCTCTCTACTCTCGGGCAAGGCCATGGCGTGGGCAAAGGCAGTGTGGGAACAGCAGCCACCATACTGCAGCTCCATATTAGCCTTCACTGCCAAGCTGGGATGAGTCTTAGACCACCCAGTCGGCAGACGAGAAGCGGCCAGCTCTATTCATTATCCACCAAGGGGCCAGACCAGTGGCTGACTTTGCCATTGTATTCCGCACCCTCACCGCCGAGAGTGGATGGAATACGGAGGCACTAGTCACCGCTTTCCACCAGGGTCTGTCTAACTCCGTCAAGGATGAACTGGCCTCTCGGGAACTGGGAGAGGACCTTGAGTCCCTGATAATACGCGAGACAGTGCCTTTTTGACACCACTCCATTATCCCGGTTTCCTGAATAGCCCAAGCCCCCCGAGCCCAGCATTGAGGAGCCCATGCAGCTTGGACTCACACGTCTGAGCCCTTAGGAACGTGACAGGCGCATGCCCGAAGGCTGCTGCCTCTACTGTGGAGGTCTCGGCCATCTCCGTGCTACATGCCCAGAGCTGACTGGAAACTCTGGGGCTCGCCAGGACAAGGGGAGACCCTGAAGAGCTGTGCAGTTTCACCCCTGGCTACCCAGTCACCGTCTGTCACTGGGACAACCGTTAGAACCAGATTCAATCTTTCGTGGACTACGGTGCCGCGGATAATTTCATTGATAAAGACATTCGCCAGAGAATTACAAATTCCCTGTGTGAAATGTCCCATCCCTCTGCAGATTCAAGCCCTCAATGGATGCCCCATTGGCTCCGGCCAGGTGTAATATCAGACCAAGCCAATTTTACTGCAGGTTGGGGTGAACCACTCAGAGACTCTTAGTTTTCTTTTGATCACTGCTCCTGAGAACCCCCTTATCCTAGGGTACCCCTGGTTAGCGCTACATATTCCACTATTCTCCTAGTCCACGGGACACCTAAACACAGAGCTTTGCAGTGTTTCCCTGCATCCAAGACCCCTCCCTCCCTCCTCATCGTCCATACGACTGCGCCATAGAACTCCTACCAGACTCCACCCCTTCCCGGGGCCGTCTCTACTCTCAACCCCTGAAGCAGCAGTCATGGACAATTACATCCGGGAGTCGCTGGAGGCAGGTTTCATTCGCTCTTCAACATCCCCAGCTGGTGCAGGCTGCTTCTTTGTGGGAAGGAAGGATGGAGGTCTGCATCCCTGCATTGATTACTGAGGGCTGTACAGGATCCGGAATCGTAACCCCCTACCCCTGATGTCCGCCGCCTTGGAGCTGGCCCAAGGGGCCCACTTCTTCACCAAACTGGACCTCCGCAACGCTTACAATCTGGTGAGAATCAGGTAGGGAAATTAATGGAAAACTGCCCCAGTGGCCACTATAAGTATTTAGTCATGCCATTTGGATTATCAAACTCACTGGCAGTCTTCCAAGCATTGGTCAATGACACTCTTAGGGATATGTTGTATCGTTTCATCTTTGTTTACCTCAACGACATCCTGATCTTCTCCAAGACCCTTCCGGAACACATCCTGCACGTCCGCCAAGTCCTGAGACTATACGTCAAGATAGAGAAGTGTGAGTTCCATGCATCCCAAGTCTCTTTCCTGGGCTACATTATCTCTACCGCCGGCATCCAAATGGACCCCGTTAAGCTTAAGGTGGTCACTGACTGTCCAGCGGCTCCTTGGGTTTGACCATTTTTACAGCCGTTTTATACGCAACTTTGGTGCAGTAGCAGCGCCTCTCACGGTCTTAACCCACAAGTTCCAGACCTGTTTTGTCTGGACTCCCGAGGCTGTCTGGACCACCATCCTTGTTAATCCTGATTCTACTCATCCCTTCATGGTAGTGGTGGATGCCTCGGACACTGGAGCAGGGCGGTCCTTTCACAGCGGAACGAGGGGGACAAGAGACTGCACCTATGTGCCTTTCTTTCCAAGCGGTTCTTGCCAGCGGAACGTAAATACGATGTAGGCAAAAGGTGAGCTCTTGGCAGTCAAGTGGGCCCTTGAGGGGTAGAGACACTGGTTGGAGGGGGCACCTAATCCTTTCGTGATCTGGACGTACCATAAGAACTTGGTCCCATTCAAGAAGCCAAGAGGTTAAATGCTCACCAGGCTAGGTGGGCTCTGTTTTTTAACAGGTTCAACTTCACTCTAGCCTTTCGCCCGGGATCCAAGAATCAGAAAGCAGACACCCTGTCCCGTCAACACAATGTCTCTCCGAGCCCATCATCCCCAGCTCCCGCATTGCGGCTCCCGTGGTATGGAGTATTGAGACCGAGGTACAACAAGCCCAGACCCGAGAACCGGATCCCGGCGGTGGGCCCACTAGTGATCAGCCCGTTCTCGAGTACTACAACTGGGACACTCCTCTAAATTAACTGGGATTCCAGAGGATAATTGGAGTTCCAGAGGTGGCAATTCTGGTGGCCCAACATGATTGAGGATTTGAGATCCTTTATTGTGGCTTATTCCACGTCCCCAAAGCAAGTCCTCACAACAGCGACCGGCTGGGTTGCTCCAACCTCTTCCCATCCCCAGCTGGCCCTGGTCTCACATGTCTGTAGAATTTATCACAGGGTTACCTCCATCCCAAGGGTATCCTGGTGGTTGTCGATCGGTTCTCCAAGGCCCTCGCCCTCGGCGAAGGAGACAGTTGATCTCATGCTATCCCATGTCTTTTGACTACACAGACTTCCCCAGGACATTGTCTCGGCCGGAAGCTGCCGTACTTTTTCAGAATGATGAAATACGTGAGCAGAACTCACTTAGCCATTCTAGCGGCTCTGCTTTTCTGATTGCGTCCTCACTCCGTCTGTCACAAAGGTGACCCAGATGCCCCTGTAGGGTGGCGGTCGGCATTGGAACTGAAGTTTGTACTCCTCCAGGTCTGTGCCAGTACCCAGGGGAACCTCACCCGCCTCTCCCAGTTTTCCCTGCTGCTTGGGTGGTCATGGCACCTGTCCTTGCGCTGTCGGGGTGTAAAACGCCGGCTCCCATTTCCCTGCCCCTGCTGTTTTGGCAGGGGAAGAGTGGGGCCAAGGCGTTGCTGGAGAGCTTTCGAGACATTCGGTCCTGTCTTCCAGTTCCTCTGAGGCACGGCGTTAGGGCACAAAGTTTTGTAGTCTGCTGTATGATGTTGTCAACCCTTGACCCAAAGGGTGAACCTGGCGTGAGCTCCAATAATGTTTTCTGAACTGGCAGCCAGAGATGGTGCCAGCCAGAGATGGTGGCGTGAGGTCACCATTGAAGCCAAAAATGAAGGGGTGCCACCGCAACAACGCACCACCCCCAGAGGGGGGAATACGGTCATCAGAGGAGGAGGACTGTATTGTGGGCCTCATCCCCTCCAGGCGTGCTGTACGCATGTTTCTCCAAAAGCGATGTAGGCCAGATAACTGTTGGGTTCTCTAACTGCTCTCCGAGCGTGATCCAAAATTTGAAAAGTTAAGCCAACAGTGTAATATACTATGTCTATACTACACACTGCGCAATTCTGTATAATAGTCAAGATTACTACGTACCTACAGTATCAGCCTTGTGTCATACACCATCTGAAGGTGAGGAGATGTGAATGGAGTGTGAATGGAGTGTGAACGGCCTGACCGTGAGGGGAGAGCACGGGAACTCGCACACGTTTCTATCTTATTCCTAGCTTTATATGTGTGGGTCGGCTGTAACTCACGCCACGTTTAAGCATATTCTTGCTGATAGATAGATAGATAGATAGATAGATAGATAGATAGATAGATAGATAGATAGATAGATAGATAGATAGATAGATAGATAGATAGATAGATAGATAGATAGATAGATAGATAGATAGATAGATAGATAGATAGATAGATAGATAGATAGATAGATAGATACTTTATTGATCCCCCGGTTTGTGGGGGTTCAAGTTGGCAGGATGTAAGGGAAGTGTGCTTAGCAACTTAGTACTTAGTCCTGCAATGGTCAACTCTCATTAAGATAGCTACTTTGCATAGCTTGTTTACCGTGTAACACACAAGAGTCTACAAGAGTCTAGACCAGATGGCTGTGCCCTGTGAGAGATAAACGTGGAACGCCTTGCGACACGTAGCTCACTCTCCGGGGAGAACTGCAAGCCGCTAGAGGGAAACATACACAGACTCCCGATCTTGCCAGGGGTAGGCATGGAGCCCAAGGGCTAAATTTAAACCGGGAGGGTTCCGGTGGGAAAACCAAGACAAAGACAACTAGAATAAGCCCTCAGCACCGCAATACGAGTATCACCCAGGTCAGTACACTGTCACAAGTAATTAAACAGTGCACCCAGATAGAGAGGCTAGCTAGCTGCTCTATGTTATTGATATCTGGGTATACATCTGCGCTTTTACACTCTAACATAGAGCTCTTACCAAGAGAGTCCTCTCAGGAAAGCGCAGAGAAAAAGAAGAGGTGGAAGTAGTGCGATGGCAGCTATTTAAGGGGGTCAGTCACAGCACTACCCGGTACAGGGGACTATTCTGAAATACTTACTCTGAATTAATCCTGCTGTGCTTAAAGATACCAAATGTGAGTGATCCAATATAGTGCTACATAACCACATCTCACAAGGTAAGTAATTGCTCTATGCAGTCTAGAACTTGTTGATTACTTTTGTTGTTCATCGTATTCGTCTTATTTCTGATTTGTACTTAATCTATGTGCACATTTCCAGTTTGTGTAAATATATAAGTACTAGAAATACATGGTTACTTACATGTTTATATACAGTATGATTTTGTGTTCAGTAACTAGTTTCCAGAATGCATTGCATTTCATTATTTATGTGGTGAGTGAACTATTTACTTTGTGATTCTATGGGCATAGATATTTTACAATAAATTGCATTCTGAATATCGTTTTCTTTATTTTAGAATGATTATTTTGGGCATTAGTTTGGTCTTATTGTATGATATACATTTCAGTATGTTGTATTCTCTGTGTGTATCCTTTACTATTTTTCCAAGAGCTACATTTACCTGAAGGGAAAGTGACCCTGAAAAGCAGAGTTGTTTTGACAAGACAGTGAATGAGATAGTACTCGTGGGGTATTAGACCCTTCATTTGCAGCCAATGATTCCGTAGCAACAGGTGACATGCCATTTGATTACATTGTGCTCTGAGAATGGCCTTAGCTGCTGAAGACAATATGCAAATCAGTTCATGGAGTGTTACTGGGTATGGAACCTCAGTAAATGGGTCAGGTACCAGAGTATCAGTCAGACTGAGGGCTTTAGACTTGTTTACCCACTGGCTACACAAAGGGATGAGACATATTCTTTTCCTATTAATATCATCAAGAGAAGCTTTATTACAGGATTACTGTAAGCCTGGCAGGCAGTGACATTATCCAAACATTTGATTTCCCATAACTCATAGTCTGATTGCATCTCTGTCTATAAACTGGCTGGCCCTTACATGGCAGGGAGGAGAGAGAGGACAGAGGGAGGGAGGGAGGGAGGGAGAGAGAGAGAGAGAGATATACAGATAGGAATAACAGCAGATGATGGGAGAGTGGGCAACCAGAATGATTTGTGTCACTTACATTGAGGCAGACAGATATGCTGCTTTGTTCAATTCTGGATACACTGAGGAAATGGATTTGGCCATTACGGGTGTCTGTGAGTGTGTGTGTGCACATAAACAAATCATATTTAGCAGAACTTATTCATGTTAGTGACTATTTGGCGTAGTCCTGTATTCAGAACATGAATCAGAGATTACGTACGCGCATTTCACAATTCTGCTAAAGATGAATCGTTTCGATTAGTGCAGTTTGTGTGTGTGTGTCTCTGGAAGTAGTCCTGGTCCAAAAGGAATGGTTAAAGACAAATTTCCCAGGCCATAGCCCCATATCGGTGTCAGTTGTCTGTTAGAGTGCTGGTGAGTGGGGAGGGTGGTTGTTGAGGACTGTTTGCTGCTCCATTTGGGTATTTATCTCTTCTGGTCAGTGTCCTGTTCCTAAATACTTTTGTGACATGTCGCTGAGTATGCAAAGCACCTCATTATGCAGTTTTGAAGTACTGTAGCCTTCTCTGCAATATCAGGGGAGGATACTTTTGACTTACCTAAGTACTGTAGAAAGAGAGGATAGCTCCTTTATTTGAAGCAGGTTGACTGATCATGCTATAAAGTGAACCCTTTATAGTGTGCCTGGATGAATGGGTGAATGAAAGGTTGATTTAATCAGATAACTGTATACAGTATGTATACTACATTTACGTAATGTAAATGTCTCTTGACTGCTCTTGCGAAGAAATGTACATACACTGGACATTACACTAAACCATGCCCTGGTTGGAATAGTGAGACAGCATGGCCACAAGTGGGTCATATATTCCAGTCCTTAATGATATCTGTGTGTGTGTTTTGTGTGTTGTTTCCAGGCAGGGGACAAACACTACCATCCCAGCTGTGCACGATGCAGCAGGTGCAACCAGATGTTCACAGAAGGAGAAGAGATGTACCTGCAAGGTGAGTAGCTAGATGGGCTGACGTTATGATTGGAGCATTTTAAGGGTAATTACGGTATAGCTGGGTTGGTTTAGCCTGGTCCCAGATCTGCTGTATAGCCAACTCTTAGTTTTGACCATAAATGTTGGCAAGATGGCACAAACATATCTGGGACCAGGTTAGGTTTGTATGTTTTTGTTCTCTAAGACCATCTGTCTCTGTTCTGTTCCACAGGATCAACCGTGTGGCACCCTGGCTGTAAGAATACAACCACAACAGAGGAGCGACAAAGGGAACGGGTAGGAGTCTCTCTGGACATTAATGACCTCTTGTACATTGACCTTGTTTGCCTTGTGCAAGTGTCTCTTCTGTGTCAGCCAGTACCAATTTGCCACCCATGCCCCTTCCCCACTGGACCTAAACCTTCGATGCATGCAGATTTGTAAGTAGGGCGGCAGGTAGCCTAGCGGTTAGATCGTTGGGCGTATACCGGAGGCGACAAGGTGAAAAACCTGTCGATGTGTCCTTGAGCAAGGCACTTAACACTGATTTGCTCCAGGGGCTGACCCTGTAGGTAGGCTGTCATTGTAAATAAGAATGTGTTCTTAACTGACTTGCCTAGTTAAATAAAGGTTGAACAAAAAGTAATAAATCAAAGTTTATTGGTCGCGTACAGAGATTTGTAGGTGTTATAGCAGGTGCAGCGAAAGGCTTATGTTACTAGCTCCAACAGTTCAGTAGAATGTCTCGCAAATACAATACAAATACATAAAAAATAAACTGTGAGGACAGACGCTGGAGAGACGAGAAGCAAGTACAGGGAGTTAACATTTAATAAATAACAGACATGAAACAAAACACGGACAGTGTCTGGACAGGGGAAACATAACGACATTAATGCTGACACGGGGGTCAAACTGAGGAATAGACAGATATAGAGGAGGCAACCAATAAAGTGAAGGAGTCCAATGAAGCGCTGATGCACGTAACGATGGTGACAGGTGTGCGCAATGATGGGCAGCCAGGGAGGCGGAGTGGGAGCAGGCGTTCAACAGTCTGATGGCGTGGTTATAGAAGCTGTTTCTCAGTCTCTCAGTCCCGGTTGATGCACCTGTACCATCTCTGTCTGCTAGATGGTAGCAGAGTGAACAAACCGTGGCTCGGGTGGCTGTGGTCCTTAAAGATCTTCTTGGCCTTCTTTCAACACTGAGTGCTGTAAATGTCCTGGAGGGCAGGCAGAGTGCCCCCGGTGATGCACCACCCTCTGGAGAGCCATGTGGTTGATGGCGGTGCAGTTGCCGTAGCAGGTGGTGATGCAGCCTGACAGAAGAGTATGGTGGAAGCTCTACCACTACACGGCCTATACCTGCCCAGACCCCTCAGATCTGCAAACATCAAAGAGTTGGGGCTAAAGGGGAGGTGTAGGGAGCAAACCGAGACTGTCTGTGTCCGTGTTGTTACTGTTTTTTAGGAGGCTAAAATGTATTCAGTGAGCACAGCATCTGAGGCTGCACAGACACCAACTCTATCTACAGACACCTACAGATAGCTCACCTTTAACCCTATGTCCATCTCTGTGTGTAGTGTGTGTCCCTCACTCTGTGGTGGTTGTGTGCGTGCGTGTGAGGTGCAGGTTTGTGGTCAATTCCATTTCATTTCAGTTAATTCAGGAAGTATTGAATTAACTGAAATTCCAATTGAAAAGCAAAATGTCAGTTTACTGACAGGAATTGACCCCAACCCTGGAGAGCTGTGACCTGGACATTTGAATGGGCTCCATCTAAGTCAGAGGAGGCACAGTACAAGCCCATATATACACACATTCATACGTTATCTCATTCATACATTAAGGACCAAGGGCTAAAGACAAGGACATATTTGAGTAGTAGACATAAACAGGGTTCAAATTATACATTAACTCTTGGGGATCCCCAATATCTCTTGAGGGTACCCAATTTGTTATTGGGTTGCCCAGCCCCCCCCCGTAATTTGAGCCATGGAGATAAATATCAAACAATATATAGTGATGGTTTTTTTCACACAAACAACTTTCTTTAATAAAGATCGGACCCTTTTTTACATTTTTGCCAGAAATCACAGACCCAAATCTAACTGCCTGTAGCTCAGGACCTGAAGCAAGGATATGCATATTCTTGATACCATTTGAAAGGAAACACTTTGTGGAAATGTGAAATTATTTCACTCATCATTTGCAAATGGAGGCAAACATAATACTGTAGCAACTTTAATCCAACACCTAGAAACCTCATCAAGAGGTTTGGCACTCTTGGCGTAACAGCTAAGATGTTGGGTCACTTGGACCCGGGTTTGAGTCTCAGTTGGGGTTGCCCCCTGAATTCTCTGCAAAATGGATTGAAAGAGGATGCGATGCCATTAGCCAACTGAAAGATAACTAAAAACTAGTCCAGGGAGGCCCTTGAATGTGTACCGACGGATGTTGTTTTGACTTATCCATTTCTGTTCTCCTCTTGCAGCCTTCAAGGTCGTCATCCGAGAGTATCTGTTCCAGACCTGGTTCAAGCATACCTGGCTCACCAGGTCATACCATATATGTGAGTTCTGTCTACCACACAACTACCCTCACACACATATTGGGCAGGATGTACTGCTTTTTTATTTTTTATATAGGCCACTTCTCCCATAGGGAAGCTTAAGATAAACCGTGATTCCATGTGTAAACTTTGTCTTAGTCGTAGACCTTATTCTTAGCTGTACATAGATTTTCTGTTCAGCCTTACATCTAAAGCAGAAGGAGCTCTAGGCTTATCAGACTCTCTTATAGTTCCTCTATAGACCCTGACCACTGTTTATTATAATATATTTTTTATAGGGGACAATGCACATTAATCAACATCAATATTACAATAATTGTCACGTTGTGGGTGTTGGAGAGACCAAGACGCAGCGCAGGGATAGTAGTTCGACATTTTCTTATTTATTGTATATGTATAAATCGAAAATAAACGGCGAACTACAGGATACAAAACTGAAACTATACTCTAACGTCCCATTCACAAAAACCACACGGAATGAACGGACGTAACAAAAGAACACTTACTTCACCCGTGACTGCGACATATACCTCGACATGTACGATAACAACCCACACCACGTGAAGGACAGACTCACCCTATATCGGATCCCTAATTAGAGACAACGGGAGCAGCTGCCTCTAATTAGAGATCCACTCAAAACCCACAAAGAAACAGAAAAGAAAGACACTGTCAGACTCGGACCATAGCTACATAGAGAAGCAAATAGGCTTCTCTATGGCCAGAGCCTGACAGTACCCCCCCCCCCAAGGCGCGGACTCCCGGACGGCAAAAACAAACAAAAACACAAAACAGGGGGGGTTAATGGGAGGGAAGACTAGTCCCTCGGGGGCGGTTCTGGCTCCGGTGAGTTTGACAGTTTTGCCCCATGCCCTTTCCTTATCACCGGGCCCGGACTGGGCACCGGTGGGGCAAACGGCTCCGGCCATGGAGCGGGGTAAACAACCGGACCCGGACTGGGCACCGGTGGGGCAAACGGCTCCGGCCATGGAGCGGGGAAAACAACCGGGCCCGGACTGGGCACCGGTGGGGTAAACGGCTCCGGCCATGGAGCGGGGAAAACAACCGGGCCCGGACTGGGCACCGGTGGGGCAACCGGCTCCGGCCATGGAGTGGGAAAAACACCCGGGCCCGGACTGGGCCACGGTGGGGCAAACGGCTCCGGCCATGGAGCGGGGAAAACAACCGGGCCCGGACTGGGCACCGGTGGGACAAACGGCTCCGGCCATGGAGCTGGGCAATAAACCGGGCCCGGACTGGGCACCGGTGGGGTAAACTGCTCCGGCCATGGAGTGGGGAAAACAGCCGGGCCCGGACTGGGCACCGGTGGGGCAAACGGCTCCGGCCATGGAGCGGGGAAAACAACCGGGCCCGGACTGGGCCACGGTGGGGCAAACGGCTCCGGCCATGGAGCGGGGAAAACAACCGGGCCCGGACTGGGCACCGGTGGAGCGGACTGCTCTGGCACTGAGGCGGAGCAGGCGGCTGGACCCGGATTAGGTACCGGTGGAGCGGACTGCTCTGGCCCTGGGGCGGAGCAGACGGCTGGTCCCGGAATGGGTACCGGTGGAGCGGACTGCTCTGGCACTGAGGCGGAGCAGGGGGCTGGACCCGGAATGGGCACCAGTGAACTGACCTTCGCAGGAGGTTCAGGGGCGCTGACCTTCGCAGGAGGTTGAGAGGCGCTGACCTTCGCTGGAGGTTGAGAGGCGCTGACCTTCGCTGGAGGTTGAGAGGCGCTGACCTTCGCAGGAGGTTGAGAGGCGCTGACCTTCGCAGGAGGTTGAGAGGCGCTGACCTTCGCAGGAGGTTGAGAGGCGCTGACCTTCGCAGGAGGTTGAGAGGCGCTGACCTTCGCAGGAGGTTGAGAGGCGCTGACCTTCGCAGGAGGTTGAGAGGCGCTGACCTTCGCAGGAGGTTGAGAGGCGCTGACCTTCGCTGGAGGTTGAGAGGCGCTGACCTTCGCTGGAAGTTGAGAGGCGCTGACCTTCGCAGGAGGTTGAGAGGCGCTGACCCTCGCAGGAGGTTGAGAGGCGCTGACCCTCGCTGGAGGTTGAGAGGCGCTGACCCTCGCTGGAGGTTGAGAGGCGCTGACCCTCGCTGGAGGTTGAGAGGCGCTGACCCTCGCTGGAGGTTGAGAGGCGCTGACCCTCGCAGGAGGTTGAGAGGCGCTGACCCTCGCAGGAGGTTGAGAGGCGCTGACCCTCGCTGGAGGTTGAGAGGCGCTGACCCTCGCTGGAGGTTGAGAGGCGCTGACCTTCGCAGGAGGTTGAGAGGCGCTGACCTTCGCAGGAGGTTGAGAGGCGCTGACCTTCGCAGGAGGTTTAGAGGCGCTGACCTTCGCAGGAGGTGCAGGGTTGCTGACCTTCGCAGGAGGTGCAGGGTTGCTGACCTTCGCAGGAGGTGCAGGGTTGCTGACCTTCGCAGGAGGTGCAGGGTTGCTGACCTTCGCAGGAGGTGCAGGGTTGCTGACCTTCGCAGGAGGTGCAGGGTTGCTGACCCTCGCTGGAGTTGCAGGGTTGCTGACCCTCGCTGGAGGTGCAGGGTTGCTGACCTTCGCTGGAGGTGCAGGGTTGCTGACCTTCGCTGGAGGTGCAGGGTTGCTGACCTTCGCTGGAGGTGCAGGGTTGCTGACCTTCGCTGGAGGTGCAGGGTTGCTGACCTTCGCTGGAGGTGCAGGGTTGCTGACCTTCGCTGGAGGTGCAGGGTTGCTGACCTTCGCTGGAGGTGCAGGGTTGCTGACCTTCGCTGGAGGTGCAGGGTTGCTGACCTTCGCTGGAGGTGCAGGGTTGCTGACCTTCGCTGGAGGTCGAGTGCGTGGAGCCGGCACTGGGCGTACCGGACTGGGAAGACGCACCGGAAATTGAATGCGTGGAGCCGGCACTGGAGGCACCGGGCTAGTGACACGCGCCTCCGGGCGAGTGTGGAGAGTAGGCACTGCACGTACCAAACTGGAGAGGTGACCTGGAAGCATGGTGCGTGGATCCGGCACCGATGGCACCGGACTGGTGACACACACTTCAGGGCGAGTGCGGAGAGTAGGTGCGGTCCGTACCGAACTGGAGAGGCTTCCTGGAGACTCGGCTTTGAAGGTTGCCTCCGAATGACCCGGATTGGGAATGCCCCTCTTGGGCCTCTTTCCCCTCAGCTCCGTCCTCTCGCTCTCGCATTCCTTCCAATTCTGCCTAGTCAACTCTGTGATCCTCCTGAACATTCCAGCCCGGTATCGCGCCTCCTCTTCCAACGCCGTCCAGCCCTGTTCCTCTTCCTCTTCATCATTCCACCTGGAGAGTCCCCTTTTCGCGCATCGCGCATAACGCAGCGGCACCACCTCTCTCTCCCTCTCTCCCCAGTTACGCTGCTTGGTCTGGTAGTGGTGGGTTGTTCTGTCACGTTGTGGGTGTTGGAGAGACCAAGACGCAGCGCAGGGATAGTAGTTCGACATTTTCTTATTTATTGTATATGTATAAATCGAAAATAAACGGCGAACTACAGGATACAAAACTGAAACTATACTCTAACGTCCCATTCACAAAAACCACACGGAATGAACGGACGTAACAAAAGAACACTTACTTCACCCGTGACTGCGACATATACCTCGACATGTACGATAACAACCCACACCACGTGAAGGACAGACTCACCCTATATCGGATCCCTAATTAGAGACAACGGGAGCAGCTGCCTCTAATTAGAGATCCACTCAAAACCCACAAAGAAACAGAAAAGAAAGACACTGTCAGACTCGGACCATAGCTACATAGAGAAGCAAATAGGCTTCTCTATGGCCAGAGCCTGACAATAATGCAACATCCATCCCCTCAGCCCTCAAATTAAGTGGACATTTCTGATGAGGTGTCGTGATGTCTGATGAGTGTACACTTGCAAGGCAAGGGGCGAGGGAGGAAGGAATGATTTTTAAATGGACCACACTTGCCCAGAAATTCGTCACTCCTTCGTCCCGCGATGGTTGTGTTTTCAGGCAACAGTAAATTATGATTGCATATTTATTTACATGAACTATATAATTATTAATATACACCTACTGTGTGATAGCTAATTAATTTGCATTAATTAACGTTAACCTGCATAGCTGGAACTTCTGAAGAAAAATATTTTATTTTACAAAAACTAACCAAACAAAACATCATTACTTTTATGAGACGTGTTTGTGCCGCCATGTGCATAAGTAGCACAATTTCTAACATATTTGCATTAGGTTTTACTTACACTTGTATGTTGACCTCTCCATTGATGTTGTTTTTAAGTTTTCGCTGACTTTTCTTAATGGATGTACATTCATCACGAATTGAATTATGGGGCGTTTCAGGCCCCGGAGTGAACATAATTCGCAAACTCTACTAAAAACGAGGGCTGAGGGGTTTACGTTGCAAACTTCCCTTGCTTGGCTAATCATTTGGATGCTTTTATTTCTGACGGCCGCAGTGCTTGCGGAAGTGTCCGAAGGACAAGATAAGTTAATTTCAGCTACAGTATCGCATGACTCCAAGGAGGAGGGAATTTGCTCATTCACAGAGACTGCTGGCTCTAAATCATGACAAGAATGGTCAATCAGGTTTGCTTATTGAATGTGACGAGATATCGTAATATCTCCTTGGGTCAGATTCTGAACAGAGGTGTCGAAACGTCTTTTTCCCAAGGGGTTCTTTCGATAGATGCCCCTCGTGGGTTACTGTGTTGCAGCTAGCGTTCGGAGAAGACGGTGTGTTCAGTGGGGATGGTACTGTTACCTGTGACCATACTTGGTTGGTCTTCCAGTCCATCAGTGGGATCAAACGATCCATCCAGTCTGCTCCGAGTAGCAGCGGTACACTTTCGAGGCTAGTAACATACACAGGGTGAACAAGCGATACGTCTTGGAAGTGTATTTTCAGCATGAGTCTCAATGTGAGAAGCGTGGTAGTCTGAGTGAAACCTCGAAGTGAAGTAACTCATCGTTCCGTTCTTAAGAAACGTTTTGCTGTGTCCACCGTTCTTTTGAGTTTGTCCAGCAAAGTTCGAGATATGAGGGAAATAGTCTAACCTGAATGCTGTACTTTCAATTCCAAGATGGCGTAACAGTGCAGACTTGTTTTTTTGTCCTGTCTCATGTCCCTTATAAATAGTCTGTAATTAGTCTGTCTTTCCATATATTTTTCTTATTCCTCATATACTTTTCCTGCAACCCGCCTCACCCAACGTGGAATGGATCTACTATTTTCGTAATTTCTTTATTTCTTTCTCATTTAACTGAACCTCCGACAGAAGCTAGCCTGCTAACTAGCCTGCTAACTAGCTACTAGCCATTGCTAGCCACTGCTAGCAGTCCTCACCACTGCTCTGCCTGCATCAGCCAGCTTTTAGTTCGGACAATATCGGCCAGTCTGCACAGCGCGCTACCAACCCTGTGCATATCGGATTGCATTCCCTTCCACTTCACCAGATTTCTCCCGAAATTACAGGACCATCACACCGGATCATCGCAGCTAGCTAGCTGCAACCGAGTGGCTGTTGTTTGGCTAACACTACTGTCCGGAAGCTTGCACCAGTTAGCCTTGAGCTAGCCTCGAGCTAGCCCCATCTCCCGGCAAGCCGACGTGTACTAGCTAATTCCCGGGCTACAGTACCTTTGTCAACCGGCCTGGACCTTCTACTGTCAACACGGAGCACTGCCGATCCATCACGACTGGTCTGCCGATGTAATTGTCCGACGTGGTTTCAACATGCTTTTCCGTTGCGACGTAGCCAAATTATCCATCTGCTAGCCCCGGCCCGCTAGCATTCTGAATGACGTGCCTGCCGCTCGCCTAGTGCAGCGCCCACTGAACTGCTCCCTGGCTCATCGGACCTTATGATCACTCGGCTACATAGCTGTTGACTGCTGGACTGTTCCCTTACACGGTACCTCATTCTGTTTTTCTGTTAAGCCTTAGCTTCAAACTCAGGTCCTGTGTGTGGCACAACATTTTCTCAACATTTTCTCAGTCTATTCATCAACATTTACCCGTTGTCTTAGCTCTCTTGATTAACTGTGTTAGTTTTATGCCTCTCCCTTATTTCAATATGCCTTGTCTGTTGCTGTTTAGGTTGTTTCTTATCATTCTATTTCACTGTAGAGCCCCCAGTCCCGATCAACATGCCTCAGATAGCTAATTTGTCCCATCCCCCACACACGCAGAGACCTCACCTGGCTTAACTGGTGTCTCCAGAGATGCAACCTCTCTCATCATTACCCAACACCTAGGTTTACCCCCACTGAATTCTCATCCTACCCTATCCCTACATTATGCCATCAATCTATTCCATCGCACCCAGAAATCTGCTCCTTTTATTCTCTGTATCCAACGCACTAGACAACCAGTTCTTAAAGCCTTTAGCTGTACCCTTATCCTACTCCTCTGTTCCTCTGATGATGTTGAGGTAAACCCAGGTCCTGTAGCCCCCAGTACTACACCTATTCCCCAGGCGCCCTGATGTAAAAGCCTTGGTTTCATGCATGTTAACATCAGAAGCCTCCTCCCTAAGTTTGATTTATTCACTGCTTTAGCACACTTTAGCACACACTTTTGGCTTAGGAAGGTCACCAAAAATTCTGACATTTCCATCCCCAACTACAATATTTCCCGTCAAGATTGAACTGCCAAAGGAGGTGGAGTTGCAATCTACTGCAGATATAACCTGCAGAGTTCTGTCATACTATCCAGGTCTGTGCCCAAACAGTTTGAGCTTCTACTTTTAAAAATCCACCTTTCCAGAAATAAGTATCTCACTGTTGCCGTTTGTTACAGACCCCCTCTGTCAAGCTCTGGCCATAGAGAAGCCCATTTGCTTCCCTATGTAGCTATGGTCAGAGTCTGACAGTGTCTCTCTTTTCTGTTTCTGCGTGGGTTTGGGTTGGATCCTTAATTAGAGGCAGCTAATTAGGGATCCTATATATGTTAAGTCTGTAATTCACTCTGGTGTGGGTCGTTGTCGTATTATGTCGCAGTCACAGTGAAGTAAGTGTGCCTTTTTTACGTCCGTTCATTTCGTGTTTGTTTTGGAACGTGACGTTTGTCTATCGTTTTTGTGTTGTATAGTTCGTTCATTTGCAAGATTTATTATACATAGTATTAATAAATAAATGTCGAACTACTATCCCTGCGCTGCGTCTTGGTCTGTCTCTGCACCCGATCGTGACACACTCAGCCCCCAGCTGTGCCCTGGACACCATATGTGAATTAATTGCCCCCCATCTATCTGTACTGTTAGGTGACTTAAACTGGGATAATAATAATAATAATAATAAACTTTATTTATATAGCACCCATCACAGAAAGAATCACAGAGTGCTTTACAAGTAGCAAGTATACCATTTAAAAAACATCATACTAACATAAAAACATAAAACATAAAAGCACAATCAATTAAAAGCTTGTCTAAATAGTAGTGTCTTCAGCTGCTTTTTAAAAGAAACAATAGAATCGGCCACACGCAACGACAAGGGCAGGGCATTCCACAATTTTGGAGCAGTCGCCTGGAAGGAACGATCTCCCCTAGTTTTAAGGCGGGTTTTAGGTACCATCAGGAGATTCTGACCTGAGGAGCGAAGAATACGAGACGAAGAGTAAGGGGTCAACATGTCAGTGATGTATTGAGGCGTCTGTCCATGTAGTGCTTTAAAAGTTAAAATTAAAATTTTAAAATCAATTCTGTATTTTACCGGTAGCCAGTGGAGAGTAAATAAAATAGGAGTAATGTGTGCCCTTCTGTTTGTTCCTGTTAAAAGCCTGGCTGCGGCATTTTGAACCAGTTGAAGACGCCTCAGAGAACAATTGTTAAAACAAGTAAAAAGAGAATTACAATAATCTAACCGTGAAGAAATAAAAGCATGAATGATCATCTCCATGTTAGTTTTGGGCAGTATTGTTCTTAATTTAGAGATATTTCTCAATTGATAAAAACAGTTTCTGACCAGCTGTCTAGAATGACCATCCAGGGACATCGATTGGTCAAACAGAACACCAAGGTTTCTTAGGCTCGTCTGGACAGAGGAGTCCAAGGAACAGAGGTGTTGTTTAATTTGCGATATTTTTTGTTCTGGAGCAATGATCATAGTTTCAGTCTTTTTTGTATTCAGTTGTAGAAAATTGTTATATAACCAAGACTTAATGCATGATAGACATTCCAATAAATCCGTTAATTTTTCAAACTCAGAATCATTAAAAGAGCAGTACAACTGAATGTCATCAGCATAAAAGTGATAAGACACATTTTTAAAATTTCTGATTATTTCACCAAGCGGACTCATATATAATAAAAACAAGAGAGGACCTAAAACTGAACCCTGAGGAACTCCATACAACAGAGGGGTCATATCTGACAGAATGTTATTAACGGACACACAAAATGATCTGTCGCTCAGGTAAGAGGTAAACCAACTAAGAACAACACCAGAAAAACCCATTTCATTGTGTAATCGATTTAACAGGACCGTATGGTCTAAAGTATCAAACGCTGAAGATAAGTCGAGTAAAATCAGCACTGTGTACTGTCTTGAGTCAGCAGCCATCAGAATGTCATTTGAAACTTTAAGAAGTGCCGTCTCAGTTGAATGGCATTTCCGGAAACCTGACTGAAATTTGTCAAGTATGTTTTTACCATTAAGAAATGTAATCAGCTGGCCAGCGACCACTTTCTCAAGAATTTTTGATAAAAAAGGCATTTTAGATATTGGCCTATAGTTAGTTGGCACAGAAGAATCCAAATTCGGTTTCTTTAATAAAGGGCTGACAACTGCTTGTTTAAAATGACTGGGAACAGATCCACTTAAAAGGGAAAGGTTAATCATTTTAACAACCAATGGTCCAAGTAAATCAAATACATTAAATAACAACAAAGTCGGCACTACATCGAGCGGGCTAGAAGATGGTTTCATTTTACTTAATATGCTCTTAATATCATCTAGATTGATAGGTGAAAAATTATCCCAAGTGTATGAGGCAGCTGACCCACATGAAATGACATCAAGAGATGGATTTGTAGTATTTCTAATATCATGCACCTTGTTTACAAAAGCATGTAAAAACCTATTGCAATCACTCTTTGAGTGTACAGGCACTTGGGGAGCAAGGGGAGAGACTATCTTAGATATCGTATCAAACAGAACTCTAGAATTGTTCTTGTTCTGAGTTACAAGATTAGTAAAATAATCTGACCTGGCCTGTTTTATCTTAACATTTAGCAGTGAGATAAGCTCCCTCAAATACAATCTATGTACTTCCAGACTTGTGGATTTCCATAAACGTTCAACTTTACGGCATTTTCTCCTGAAAGACATTATATCATCATTCATCCAAGGGCACACATTATTAGGGAACATGCTTTTACTTTTCAAGGGAGCAACTAGATTTAAAACCGACAGACACTGATTATTAAAAGACTGCAGGAATAATTCAGCATTTTTACAATCAATAAAAGAACTCGGGTCAAATGACTCAGGAAATTTCTCAGCTGTAGCTTGATTAATAATACGTCTTTGCAACATCGGTCTACAAGGAAGACAGTCAACATTAGAAGACAGATTAAAAAATATGCAACAATGATCTGTCACATTTATGTCCATAACACTCAAATGGTCGATGCTCAGACCTAATGAAAAAACAAGGTCCAAAGTATGACCTTTTATATGTGTAGGGCCTAAAACACATTGTTTAAAATGAAATGATTCAGTGAGTGTTAAGAATTCAGATGCCACAGAACATGAAGAGTCATCAACATGCAAGTTAAAATCCCCAAGTATCAGAACCTTTTCAAGTTTGATAATTGAAGATAAAAACTCTGCAAAATCATCTAAAAACAAGCGAGCAGAACCAGGAGGACGGTAAATTAAGACACAGTAAAATGAATCATTATTTCCAACCTTAGTCATCTGTAGCTCAAAGGAGTCGAAAGAATCCGAATTGATCAACCTGCAGCAAAAACGGTTCCGGAACACGAGAGCGAGTCCGCCTCCTCGTCGCGACACCCTCGGTGTCCCATACACAGAGCAGTCCAGGGGACACAGTTCGTTGAGATGAGTGTATTCCATATCTCGCTGCCAAGTCTCAGGTAGGAACATAAAGTCAATATGTTCCTTTGTAAATAAGTCATTGAGTATGAGCGCCTTGTTAGCAATGGAGCGCGCATTAAACAGAGCAAATCGCGCCGGCTGGGCACGTTCAGATGGGTCAGGTTTTGCATTTGCTAGCTGGCAAGTCACATGACACAGAATCCGCTCTCGCGGAAATGGATTTCGGGGCCGGCGAGTCAGAAAACTCCGGTCAGATTGACTAACGTTACTCCAAAGCAACGAAGGCGCACAAGACACCTTACAGATAGGAATTGACCGCAAGCATCGCTCAACCCAGCAAGCTCCGGGACCAATTGGACATGGTGATTCTCCACGTTGTTTCCTCCACCTGGCCTGGACACCAGCCCTGGATCCCCGCTTCCTCCTCCTGCCGCGATGCTTGGTGACTAGCAGGTACACCGGCGATGACGTAGAGAATTCAATATTAGGAGGGAAAAACTTCGTGGACCAAGCCCCAGTAACTGAGAAGTTGTTCATAGTCTCCTTAATGCGGAAAAGCGTGTGACGATCATATTTTAAAACAGCTGAGACACAGCTATTTGTTATCAAGGCTGATAAAACAAAGAACAACACTAGAAAAACCACAGATATGCGTGAGGGCAGAGACAGAGCAGAGGCAAAGCCAAACACAGGCGCCATCTTGCTTTTATCTTAACTGACTTGCCTAGTTGCAAGTCAGTTGGATATGCTTAACACCCCGGCCGTCTTTCATCTATACTAGATGCCCTCAATCTCATACAAATTATCAAGGAACCTACCAGGTACAACCCTAAATCCGTAAACATTGGCACCATCATAGATATCATCCTGACTAACTTTCCCTCCAAATACACCTCCTCTATTTTCAACCAGGATCTCAGCGATCACTGCCTCATTGCCTGTGTCCGTAATGGGTCTGCCGTCAAACGACCACCCCTTATCACTGTCAAACGCTCCCTAAAACACTTCAGTGAGCAGGCCTTTCTAATCGATCTGGCCTGGGTATCCTGGAAGGATATTGACCTCATCCCATCAGTAGAGGATACCTGGTTGTTAATTAAAAGTGCTTTCCTCACTATCCTAAATAAGCATGCCCCAAGGGCTATATAAGAACAGATATAGCCCTTGGTTCACTCCAGACTTGACTGCCCTTGACCAGCATAAAAACATCCTGTGGCGTACTGCATTAGCATCGAATAACCCCCGCGATATGAAACTTTACAGGGAAGTCAGGAACCAAAGGCTAGACAGAAATTTGCATCCTGTAGTACTAATTCCAAAAAGTTCTGGGACACTGTAGTCCATGGAGAATAAGAGCACCTCCTCCCAGTTGCCCACCGCACTGAGGCTAGGAAACTGTCACCACCGATAAATTGACGATAATCGATTCAAAATTTCAATAAGCTTTTTGCTACGGCTGGCCATGCTTTCCACCTGGCTACCCCGGCCAACAGCTCTGCAGCTCCTGCATCAACATGCCCAAGCACCCACAACCCCCCCCCCCCCGCTTCACCTTCACCCAAATCCAGATAGCTGATGTTCTGAAAGAGCTGCAATATCTGGACCCCTACAAATCTGCTGGGCTAGACAATCTGGACCCTTTTAAAATTATCACCCGTAATTGTTGAAACCCTTATTACTAGCCTGTTCAACCTCTCTTTCGTATCGTCTGAGATCCCTAGAGATTGGAAAGCTGCCGCGGTCATCCCCCTCTTCAAAGGGGGAGACACTCTAGACCCAAATTGATACAGACCTATATCCATCCTGCCCTGCCTTTCTAAATTCCTCAAAAGCCAATTTAGCAAACAGATCACTGACCATTTCGAATCCCACCGTACCTTCTCTGCCACGCTCAAGGTACTCTGGCAGTCTCTATGGGGGTGTCAACTTCCAGACTCTCATTAACCATCTCTAATCCACATTAAATCTAGAATCGGCTTCCTATTTCTCAACAAAGCCTCCTTCACTCATGCTGCCAAACATGCCCTTGTAAAACTGACTATCCTACCGATCCTTGACTTCGGCGATGTCATTTACAAAATAGCCTCCAACACTCTACTCAGCAAATTGGATGTAGTCTATCACAGTGCAATCTGTTTTGTCACTAAAGGCCCATATACTACCCACCACTGCGACCTATACGCTCTCGTTGGCTGGTCCTCACTACATATTCGCCGCCAAACCCACTGGCTGCAGGTCATCTATAAGTCTTTACTAGGTAAATCCCCGCCTTATCTCAGCTCGATGGTCACCATAGAAACACCCACCCGTAGCATGCGCTAGTGTCTAGATTGAGCAGGCCCTGGACTGGGACTTGAGTGAGGGCGGGGGTATGGTGAATACTGACGTCCTCGCGACTGGAGTGAATTTCGGCGGACTTGTTGCCCGGCGAGTCCAAGCCTAGTCATGGCGACTTATCTTTGTCCTGTTTGTCAAAAAGAATCTGCCTCTTTATTTCTCTTAGCAGAGCGTGTAGAGAGTATCAGTGTATGCTTCGGTCGTCATTGAACCGTTTGTCACCCTTGTTACTCGTGTACCCTGACCCTTTGTGTGGGTTGGGTGCAGGAACGTGGTGGCCCTGTTGATCGTTGCAGTACCGGTTTGGTTGGGAACATTCTGTATAGTTAGTTTTACCGCTGTGGTTTCGTGGTAAATACCGACTTTGTGTGTCATCACTCACTGCTCCTATCCCTGATTCCACACCCTCTAACTGGAGTGAGTGCTCCTGCTCAATGTGGAGTGGCTCCCCTTTGATGCCTCAAAAGCTTTCCTTGCAAGCTCTCTAAGTTTTGAGGTTGGAAAACCTACGTCGGCTGTAGGGCCCAAGTAGTTAATGAAGGTGGGATACGTGTTTGACAGAAACATTTGTTTGAATGGAAGTAGCTCTTCCATTCCTTTTTCAGTAAGTAGGCCAAAGTAAGCTGAACGAAGCCTATGGTATTATGCTTGTGGGTGTTCACTCCGCGCTTGTTTGACAGTGTTAACCAGCAAGCTGTCATGTTTGCGAGACGCAGAACCACTGAATTCTATTCTCAAAGCTGTGGAAAGTTTTGTTGCTGTTGTAGGCGGATGAACCTAGACACGTGTCTATTCGATGTCAGTCACGTGTATAAAGCCTGTCAGTATCCGTAGCGTTCACATAGCCATCCAAGGCGTCCTCTATGTCTACTATAAAATGTCCTTGTCGTTTGGCTTCCCTGAGACGGGGTCAAAGGTGCGAAAAGTCTTGATGATCGGGATTTCACTTTGAACAAAGGGAAAAACATGTAGTGCAAAGCTACCCTACTTGTACAGGGAATCTCACTTGCAAGCACAACGGCGTCCCCTTTAACAAGGGAAGGGATTTAATAGTGACGTCTCACATTCACCCTTTCGGCAATTCTTTGCTAGCAATGTTTTTTTCGGAACACGCAGAAACATAAAATAAATACCCGCCTTGATCTTCTCACGCTACCGAAACGCGAGAGATGGAGAGATAATGACTTCACATCGGTCAAACAAATATATCTACTCAAATTTCTCTAATTGGCTGGCCCATATGTCCTTGCTTTAGAAATTAATAATGGCAGAGGCTCCTGAAACGCGTTACGTAGAAATAGCATTACGTTTGGCCCAATCTATTTCGTAGAATACCTAAATCGGTCAGCCCTTATGTCCTGACTCGTAGGCATTCAGCAAATCACCCTACACACTGACTTCTTCAGATAAACAACATCAGAGTCAAAAGAATACACACGCCACTCTCAACAATAATATTGCCTACAGCGCTATTAATGTATAACGCAATTTGGTACACAATTCATATAGACTTAATTGGATATAAAATTGTAGTCTTCAATAAGACTCCCATTAACCTTTATTTCAGGATGTATTTTGGACTTTTCAGCTTTTTCTCCCTGTTAGTTTGTTGAGAGGTTCCCAAATCACTTTGCCATTTCCTTTTGCTTCATTGATCACTCTGAGGATGAACTCTTCTTTAGCTTTTTTTATATTCCCTACCACCTTATTTCTCAGTGATGTAAATATACATCTGTCATCATTTTGACCAAACTTCAGTGCTTTTTTCAAGGAAGAGATTCTGTTCTCTCATCTGCCTCCAGAGGTCCTCGTTGAGAGGTTTTTCGTCTAGGCTTACATTGAAATTTCCCGGTAAAAGAGGTATCCACTTTGTCAAAAACGGACAGAAATGTTCTGTATCCAGACTCTGGGTCTTCATTACTTAACAGATCAGACAAGTCAATTTGACTTATAGCTGCATCGTAGTTACTCTGCTCACTTTTCGGGATTTTGTTATCATGCTGTGTTATCGTAATATGGTTCTTAAATCTCTTTTTAGTGAACTTTCTAACCACCAATGTAACATTGTGGTCAGATATGCCAGTTAGTAAATTAATGGAATTATTTATTAGATCAGGTCTGTTAGTAAACACCAGATCAATTTGATTCTGGGATGTCTGTGTTACTCTGGTTGGTCCTTGTATTATTTGAGGCAGGTTGAAATAGTCTGTGATATCTTTGAGTTTTCTCCTGCAAGTTTTGTTTTCCAAGTTTATTTTGAAATCGCCCATGAAGATGATCTCCTTCTTATGATCACATTCTTTAAGCATGGCATTTAGATGGTGATAAAATGAGATATCAGAGGTGGTTTGTTGATATAATCCAATAATAGTGAGAGACATATGAGAGGAGAGGAATAGATTCAGCCCTGTACTTTAAAGGTCATTGGCATGTTTCTATATGATACGATTGCATTTAAAGTTATATTTCATATACATAAGCAATCCACCCCCTCTGCCCTCTCCCCTGTCAGCATTTCGCTACACCTTCGCAATAACATCTACAAAACACGTGTATGTGACCAATACAATTTGATTTGATTTGATTTTGTCCCTCCTGTATATGGAATATCCAGGGACATTAAAGGCAGAAATAGGAGAAGATTTTTTCAGCCATGTCTCAGAGAAACAGAAATAATCTAGATTAGAGTCATTCAATAAATCTTCTACCTGTTCACTCTTAGAAATAATGTTACGAATATTCAGATGACCTCCTAATATTCCTCTTGGAACAACGGTCCTAGAGCATTTTAGCCTGATTAACAGTTTGAAAAAGTTTCATAGTACAGTATTTTCTAATAGCTGGGTTAAGGGAACTGAGTTTCTGTCTCGAAGGCGGGTTTAGTTTGAGACATGATTCAAGATTTTGCATTCAAATTTGATTATCTGCAGATTGCTCATTCTCTTGAAAAGCCATGTTAGTGACAGAGGTTATGCTCACATACACATAATGTCCTTCTCTGAACCAGAGAGGGGTTGTTAGAATACATTTGCAACCCCAGTGGTCATGGTCTATAGATGACCTTTTTAGCTGCCCTAATACTGGCTAGTGTTAACTCTTTTCAGTAGCTGTGTGCTTTTAGTCGTGTATAACCTCTCTTGCTCCGTCTCTATGTATGTGTTGATCTGTCTGTCTGTGTCCCTAGGCAAAAGTAGACAATGAGATCCTTGATTACAGGGACCTAGCTGCCATTCCCAAAGTCAAAGCCATTTATGACATAGAGCGCCCTGATCTGATTACCTATGAGCCTTTGTACACCATGTCCCTTGATGAGAGGGAGGAGAGGAGGGAGAGTGTGGGAGAGGTAATTAGCATGCAACCATGCATGAACGTGTATGTGTGTGCTTGTGTGTGCGCACGTGCGTGCATACATGTGTGCGTGTGTGAGCATCGTGTTAAAATGAACAAGCCCTCATTCTGAAGTTGCAAGCTGTGCTGGGTAAGTATTGGTTTGAGAGAAAACAGCTGTGATGCATAAATTATATTATCCTAAATCATATACATTTTCTCCATCTTCCCCCCCTAGAAAGTCATGTGTCAGGCAATAAATCTGTCTGTTGTTGTAGGGTGGAAGGCTAACACTTTGTGTACATTTTAAATGATGTAGTAATAATAATACATTATATTTATATAGCGCTTTTCAAGGACCCAAAGTCTAGTGTTAACGTCCCATTCAGGTTCATGAAAAACTTACCCTTATAAAGGAAACCTATTATTGACACATGAGATTCTCAGTAATTTTCTGTGTCCACAGCTCCATACTGTGAGAAGGGAGCGTTCCCCCATGCCTGATGACAAGGTAAGACAGCCACCAACTATTCTCATTGATGATAACATGGTGTTTGTGTGTGCTTAGAGTATGTCGTATGGCGTTTCTTTGCTTACAGTATGGTCATGATTGTTAGCTAAGTTGGCTTGAAAAAAACTTTTTTCTCTTTCAGTCCTCAAGAAACATGTCACCTACACCATCTGCTGAGGTGAGTGCAACTCAGTACTGCATTACACAGTAATATACTGTACATGTTTAGCTGCAAACGTTCAGATCGAATTACAATGAAAATAAGCTCTTGACTATGGGTTGATAGTGATTGACAGGTGATGTAACTGTGTTGTCCCTGTAGGGCTTCTATGACATGAGGGAACGCATCCTTCAGAGGTCCACCAGTCAGGGCTCCATCGGCTCACCCGTCTACAATCGCCATAGTTACACCCCTTTGTCACGCTCACCGCAGCATTTTCACAGACCAGGTGAGAGTGTGTGTGTCTCAGTGTGTGTGCGCGTGCATGTGTGTGTGCGTGCACGCATACATGCATGTATGGTTTGTATTGTTACTCTTTACAGGTTACACAGGTGAAATAATTGAAAATAGTCTGAGATGCCTCAATACTCTACCTTGACTATTTTGACAAGAAAATAAATCCACTTATTCACAACTACAGGAGGAATATTCATGCCTGTCACTCTTTCTTAACCCCACCTTAATCTTAACTCCTCACCGCAGCTGCTATGTCTTTACTCTTCACTGACCACTCTGATAACACTTTATAATAACTGTCATGAATAAGCCATTATAAATTATTTATTATTAATGTCTAATAATGTAATAATTTATTTATGTATTATTAAAGTGGAACTGACAGCGTTTTAACTTCTTTGCAGATTTGAAACAATCATAATATCAGTGAAAAATATAAAATCTCCGGTTTATGTTACAAAACCAACTTTATAAAAATAGGTTATATTTTACAAAAAGTCCATGACGTAGAGTAAGGCATTGGTGGCAGAATAGATGAATGCAGTTCAATGCATGATTAATATTATTCACCAATACTTTTCTTGATAGTCCAACAAATATCAGGTTGTAAACCACCTGCCTCCAGCCATTCGGGATGCACTGTTTCAGTTTCAATTACTTCAATTACTTTTTGGACAAAAACAGACAAAATGTAAAGAAGACTGGGAATGTCAATACAATCAAACTAGCAAGAGCAATGATCACAAGCCAGTCATAACGTGGCTAACAGGCTAGCTTTTATTTAGCAAGCTGAAAACACGGAGCCTAACGTTAGCTAGCTAGCTGCTGGGAAGATGTCATGTCATTGGATGAGTGGGTGAGTGCCCCCCCCCCCCCGATATAGTTTTTTGGTGGCTACAGCTAGAGATGCAGGTGTCATTTGGTTAGCTAGCAAGAGATGTTAATCACTTTGCTAGGTAGCTATGCTGAACTTGAACAACTGTTATCCACAGTTAGCATATCTCTTAGTTGTCAAAAGGCAAAAGACCTCCTGCGGGGACGGGGGCTGGGATACATTATTATATATTTTTTTATATATATATAAATATAGGACAAAACATACATCACGACAAGAGACAACACAACACTACCCAAAAAGAGACCCAAGACAACAACATAGCAAGGCAGCAACACAACATAACAACAACATGGTAGAAACACAACATGGTAGCAGCACAAAACAGGGTACAAACATCACTGGGCACAGACAACAACACAAAGGGCAAGAAGGTAGAGATAACAATACATCACGCAAAGCAGCCACAACTGTCAGTAAGAGTGTCCATGATTGAGTCTTTGAATGAAGAGATTGAGATAAAACTGTCCAGTCGCTAGCTGGAGCGAACTGAAAAGACGAGCGATCCAGGGATGTGTGTGCTTTGGGGACCTTTAACAGAATGCGACTGGCAGAACGGGTGTTGTATGTGGAGGATGAGGGCTGCAGTAGATATCTCAGATGCGGGGGGGGGGGGGTAAGGCCTAAGAGGGTTTTATAAATAAGCATCAACCAGTGGGTCTTGCGACGGGTATACAGAGATTACCAGTTTACAGAGGAGTATAGAGTGCAGTGATGTGTCCTATAAGGAGCATTAGTGGCAAATCTGATGGCCAAATGGTAAAGAAAAATCTAGCCGCTTGAGAACACCCTTACCTGCAGATCTTTAAATTATATCTCCGTAATCTATTATAGTTAGGATGGTCATCTGAATCAGGGTTAGTTTGGCAGCTGGGGTAAAAGAGGAGCGATTACGATAGAGGAAACCAAGTCTAGATTTAACTTTAGCCTGCAGCTTTGATATGTGCTGAGAGGAAGACAGTGTACCGTCTAGCCATACTCCCAAGTACTTGTAAGAGGTAACTACCTCAAGCTCTAAATCATCAGCGGTAGTAATCACACCTATGGGGAGAGGGGTATTCTTCTTACCAAACCACATTACCTTTGTTTTGGAGGTATTCAAAACAAGGTTAAGGGTAGAGAAAGATTGTTGGACCCTAAGAAAGCTTTGTTGTAGAGCATTTAACACAAAATCCGGGGAGCGGCCAGCCGAGTATATGACTGTATCATCTGCATATAAAGGGATGAGAGTGCTTCCTGCTGCCTGAGCTATGTTGTTTATGTAAATTGAGAAGAGCGTGGGGCCTAGGATCGAGCCTTGGGGTACTCCCTTGGTGACAGGCACTGGCTGAGACAGCTGATTATCTGACTTTATACACTGCACTCTTTGAGAGGTAGTTAGCAAACCAGGCCTAAGACCCCTCAGAGACACCACAAGAATGGAATGGTCTACCGAATCAAAAGCTTTGGCCAAGTCAATAAAAATAGCAGCACAACACTGCTTAGAATCAAGGGCGCTGGTGACATCATTGAGGACCTTTACGGTTGCAGTGGCACATCCATAACCTGAGCGGAAACCAGATTGCATACCAGAGAGAATACTATAGACATCAAGAAAGCCAGTCGATTGATTATTTACAAGTTTTTCCAACACTTTTGATAAACAGGGCAAAATAGAAATAGGCCTGTAACAGTTAGGATCAGCTTGATCTCCCCCTTTAAATAAAGGACGAACCGTGGCTGCTTTCCAAGCAATGGGAACCTCCCCAGAAAGGAGAGACAGGTTAAAAAGGTCGGAGATAGGCTTGGCGATGATAGGGGCAGCAACCTTAAAGAAGAAACTGTCTAAACCATCTGACCCAGATGGTTTTTTTGGGGTCAAGTTTCAGGAGCTCCTTTAGTACCTCGGACTCTGTAACTGCCTGCAGGGAAAAACTTTGTAGTGGGGCAGGTGAAAAAGAGGGAGGTACATCGGGCATAGTTGCATTAGAAGGGGTAGCAGATGAGGAAATGTTGGACTGGCAAGGAGGCATGGCTGAGTCAAATAGGAATCCTGACTTAATGACGTAGTGATTAAAGAGCTCAGCCATGTGCTTCTTGTCAGTAACAACCACATCATCAACTTTAAGGGACATGGTCAGCTGTGTGGAGGAGGGTTTATTCTCCAGGTCTTTAACCGTTTTCCAGAATTTCTTGGGGTTAGACCCTCAGAGAGAGAACTGCTCCCTAAAGTAACTAACTTTGGCCTTCTGGATAGCCTGAGTGCACTTGTTTCTCATTTGCCTGAACGAGAGCCAGTCAGCCTTAGTATGCTCGTGCCGGGCCTTTCGTCAAATGCAAATCTTGAGGTGGAATAACTCTCTAAGATCACGGTTGAACCAGGGGCTGAATCTGTTTTTAAATCTCATTTTCTTTATGTGGGCGTGTTTGAAAATATCAAAAAAGATGGTCCAAGCGTCTTCGACAGAGGGGATCAAGCTGATTCACTTTACAAAAGCCAGTTCACGAAGGAAGGCTTGCTCATTAAAGTGTTTTAGCAAACGTCTACAGGTCGTTTCACTGAGCAGCCATTATGAACACAGCTATAAAACAGTGATCACTAAGGTCATTACAGAAAACACCAGACTGAGACCTATCAGGATTATTTGTGAGAATAACATCAAGAAGAGTAGCCTTTTCTGGGTGTTTATAGACATACCTTGTTAGATTGCTAATGATCTGAAAAAGATTTAGGGAGTACCATTGCTTTAGGACTTGGTCAGGTGGTTGTTCAGTCCCAGTTTAGGTCACCTAGCAGGACAAATTCAGACTTAGTGTAAGGGGCCAAGAGAGAGCTTAGGGCAGATAGGGTACAGGCCGGTGCTGATGGAGGATGTTAGCACCCAGCAACAGTCAACAAAGAGCTATTTGAAAGTTTAGTACTTAAAACCAGCAAATCAAAATGTTTGGGGACAGACTTGGGGGAGACAACCGAGCACTGAAGGTGATCCTTGGTAAAAAATTGCCACTCCCCCACCTTTGGAAGATCTGTCTTGCCGAAAAAGGTTATAACCAGAAAGGTTAACATCAGTATTCAAAACACTCTTCTTTAACCACGTCACAGTAATGACCAACACATCTGGATTGGAGCTGTGAACCTACACTTTCATTTGATCCATTTTAGCCAATAAGCTTCTAGTATTAACGTGCAGAAGACCCAGGCCTTTACGAGAGCAGAAATCAGTGAAGCAGATATCAGAGCACAAATCAGAATCAGAATTGGGGCTAGCAACAGTAGATGGGCCAGGGTGTACATGCACATTACCAGATACCATCAACAGTAATACAATCAAGACACGGCATAGGACAGGGAGAGCTCTGCAGTGCTGATGTATGACATCTGATTGTACATCAGATGGCAACAAGATCAGATTATACAGCAATTTCATCAAGTAACATGAATACAAAGTCGGCGAGAGGTGGTTAGGATGGGATGGGAGGCCAAAAGCCTGTGTAACAAATAGAGAGTCATGATCCCAAGTGTGGGAACAAACATAGTCTGTCCCACGGTTGAGTAAAGAAAGTTTGTAGTCAACAATACTCACCCTGGGATCCACCGACCACTTATCCTCGCCGGCGTGTGAGTGACGATGTCCCCCTGTGCGCACCTGAGAAAGACGTTTTCGCCTTGCCTGACGGGAATATTGTCAATCACTTTACTATGGGTTTGGGATTCCCCTTGACTGTGGACAGGCAAACCAGCGGGGACGAGAAACAGCAGTCTGAAAGACAGAACCACCAGGCACTTCCTGGGTACGGCATAGTATCCAAAGTATCCACCATCTTCGGTTTATAAATCCCATTGCTTGTTGAGACACAAAGCTTTCGTTGCTATAATAGGCAAAGCGTAAAAGGTCATGTGGAGCGAGTGCGAGTTAGTTAATAGCCTACTGATCATCTGTTAATCCAAATATGTTTTCCAGGTGCAGCATAGCCTACGCAAGAGGGTCGCTATCCGTACCGCATTCTCCAAAATATATCGGCAGCCTGTTCCATTCCATGTAGCTGGCTCGTGAGCTGTGGATTGTAGCCCAACAACAAGGAATAGCCTACAGCCGGGAACCCGCGGCAAATCCGCCAGTGAAAAAAACAGCATGCAAACAAAACAGCATGCAAACAAAACCGCCAACGTTTTAAATGCAATCGAGGGAAAACATAGCAAAACTTCTCACAAATAGTGAAGAATGAAGAATTTGCTTATAATACAGCAGTTCCGTCGGCACTGCAATTGTAGGGATTTTTGTACACAGCAAACCGAGGTGAGAGCATTGCCGAGGTAAGAGCATTACTTCAGCACGTAATAGGACTGTAAAGTTTCCAAATGTAAGAGGACTCCCGTGGTATTTACATATTTGCAGAAATCCATGTATATTTTGTGGCTTTTGGCGAATGCTTTCTAATTAATCTAAAGTCGCGCTGTTGCTACTGCCTGTAAACACAAAGTCCAGTTCGAAGTGAATGATGGTAGGCCCATGTGGGAAATGGCTTATTTGCATATAGGCCTACTGTAGCTCTGACTGGCTATGGCGCGCCGGTCTGTGTAGACCCCAGTCCTGGACAGATGTTTTTATTAGGTTTTATTTACTTCAGTCTGTTCATTGTCCAAACACATGTCCACTTTCCCACTCTATATTGCTATAGAATTTTCCCAAATGCCTTACTCTATGTCATTCCCAAACATTCTATGAATTTATGAAAACATGAAAATGACCAAGTGCTCGCTTGTCAGAAAATGTGTCATATTCTTCCTGGACAGATTTTAATAAGATATCATGTTGCTAAAAGGCTGTCAGTTCCACTTTAATGTAGAGATAATACAAATTTTTTCCTTATTCCTTATCACCATCTCCCTCAAATAGTCCTTCTTCCGCGCTTCAAGTTTCTTAATTTCTAGTTTTGACATTATTCCGTATTTCTCCCTTTTTCCTTTCTTTCTTCACCCTTTCTCACCTCACCTCCACCTCTGTCCCTCCCTAACTGTGGTGATGTGTATCCACTGGCTCTTTCTCCTCTCTTACCTCTTCTCCACCTCTTCCCCCCTACGTTCCTCCCTCCCTGCCTCCTTGTGTCTATTTGTGATGGTGTGTCTACTGACTGTTTTACTCCCTTTTCGCCTCCACACCTCCGTCTTCCTCCTCCAACTCCCCTCAACATCTCCCCTGCCTGTAATGATGTCTTCCCAATGGCTCTATCCCACCTGCCCTCCCTGACCACCTCTCCTCTGCAGAGGCTCTGACAGGCATGCAGAAGCTCTGCTCCGCCCTGTGCAGTAACAGTGTGGGCTCCTCCGGCCATAGTGACTCCCGTCCCACCTCACCTTTCAGACACCACTTCTTTCCCCATAGCCAAGGTAAGACAGGGCTCTAGACCCCGTGGTCCCTCCACTGTACCCACATCCCAGGCAAGCTATGTCACCTCATTCAAGTCTTACTGCCTCAGACTCTATGGCTTAACTCATGTCCCTACCATCATCTCCAGCCCCTATATACTGTAGCCATGCAAATTTGATGTGATACAGCTGTCAGAAGCTGAGTACCCTGGTCCCAAATCTGTTTGTGCTTTTCTTGCCAACTGACCATAGGCTAGTAAAGAGATCTGGGACCAGGCTAGAGATGTCTCATCTGCTGTCAAAGTCATAAGATGACAAAGACATGCAGCCCAGTTCACTTACACTAACCAAATGTCCAGATACCTTTACTGGACCTCTAGATATTTTGTCCTATGTCATCTTTTCTTTTTGTTCTGAGTGTTTGTATTTGGCAGTGGTGATGGCCATGCATGCACTTTTAAAAAACATTTTGTGACCCATTACTGGCATTCTGCCTGTTTAATGATCAATGTTCATTATGTCTGGCTGCATGCTTTGGATAGGTTTCATATTACCTCATGGCTACAGTATGTAACTAGGGCTGTGGCGGTCATTACATTTTGTCAGCCGGTGATTGTCATGCAAATAACTACCGGTCTCACGATAATTTACCGTTAATTAACATAAACACCTGGCTTCCACACATTGCCTACAAGCCACTGATGCAGACCTTTGGAAATAAAAGCCCTTGTGCCTTATTGCTTAAACAGAGCTCTGAGTACCAGGCCATTAGCGGGACTTGCAGTTAGCAAGTTTGGTAGGCTACCAATGACCATCAGCAGCATCATGAGAGCGCAGTTTTGGAGAAGCCTAGTTACCGTGACTAAATGGTCACGTTGAATTTGACTGCAGTCATGACTCGTGACCACCGGTGTGGCGGTAATATGGTCACCTTAACAGCTCTATATGTAACTATTCTCCATAGTGTGACTAACTGATTTGATAACACAGTATTATTCAATAATTCTCCAAATTTGATTACTCTTTCAATCCCTTTGCATCCATTTGTATGCTTTATCCTAATCTCACATGCCAGACTTTACAGCTATATGCAATACTCCCTCGTCCGGCTCTGCGAGATTAGCTTTTTCCAAATTTATGATTTCTGTATGGTTACCCTGCTTACGTTTTGTTTTTGCTTCTCATTGGAGGCACTGATCCACCTAGCGGGCGAAGCTCGCCTATACCCCAAAGGCCAGACAGCCAGCCTGTCACTCCGCCTCTCTCTCTGACCCCTAAACATTTCCACCTCCCAGGTAGGAGACACACGGAGCGCACCCTGTCACTGTCACTGCTACTGGTCACCTAAGACCTTTTATATCTCTCTGTCTCTTTTATCACTCTCAATCACTTCACTTCTCTCTACCACTTTTTCCATTTCAATAATGCTTTTTGGTTCAGTCCATTAAAGGATGCTTGCACTTAGTGTGCCCTTTTCACCAGTCACATCACGAATATAAGACTCTGGATAAAATAATTATTTATTTTAATGTACATTTTTATGTAAATGCTGGTGTTTATTGTTTCTCTGTGTTATTATTGTTATTGTTTTTACAGTGTGTGATTGTGAAGACACCCTCTCTCTGTCTCTGTGGTATTTTTAATTAGTCATTTCACAATGCCCTCTGTGTCACTGGAAACGTATTTGATACGCCTACATGAAATGAATAGACTGAGTTTTGACTATGTCTTTCTTCCTATGCCCTTTCAGATCAGGGGATCAACATTTACAGGAAACCACCCATCTACAAACAACACGGTACATTCTCTCTCTGCAACCTGGTTTCACCAGCATTACCAGCATCATTATTGTTACTTATACTCATACTATTATTCCCAAATAGAGTCATGAGCCTCATTGGCTATAACAATATCTATAAGTTTAGCTTAGTGATGCGCGGGTTGACTCATAACTCTCAGTACCCGTGGTTATACAGTGGGGAGAACAAGTATTTGATACACTGCTGATTTTGCAGGTTTTCCTACTTACAAAGCATGTAGAGGTCTGTAAAAAAAAAATCCAGAAAATCACATTGTATGATTTTTAAATAATTAATTTGCATTTTATTGCATGACATAAGTATTTGATCACCTACCAACCAGTAAGAATTCCGGCTCTCACAGACCTGTTAGTTTTTCTTTAAGAAGCCCTCCTGTTCTCCACTCATTACCTGTATTAACTGCACCTGTTTGAACTCGTTACCTGTATAAAAGACACCTGTCCAGACACTCAATCAAACAGACTCCAAACTCTCCACAATGGCCAAGACCAGAGAGCTGTGTAAGGACATCAGGGATAAAATTGTAGACCTGCACAAGGCTGGGATGGGCTACAGGACAATAGGCAAGCAGCTTGGTGAGAAGGCAAGAACTGTTGGCGCAATTATTAGAAAATGGAAGAAGTTCAAGATGACGGTCAATCTCCCTCGGTCTGGGGCACCATGCAAGATCTCACCTCGTGGGGCATCAATGATCATGAGGAAGGTGAGGAATCAGCCCAGAACATACACGGCAGGACCTGGTCAATGACCTGAAGAGAGCTGGGACCACAGTCTCAAAGAAAACCATTAGTAACACACTACGCCGTCATGGATTAAAATCCTGCAGCGCACGCAAGGTCCCCCTGCTCAAGCCAGCGCATGTCCAGGCCCGTCTGAAGTTTGCCAATGACCATCTGGATGATCCAGAGGAGGAATGGGAGAAGGTCATGTGGTCTGATGAGACAGAAATAGAGCTTTTTGGTCTAAACTCCACTCGCCGTGTTTGGAGGAAGAAGAAGGATGAGTACAACCCCAAGAACACCATCTCAACCGTGAAGCATGGAGGTGGAAACATCATTCTTTGGGGATGCTTTTCTGCAAAGGGGACAGGACGACTGCACCGTATTGAGGGGAGGATGGATGGGGCCATGTATCGCGAGATCTTGGCCAACAACCTCCTTCCCTCAGTAAGAGCATTGAAGATGGGTCGTGGCTGGGTCTTCCAGCATGACAACGACCCGAAACACACAGCCAGGGCAACTAAGAAGTGGCTCCGTAAGAAGCATCTCAAGGTCCTGGAGTGGCCTAGCCAGTCTCCAGACCTGAACCCAATAGAAAATCTTTGGAGGGAGCTGAAAGTCCGTATTGCCCAGCGACAGCCCCGAAACCTGAAGGATCTGGAGAAGGTCTGTATGGAGGAGTGGGCCAAAATCCCTGCTGCAGTGTGTGCAAACCTGGTCAAGAACTACAGGAAACGTATGATCTCTGTAATTGCAAACAAAGGTTTCTGTACCAAATATTAAGTTCTGCTTTTCTGATGTATCAAATACTTATGTCATGCAATAAAATGCAAATGAATTACTTAAAAATCATACAATGTGATTTTCTGGATTTTTGTTTTAGATTCCGTCACTCACAGTTGAAGAGTACCTATGATAAAAATTACAGACTTCTACATGCTTTGTAAGTGGGAAAACTTGCAAAATCGTCAGTGTATCAAATACTTGTTCTCCCCACTGTATCTGCGGGGCGGGCGGGTTTAGGGTCATGAAATACTGTGCGAGTCAGCTGTTTGTTCACTTGCCCGCAATTGCTAATAACCCATCCGCAACCGCCAGACTATATGTGATATAGTGAAAATCTGAGGCCTACACCCGGCCCTAACCCACTAGTATAGAAAATGTGTCTAAATTTAGGCTAAAAGCTGAGACTATCAACCACGTAAAATATGCATCCAAGCTGAACTGAAATCTCAAAAACATGCTGGGTCATTTTAACCGCTTTAAATTCCATAAAACTGGTCAAACTGTTGACATTTGGAAATTCCGCTAAAAAAAACTTTTTTTTATAGCATTTTCTCCCTAGTCCCTATAAACATCTTTGCAGAGAGCAGAGATGAAAGAGGAAATAGAAAAAAAAACTTTACCGATGTGAACTAGATTGAAGCATTCATTCTATCGATTTATGACATTATTCTGGTGAGCCAGGGTTTATTTAGTCTTCTAGGGCAGGAACTAATGACAGAAGCTGCATGTATCTAAGTTGACTAACAAATAGCCTACCAAAATGTTGGAAATTATAAGCAGAAACATGGGCCTAAAAATGACTGTAAAAAAAATATACGCCATCTCAGACATCTCTGGGCATCCAGGTGGCGCAGTGGTCTAAGACACTGCATCGCAGTGCTAGAGGCGTCACTACAGACAACCTGGTTTGAATCCAGACTGTATCACAACCGGCAGTGATTGGGAGTCCCATAGGGCGGTGCACAATTGGCCCAGCGTCGTCCGAGTTTGGCCGGTGTAGGCCATCATTGTAAATAAGAATTTGTTCTTAACTGACTTGCCTAGTTAAATAAAACATTTTTTTTTTATAATAAATAATTCAATTATAAAAATTATAATAATAATACAAAACAAAATACAATGCATTTTCTATATTTACGGGTTAGGGTTGGGTGCAGGCCTCAGATTTTCACTTTATCACATATAGTCGGGCGGTTGCAAATGGGTTATTAACAATTTGCGGGCGGGTGGGGGTGAACAAACAGCTAACCCACACATCACTGTTAGCTATACAAAGCAGCACCTAACCTCTAAAGGTATAGGGGCCTTTCAATTATGGTTTATTTGTTTGGATTGAAATCTCTGATTGTAAACCATTTACTGTAACCACCTCCAATGTCAATGTGTCAATACTGTTTGAAGTCTCTCTCTGACCAAACACTTTCGGAACACTTTAAAATATCAAGGCATGTGAGCCTACAGCATATCCCAAAATCTAAAAAGAAAGTCCAGGATGGCAACTTAATTCCCTTCAATAATACTTAATCCTGACATGTTTCGAAGCATAATCCTTCTCCACTGTTGGTGCTTTGACGAAGGCGTATGCTCCGAAACAAGTCACTAATAAATATTTAATGGAAATAAGGGCTAGATTCTATCAGATCCGCGCTAGCCGACCTCCGCATTGCAGTTGTTTTAACGGTGTCTGAGGTGGAACTGCGTTAGAGCTGTTGTTTCTATCATCAATAGAGCCTACACTTTCTAACACCGTTTTGAACTTCTAACATGGTAGGGATAATAAGGAAGGGAGTGGTTGATGACAAGAGCAGCCGCTCACCAACACCTCCAAAATATCTGCTATTCGGATGTCGGCCGACGCGGGTTAACGCTCAATCTGATTGTGGCCATCCTGAACCGTCTTTCAAGATTTCATTTTTACATTCCTAGGACTGAGCACCCCTTCAGCGGTGCAGACAATATTATACATCTTGGTTAGAGCGCCAGCACACTACAACTATCTACAGTACAGTGCATTCGTAGTATTCAGACCCCTTGACCTATTCCATATTTTGTTACGTTACAGCCTTATTATAAAATGTATTAAATAAATGTTTTCCTCATCGATCTACATACAATACCCCATTATGACAAAGCAAAAACAGGTTTTTGGAAGTTTTTGGAAATGTATTCAAAATAAAAAACATGAATACCTTGTTTAAGTATTCAGACACTTGAGCTCAGGTGCATCCTGTTTCCATTGATCATCCTTGAGATGTTTCTACAACTTGATTGGAGTCCACCTGTGGTAAATTCAATTGATTGGACATGATTTGGAAAGGCACACATCTGTTTATATAAGGTCCCACAATTGACAGTGCATGTTAGAGCAAAAACCAAGCAATGAGGTCAAAGGAATTGTCCGTAGAGCTCCGAAAGAGAATTGTGTCGAGGCACAGATCTGTTGAAGGGTTGCATTGAAGATCCCCAAGAACTCAGTGGCCTCCATCATTCTTAAATGAAATAAGTTTGGAACCACCAAGACTCTTCCTATAGCTGGCCCCCCGGCCAAAATGAGCAATCGAGGGATGTGACCAAGAACCCGATGGTCACTCTGACAGTGCTCCAGAGTTCCTCTGTGGAGATGGGAGAACCTTCCAGAAGGACAACCACCAATCAGGCCTTTACGGTAGAGTGGCTAGACTCCACTAAAAGGCACATGACAGCTTGCTTGGAGTTTGCCAAAAGGCACTTAAAGGACTCTCAGACCATGAGAAACAAGATTCTCTGGTACCATCCCTATGGTGAAGCATGGTGGTGGCAGCATCATGCTGTGGGGATGTTTTTCAGTGGCAGGGACTGGAAAACTAGTCAGGATAGAGGGAAAGATGAACGGAGGAAAGTACAGAGAGATCCTTGATGAAAACCTGCTTTAGAATCTCAGACAAGGGTGAAGGTTCACCTTCCAACAGGACAACGACCCTAAGCACACAGCTAAGACAATGCAGGAGTGCTTTTGGGACAAGTCTCTGAATGTCCTTGAGTGGCCCAGCCAGAGCCCGGACTTGAACCTCGAACAGCTCTGGAGAGACCTGAAATTTCTGTGCAGCGACGCTCCCCATCCAACCTGACAGAGCTTGAGAGGATCTGCAGAGAAGAATGGGAGAAACTATAGGTGTGCCAAGCTTGTAGCATCATACCTCGAGGCTGTAATCACTGCCAATGGTGCTTCAACAAAGTACTGAGTAAAGGGTCTGAATACTTATGTAAATGTGATATTTCAGTTAGTTTTTTGTTCTTAATACATTTGCAAAATATTTTTAAAAACGGTTTTTGCTCTGTCATTATTGGGTATTGTGTGTAGATTGATGAGAGAAAAAAACAATTTAATCAATTTTACAATAAGGCTGTAATGTAACAAAATGTGGAAAAAGTCAAGAGGTCTGAATACTTTCCAAATGCACTGTATATAATCTATGTACAATTATGAATAATAGGTGTAAGTGTAAGGTTGCCGGATTATTTTAATCTTTATCACGCAGAGATTGTCACACAACATTTTAGACAGATGATGTTGAAATGTTCAGCTGTGGTTCAGGGGACATACTCAGACACTGAGGGCCAGATGTACTGACGCTTTTGCGCCCACTTCAGGCGTATTTGTTTCGCAAAGTGCGCATAAAACCATGGCGAGGTATGTACGAACGGGACGCACCGAGATGAAAGCGCAGACTGCCTGTCGCGGGAACTGAAAATGGCAAAATGCGCTTTTCGTGTCATGCATATGCATTCATGGGATGGTCAAGGGGAAAGTGGGAGTGTCACATAAAGAGATGGGAGGGGAAGAGTAAACTGCGCCTAATTATGTATTCCGCGTTATGTACAGAAAAAGCCGGTGAAAGCGCGCCTCTATTTTGCTGAAAATTCTCCGCCTCTTAAAAGCAGGTGTAACTTAGGAAGCGGGTTTCCTGGCATATGCCTCCTGGTGCTTACAATGATCGCCTTGAGGCAGTTGTTGGTCTCCTGCTGCTGGCGACATAATCTTGTGACAGGTGGAAGGTGCACAGGATGCCGGTGCACTAGCACCAACATTTAAAAATGCTCTTTCTAAAGGGGAAAAAGGATATGTAACACACTTAACACTCGTAACACCTATAAAACAACTTATACAGCTGTTCCACATTTTTTTTGCCAGCGTAGCGTCCATAAATTTGTAATAGGCTAACGAACCTTTATGTATACCGAAGGGAAATCACAGAAATTGAACACTTCAGTTTTTTTCTATCAGCAATGGTATTGGGTGGGTGAATGTTATATTTTTCAATAGCTAGATATAAATCAAATAAATATAAATGTGACAACAAAGTTCATTTACAATCACAACTATTTAATCTTAAATCAGATTTAACTTCTAATGTGGACTGACACAACGACAGATATAGGGGACCCAAAAGCGGACACGGAGGCAGAGATATGATTGACTGTTTAATAGAAAATATAGGGCGAGACAGGTTCGTAGTCAAGGACAGGCAATGTTCGTAACAGGGAGTCTGAATGGCAGTCGTCCAATAAGGGGAGTCAGGCTCGTAGTCGTAGTTCAGGCAGCGTTCGGTACCGGGAATCAGAAGACTGGCAGTGCAGAGGAGTAGACAGGCTCGTAATCCGTAATGCAGGCAGAGTTCGTTTGGCAGCAGATCAGATGGTCGAAGGCACATGAGGGGGCTAGACAGGAACGTAATCCAACAGGCAGGTAGAGGTCCAAATACCGGGAAACAGACTGGCAGAGTTACTAATACAAGGGAGTGCTGGAAACGACTGACTAAGCAAGACGATCTGGCAAATGCCAACAGCACCCAAGATGCTAAATACACAAACTGATTAATGATGGTGATAGGGTGCACCTGGTGTGGGGAGGGGACAAACACAGACAGGTGAAACATATCAGGACATGACAGGACTCAGCAGTATCAATTCCTTCCACGCCTTTCCACCTGTTCAGCAACCAGCGTTTGCTGCACAACCTCTTCAACAGTGGTCAATTCGCGCACTTCTGGGGGACCTGAACCAGTTTTCCTGGCCTGTGCCCTGTTAAATGCAACTTTTTCTTTGGTACGGCGTTTGAGGTCCTGCCACCTCTTTTTTACCTCTTCCACCTGTCTGCGGGTCGAGGATATTGCATTGATTTTTGGGGGGATTTCGGTCCAGATGGCATTCTTTTGTGTGGGTGTGGAATTCCGGGCTTGTATGATGTTTAAATTTGCTGTTACCTCATGAACAAGCAGATCAACCTCATTATCGCTAAATTTTTGTTTTCGCTGTTTTGCCTGACTTGGTGGCTGATCCATGATGGAAAGAGAGGAGGAGGCCCATTCAATTGCGCGTTTAAATACGCGCAATTAACGGTATAGTGGGTGGGGACAGGCGCTGATTACCTGATGAACGGTTTCACATCAAGCGCTTTCTGCGTCTTGGCCATGGCGATATTAACGCTGCGTTCGCAAATGTACGTACATCTGGCCCTGATAGTCCAGTTCCCCTAGTTACCAACCTAGATTCACCCGCACCAAAAAGAAAGTCTGCTGATGAAATCATCAGATACGCTACGTTTCCTGCCGCCCATGTCCCCCCTCTGGATGACACATCACCCACTGCCCCCCGCCCGCGCTCCCTCCCTGGCCCTGGCTGCTTGCACTGCCCCACCTCCCATCCCTTAGAGGCTTACTACCCCTAACCAAACCCTGAACTTGGCCTTGTCCAGAAACAACCACTGATCCCTACCCCCTAGACATTAGTGGAGAACTGAGAGGATTTAATAGGTTTGAGCAATATGCCAATAGCTCCCTCTGATAGAGTAGGTGTAATTTCTGCCATATCCTCTCAGATTTCCACAAGTGTCTACTATGTTGGGGTTCTTTATGAATAGGGCAGAATATCATTCTTATGCAATTGTAGCTTAACCCCACCACCAGGTTTTATTTCATCCCTGCTCTCACTAGAATTTGTCTCCTTGAAAGGCTATTGCTGTTGGCGTCGTCACTTTTTGCTTACTAGATCTTCAGTTTTACCTTGGTTTACAGGTACCTATACAATCAATTAATTGATTGATTGATATACAGGTAACTGCCAAAATAAAGGAAACACTTTAGTAAATGAGGGATAGAAAGTATATTGAAATTAGCATCCCATCATGCTTAGGGTCATGTATAAAAATGCCCAGTTGCCATTATATTTTTTAAGTTGTGTGTGTGTGTGTGTGTGTGTGTGTGTGTGTGTGTGTGTGTGTGTGTGTGTGTGTGTGTGTGTGTGTGTGTGTGTGTGTGTGTGTGTGTGTGTGTGTGTGTCAGTCACCAGATCTTAACCCAATTGAAAACGTATGGTAAATTCTGGAGCGGCGCCTGCGTTTTCCACCACCATCAACCAAACACCAAATGATGGAATTTCTCATGGAAGAATGGTGTTGCATTCCTCCAATAGAGTTCCAGACATTTGTAGAATGTATGTCAAGGCGCATTACAGCTGTTCTGGGGGCTCGTGGTGGCCCAACGCCCTATTAAGGCACTTTATATTGGTGTTTCATTTATTTTGGCAGTTACCAGTACCTACACCATTCACAAATGACTTGGATAGAGCTAACTGAGACTGGCCTCCAACTGACCTGTCTTTTTACACTGTGTTTTTCTGTGTATTAAACTGATAGTAAAATGCTCATCTTGTGAAGAATGTCTGTGTTAACATTCTGTGCAGCTGAGTAGTTGTACTGACATGGTGTTGTCTGTGTGTATGTCTAGTCAACTCTGTCTCTCATTTGTGTTCTCCCACACTCCTGTTGCTCATATCTTCGTTCTTCAACCCCACTGCAATGGCTGGGAAGAGTCCTTTTTAAAATCCTGTACAGCACTTTTGTGAATGTGATGTCCACAGATGGAAGAATTCTGTTATAGTTTTGGACAGTCTCATTTTACTGTATCTAGTACTGCTCCTTGGTCAAGATGCCTGTAGTTCAGGACCTGTGTGTCTGCGTGTGTGTGCGCGCATGTTTTTCTGTTGGCTCATTCGTGGGTTGTGTATGCCACTAATAGGATCAGAAGGAGGAAGGAGACAGTCTAGGGAAGAGGAGGAAGAGGAGGCCCTGAAGAGAAAGCAGATCCAGGAGGAGCATATCAACAAGGTTAGAGAAGGCACATTCACACACCTATTCCCACAATAACACCCACAAACACACAATGGCCCAGGTAGGCAGCTCTGCTCTACTATTGTAAGTTTGTCAAATGTTATTCCTAAAAATAGCTGGTATTTAATAAGGATCATTTTGAGATCAAACACATTATAAGGTGGACAAGTCTCTCATAATGCATTAAACCTACAGGCTTTAAAGAGGCACTGAACACGTAGTTTGGCATGTGTATTTTTCTGTTGCTCATTTGAAAAACGAGATTTCAGTCTTTGCAATATTTCTCAAGTCAAATATGTGCAACGTGTTGTCTTATGTAAACAAAGTTGATGGGCAGGTCTGTCTCACTGTCTATGGTAATGGATAGAGAGCAATCACTGCAGCTGTTCACCACATCTTAGAGGGCAAATGTAAATGTACATCAAATCAAAACCCAACCTTAATTTACCCGTTGTGACGCACGGATGTTCCAAACTCCGTTTTAGTTTCCAAAATTATCCTATTTACACTTTGTAGTACATTATTGACACTAGAATAACTGTTTCTGACTCATATTGATGCCACGTAGGATGTTTTCAAAGGGATTTGTTGCTTTTTAAATGAAGTTTTACCATAATGTTCTGTGTGTCCACAGATCCAGTCTGGTTTGGGGAAGCTGATAATGAAGGAGGAGAATGAGAAAGAGCAGATCAGGGAACGTCGCGCACGCAGCCAATCAGCTCAGCGCTATGACACCCAGCAGACTAACTGTGATGGAGGTATGTTCTGACCAACCTCGCCATATAGTGACTAGAACATTGTTTAGAAGAACCACATCAAATTAGCTGTAAATCAGGGTAGTGTTCATTAGCCGCCAAATTGAAGAAAGCGTTCTGAAGCGAATTGAAACAGAGAGGTTCATTTTGCAGCACGTAGTTAACAAAACACAATGAACACATTACAATAAATGTACACAAAAACAGTATATACAGCAATATGAACACAGCACACAATACTACTACAGCTTGTTGAGGAAGCTGACAGCAGCTGGGATATAGGAAAGTTTAGACCTGTTTGTTTTAAACTTAGGGAGCCTGTATCTGCGCTCTGAGGGAAGCATTGTAAATTAATCAATTATGGGATGCTGGGAGTATCTCAGAATGGATTGCGCCTTGCGTATGACTTGTGCCTAAGATGCTGACCATACCGCCCGCTTTGCATGCGCAAGCGTTGCAAAATATATGTACACATACATGTTATTCAATATTTTCATCCAAACTGTTTGTGCACTTCAACAAGTGTCTGCGTAGCAGGACGCTAAAATAAAACTTGATTATATTTTTGACGCTTGACTCGCTGCATGTCCCGCCTCTCCCATCTCCTCGGTGGTTTTAGGAGCATATAACCACGTGGGTAATTGAGGTCCACACTCCAGTCCAGTTATTAGCGGTAATGCACCTTAAAGTTGGTTGCCGCCTCTCGAGTGGCGCAGTGGTCTAAGGCTCTGCATCACAGTGCAAGCCGCGTTGCTACAGATGCTGGTTTGAGCCCCGCCTGTGTTGCAGCGCGTCCTGATCGTGTCTGGTATGTATAGACAAAACCAACATGCACGCGATGGCGCATGCGGAAGCACGCATGTGTGACCGGTCTAGTCAGTATGTAATATAGGTGAGAAAGGTCAGTTAAGTTCATACCAATGATCCTGCTACTTTATTTCACAATGAACATAGCCTGACTCTTACCCTTTGAGTTCGGTTGGCTAAAAAGTCAATCAACCAGCTGTGTACTGTACTGTACAGTCGTGGTCAAAAGTTTTGAGAATGACACAAGTATTGGTCTCCACAAAGTTTGCTGCTTCAGTGTTCTTAGATCTTTATGTCAGTAGTTACTATGGTACACTGAAGTATAATTACAAGTATTCCATAAGTGTCAAAGGCTTTCACTGACAATGACATTCAGTTTATGCAAAGAGTCAATATTTGCAGTGTTGACCCTTCTTTTTCAAGACCTCTGCAATCCGCCCTGGCATGCTGTCAATTAACTTCAGGGCCACATCCTGACTGATGGCAGGCCATTCTTGCATAATCAATGCTTGGAGTTTGTCAGAAGTTGTGGGTTTTTGTTTGTCCACCTGCCTCTTGAGGATCGACCACAAGTTCTTTATGGGATTAAGGTCTGGGGAGTTTCCTGACCATGGACCCAAAATGTCACTGTGCGTACTGTGCGTGCAGATGCACTCACACCTGCCTGCTGCCATTCCTGAGCAAGCTCTGCACTGGTGGTGCCCCGATCCCGCAGCTGAATCAACTTTAGGAGACGGTCCTGGCGCTTGCTGGACTTTCTTGGGTGCCCTGACTCCTTCTTCACAACAATTGAACCTCTCTCCTTGAAGTTCTTGATGATCCGATAAATGGTTTATTTTTGCAGCAATATCCTTGCCTGTGAAGCCCTTTTTGTGCAAAGCAATGATGACGGCACGTGTTTCCTTGCAGGTATCCATGGTTGACAGAGGAAGAACAATTATTTCAAGCACCACCCTCCTTTTAAAGCTTCCAGTCTGTTATTCTGACTCAATCAGCATGACAGAGTGATCTACAGCCTTGTCCTCGTCAACACTCTCACCTGTGTTAACGAGACAATGACTGACATGATGGCAGCTGGTCCTTTTGTGGCAGGGCTGAAATGCAGTAGAAATGTTTTGGGGGGATTAAGTTCATTTTCATGGCAAAGAGGGACTTTGCAATTCATCTGATCACTCTTCATGACATTCTGGAGTATATGCAAATTGCCATCATCAACACTGAAGCAGCAAACTTTGTGGAGACCAATACTTGTGTCATTCTCAAAACTTTTGACCACGACTGTATGTTACAATCAAGATCAAAATTGGACAAAAGCCTCTCTGCTAAGACATGTGGTTGTATACAATTAAAATCAGAAGGGACATAGTTAAGAAGAGTGATGGTTGCATCTTCCACCCCTCTCAATACCCACCCCTATCAACATAACAAACACAATTCTTTTGGTTTCCCGCTGCAAAACGTTTTCAAACCTTTTGGTATGGTGTGCACCAGTAAATGCCATCCTGGTCAGGTCCAAACTCAAAAGCAACCCTATCAAATAAACAACATGAACCATTTAAACTATAGGACAGACAAATTTATCTTAGATGTTTCATCGAAATTATGCTTACTGTAGTTTAAACTTTTCAGATAATTCCAAAACCTCATCGCTGCCTGGTTATGGACGGAATGGATTACACCGGGTAAGATCAGACGCTTCACATATCAAATATTGATACACTCCAACAATAAAATCAATCTAATCAATAATTGATTAATGTGGATGGTTTCCACTTATAGGCTTTGACGGATAAAGTGTTGTTGATCATATTGTTCATAGAAACATGTGATCGCTGTTGTTACAATACTGTCTCTTCCCCTACAGCCTCAGTCCACAGATTTCACTCAGTACAACAGCCATGGGGACATGTGTGGGGGAGGAAGAGGTGAGTGTTTGCCAACAAATAAAGCTGTGGTTATATTTACAGCTACTTCTACATCTACATACAATTTCTATATTCTTAAAGCTACAATCTGGGATTTGTTTTTTCAGCACTTGTTTTGATATACAGTTGAGGAATTGGGCCTGGGAAATGTAATCCCTCCTAGAGCCTAGATTGTACCTTTAACTGATTATATATAGTAAAAAACACCCAATTATTGAGCAGTCAGATTTAGAAATAACATAGTATTTATTTCAGATTTAAATGTTAAATAGTACAGGAAAAACATTAACTGTGAGTCATTTTCTGTCCCATTTTGTCTTGCAGAGTTTCAGGTATGTCTCTCATTTGTTTATCCACAAATGCCTTTCATTATGCGTTTTCATTTTGCCTGTGTTTGCTTACTCTATACCCAGGATCGCAAACTTCATGTTTTCCTGAATGTCAACCCACTCCTGTTGAATGGCTGCGTCACTGTTGGCTATCCCAAACTGTAGTGAATGCATTGCAGTGACCCTGAATGCTCCTGTCAAGGAACACATACAACACTGCTCAGACATGTTCAGTCTCACTGAACTGTAACCACTGTACTTTACATGCAATGTAGAATGATCTTTGTCTCATTGCCTGTTTTATTAGTTGTTGTTGCGAAATGTCTCCAGTTGTCACTAAATGTCTCATTTAGTTACATATTCAATTGCAAACTGTAACAGTCCTCTTGACTGTGAGAGGTCGAGGTGTCACAAGTGTAGGTAGCCTAAGAGGCCATTGATAGGAATTGTATTAAAAGAATGCCAATTTGTGAGTGTCATAACCTATTACCGACAGACAAAAGTACTGCAGTGACCATAAGTACCAGTATGCTGCTCTATATGATAGGAATAAGATACAGTAGCTGAGATAGTAGTAGATAGCTATGGTAGATATATCTCGGTTCCAAACCACTATATTACATGTGTGTGTGTGTATGTTCTATCCTGTAGCAGATAAGGGATGGCAGTGCTGCAGTAACAAGAATGGACAGGGGAGTATCTATGCCTAATATGTTGGAACCAAAAGCAAGTATTATTTTTTAAATATAATTTCTTTATAAAGATTTTGAATTTACCTGATGTATGTCACCTATCCGTATTAGTATATTTCATTGACATTCCAAGTTTTTAATTTATACTTTACTACAAAAATGAATATGCTGTATGCTACAAAAACAAATATGCTGAGTCAGTAGAGAGTGAGCTCCAAGTGAGCTTGGCACATTGGAACTACAGCACACATTTGGTGATATAATAAAAGGAATATCACCACTAACTACATAAAGTATGCAGCTGGTAGTCAGTTCCTTCATGGGTTCCTGTAACCAAAGACAGCCCCTCTAAAGTACTAAATCTCCCATGAGACTATGGCTGTGCTGCAGTCCAGACAGGAGCTATTGAACTGAGTCACCTCTCGCTTAGCATGCCGGCTTCTCCATGCTCATTCGCACATGGCTTCAATACAGACTGTATGTAACATACAGTGGAAAATCCAACACCAAATGTGTCTTTGAAACGACTATATGAAGGAGAGACACCTTCATTGTTGGATTTTCATGATTGGTGTGGCTACTATGAGTTGGTCAAATAGAGGGAAAAAAGCACAAAAATCGCTCCTCTTGTTGCTTATTAGAGCATTTCAGTAAGATCTTGCAAAACTCTCACTCTAAATTCCAATGGATCTCATCTAGGTGTGTGTACTAGGCCTAACGTAAGTTAACTGTAAAGCCCACAGTATAGCTGCTTTCCAGAACTCAATATCTATATCTTGACAATTTAATTGAAATGTGTTTAACACTTACAGTACTGTATCTATTTTGTAACTTACTTACCACATTTTAGGGTCACAGTTAGTTCTCCCCCTTTTATCTTCAGAACAGCCTCAATTCGCCGGGGCATGGACTATACAAGGTGCCGAAAGCGTTCCACAGGGATGCTCGCTCATGTTGACTCCAATGCTTCCCACATTTGTGTCAAGTTGTCTGGATATCCTTGGTTTGGTGGACCATTCTTGATACACACGGGAAACTGTTGAGTGTGAAAGACCCAGCAGCGTTGCAGTTCTTGACAAAAACCGGTGCGCCTGGCACCTACTACCATACCCCGTTCAAAGGCACTTCAATCTTTTGTTTTGCCCATTCACCCTCTGAATGGCACACGCATAAAAATGCTTCTTTAACCTGTGTCCTCCCCTTCATCTACACTAAAGTGGATTTAACAAGTGACATCAATAAGGGATCATAGCTTTCACCTGGATTCACCTGTTCAGTCTATGTCATGGAAAGAGCAGGTGTCCTTAATGTTTTGTACACTCAGTGTAGATGTTTTGGTTTTGGTAATAATGAGAGCACTAATGCACATACCTACACAATGATACTGGCATCATGCACCTCCCTATCAACTGAAACCCTTATAGTTGAGCTCCCAGGGTCTATAGCCGCATCAGCCCTCTTACAGCCCTCATTCACAATCTCCTGTCACACCTGTTGTCCCTACCCAGTGTATAAACAATGCCCTATCCAATCAAACGTGGATATCCGGTTTCTGCGGTATCTCAAATATATTATAATGCGCTGTCTGCAGCCATGAATGTGTGGATTCATGTACTCAATAAAATAATTAGAGCCCAAGTATTCTTTCTATCCCCTTTTGGATATACAGTGCATTCAGAAAGTATTCAGACCCCTTGACTTTTTCCACATTTTGTTACGTTACAGCCTTATTCTAAAATTGATTAAATTGTTTTTTTTCCTCATCAATCTACAGACAATGCCCCATAATGACAAATCAAAAACAGGTTTTTTTGCAATCGTATAAAAGCAAAAAAAGTGAAATATCACGCTTACATAAGTATTCAGAACCTTTACTCAGTACTTTGCTGAAGCACCTTTGGCAGCGATTACAGCCTCGGGTCTTCTTGGGTATGACCCTACAAGCCTGGTACACCTCTATTTGGGGAGTTTCTCCCATTCTTCTCTGCAGATCCTCTCAAGCTCTGTCAGGTTGGATGGGGAGCGTCGCTGCACAGCTATTTTCAGGTCTTTCCAGAGATGTTTGGGTCAAGTCCGGGCTCTAGCTGGGCCACTCAAGGACATTCAGAGACAGGTCCTGAAGCCTCTCCTGCGTTGTCTTAACTGTGTGCTTTGGGTCGCTGTCCTGTTGGAAGGTGAATCTTCGCCCTAGTCTGAGGTCCTAAGCGCTCTGGAACAGATTTTCATCAAGGATCTCTATGTACTTTGCTCCGTTAATCCTGACTAGTCTACCAGTCCCTGACACTGAAAAACATCCCCACAGCATGATGCTGCCACCACCTTGCTTTGCCATAGGGATGGTGCCAGGTTTCCTCCAGACGAGACGCTTGACATTCAGGCCAAAGAGTTAAGTCTTGGTTTCATCAGACCAGAGAATCTTGTTTCTCATGGTCTGAGTCCTTTAGGTGCCTTTTGGCAAACTCCAAGCAAGCTGTCATGCCATTTACTGAAGAGTGGCTGCAATGCTGAGGAGTGGCTGCAATTCTGCAGAAACGTTTTGGTACCCTTCCCCAGATCTGCCTCGGAGCACAACGGACAATTTCTTCGACCTCATGGCTTGGTTTTTACTCTGACATGCACATCAACTGTGGGATCTTATATAGACAGGGGCGTGCCATTCCAAATCAATTGAATTTACCACAGGTGGACTCAAATCAAGTTGTAGAAACATCTCAAGGATGATCAATGGAAACAGGATGCACCTGAGCTCAATTTCGAGTCTCATAGCAAAGGGTCTGAATGGTTATGTAAATAAGGCATTTCTGTTTTTTATTTTTAATAAATGTGACCGACAGGCTCGATTCGGTCTTATGTAGCAAAATTTGAAATTGTGTGTTTAACATTGGATACAAGCAGAGACAACGAGCTACAAAATGATATATCATACAAGTAATTCTGCTTTGACAGTTTTGAGAAAATGGCCTTTGAATGTTTTGGTACTACACCCATTCAACATTGTTTACACCATCTTAAGCTTTAGCCCCACCCATCCTGTTTTGCTCTCGGAGCTCACACTTGACGCTCTGGCCGATGAGTAGGGTTGATCCAAGCGTTCTGACCTCAACGGCAGTCAAGCACCCAAGCTAACTGGCTAACATTGGCTAGCTTGCTATTTACTTTCAGACACAAAATTGGGATTATGGTTCATTGTTTACCTATGAATAATATGAAAACAGCCTAACCAGCTCTGCTGGCAACAAGTTAATTACGCTTTTTTTGCCGACGTTTACTGACACCGGCAATATTCAACGGGTGTTGCGCGTACATAAATTCATCAGTTATTCTGCGCTCTGGCATACTCAGACTGAATTTACAAATGAACCCGAAATGGTTACTTGCATAGTGGAGTCTTTTGTTAAGACATGTAACTAGCTAGCAAGGTAAACAATTAACCTAGCTAGGTAAACAACATGTAAGATCATACACGACACGTAATGTTAGCCAGCCAGCTAACGTTAGCTAGTTAAACAATAAACCATAGTGCCAACTCATGACGTTACTACTACCCTGCATGAATCTGCTGGTAGCTAACCAACCAGGTTCAATGTTATCTACCTATTTATTTATTTAACCTTTATTTAACTAGGCAAGTCAATGACGGCCTACCAAAAGGCAAGCGGCCTGCAGGGATGGGGGATGGGATTAAAAATATAAATACATTAAATACAAATATAGGACAAAACACATATCACGACAAAGAGACAACACTACATAAAGAGAGACCTAAGACAAGAACAAAGCACGGCAGCAACACATGACAACACAGCATGGTAGCAACACAACATGACAGCAACACAACATGGTAGCAGCACAAAACAGGGTTCAAACATTATAGTGCACAGACAACAGCACAAAGGGCAAGAAGGTAGAGACAACAATACAACACGCAAAGCAGCCACAACTGTCAGTAAGAGTGTCCATGATTGAGTCTTTGAATGAAGAGATTGAGATAAAAATGTCCAGTTTGAGTGTTTGTTGCAGCTCGTTCCAGTCGCTAGCTGCAGCAAACTGAAAAGACGAGCGACCCAGGGATGTGTGTGCTTTGGGGACCTTTAACAGAATGTGACTGGCAGAACGAGTGTTGTATGTGGAGGATGAGGGCTGCAGTAGATATCTCAGATAGGGGGAGGTGAGGCCTAAGAGCGTTTTATAAATAAGCATCAACCAGTGGGTCTTGCGACGGGTATAGAGTGCAGTGATGTGTCCTATAAGGTGCATTGGTGGCAAATCTGATGGCAGAAGGGCTGCTCAAGAGCACCCGTACCTGCCAATCTATAAATTACGTCTCCTAGTTAAATAAAGGTTAAATAAATACAAAAATAAAAATCTAGCATGGGTAGGATGGTCATCTGAATCAGGGTTAGTTTGGCAGCTGGAGTGAAAGAGGAGCGATTACGATAGTGGAAACCAATTCTAGATTTAGCTATAGCCTGCAGCTTTGATATGTGCTGAGAGAAGGACAGTGTACCGTCCAGCCATACTCCCAATTACTTGTATGATGTGACTACCTCAAGCTCTAAACCCTCAGAGGTAGTATTCACACCTGTGGAGAGAGGGGCATTTTTCTTACCAAACCACATGACCTTTGTTTTGGAGGTGTTCAGAACAAGGTTAAGGGCAGAGAAAGATTTGTTGACACTAAGAAAGATTTGTTGTAGAGCGTTTAACACAAAATCCGGGGAGGGGCCAACTGAGTATAAGGCTGTATTATCTGCATGTAAATGGATGAGATAGCTTCCAACTGCCTGAGCTATGTTGTTTATGTAAATTGAGAAGAGCGTGGGGCCTAGGATCGAGCCTTGGGGTACACCCTTGGTGAGAGGCAGTGGCTGAGACAGCAGATGTTTGGACTTTATACACTGCACTCTTTGAGAGAGGTAGTTACCAAACCAGGCCAAATACCCCTCTGAGACACCAATACTCCTTAGCCGGCCTACAAGAATGGAATGGTCTGCCGTATCAAAAGCTTTGGCCAAGTCAATAAAAATAGCAGAACAACATTGCTTAGAATCAAGGGCAATGGTGACATCATTGAGGACCTTTAAGGTTGCAGTGACACATCCATAACCTGAGCGGAAACCAGATTGCATACTAGAGAGAATCGTTTTTCCAACACTTTTGTTTTTCCAACACTTTTGATAAACAGGGCAAAATATAAATCGGCCTATAACTGTTAGGATCAGCTTGATCTCCCCCTTTAAATAAAGGACAAACCGTGGCTGCCTTCCAAGCAATGGGAACCTCCCCAGAGAGGAGAGACAGGTTAAGAAGGTCAGAGATAGGCTTGGAAGGCTTGATAGGGGCAGCAACCTTAAAGAAGAAAGGGTCTAAACCATCTGACCCAGATGTTCTTTTGGGGTCAAGTTTAAGGAGCTCCTCTAGCACCTCGGACTCAGTGACCGCCTGCAGGGAGAACCTTTGTAGCGGGGCAGGGGAAAAAGAGGGAGGTGTATCAGGACTAGTCGCATTAGAAGGGGTGGCAGATTAGGAAATGTTGGACGGGCAAGGAGGCATGGCTGAGTCAAATAGGAATCCTGACTTAATGAAGTATTGATTAAAGAGCTCAGCCATGTGCTTCTTGTCAGTAACAACCAAATCATCAACTTTAAGGGACATGGGCAGCTGTGAGGAGGAGGGTTTATTCTCCAGGTCTTTAACCATTTTCCAGAACTTCTTGGGGTTAGACCCACATAGAGAAAACTGCTCCTTAAAGTAACTAACTTTGCCCTTCCAGATATCCTGAGTGCACTTATTTATAATTTGTCTGAATGAGAGCCAGTCATCCTGAGTACGCATGGGCCGTGCCTTTCGCCAAATGCAATTCTTGAGGTGGAGTAACTCTGAAAGATCACGGTCGAACCAGGGGCTGAATATCAAAGAAGATGGTCCAACCGTCTTCGACAGAGGGGATCAAGCTGATTCTATACCAATTTACAGAGGCCAGGTCATGCTCAATAATGTATTTTACAAAGCTGCTATGACAAATCAGGACAGGTCGTTTCACTGAGCAGCCATTATGAACACAGGCTGTAAAACAGTGATCACTAAGGTCATTACAGAAAACACCAGACTGATACCTCTCAGGATTATTTGTGAGGATAACATCAAGGAGAGTAGCCTTTTCCGGGTGTTTGGAGTCATACCTTGTGGGATTGGTAATAATCTGAGTAAGATTTAGGGAGTCCCATTGCTTTATGACTTGGTCAGGTGGTTTAAGCATGTCCCAGTTTAGCTCACCTAGCAGGACAAATTCAGACTTCATTCAGTGTAAGGGGCCAGGAGAGAGCGAAGGGCAGGTAGGGTACAGGCCTGTGCTTATGGAGGACAATAACACTCAGCAACAGTCAACAAAGAGCTATTTGAAAGTTTAATGCTTAAAACCAGCAAATCAAATTGACAACCGAGCACTAAAGGTGTACCTTGGTAAAGATTGCCACTCCCCCACCTTTGGAAGATCTGTCTTGCCGAAAAAGATTATAACCAGAAAGGTTAACATCAGTATTCAAAACACTCTTCCTTAACCACGTCTCAGTAATGACCATCACATCTGGATTGGAGCTGTGAACCCACACTTTCAATTGATCCATTTTAGGTAATAAGCTTCTAGTGTTAACGTGCAGAAAGCCCAGGCTTTTACGAGAGCAGGAATCAGTGAAGCAGATATCAGAGCACACGTCAGAATTGGGGCTGGCAACAGTAGATGGCCCAGGGTGTACATGCACATTTCCAGATATCATCAACAGTAATACAATCAAGGCATGGCAGAGGACAGGGAGAGCTCTGCAGTGTTGATTTATGACATTTGAATGTGCATTAGATGGCAACAAGATCATATTGTACAGCAATTTCATCAGGTAACATGAATACAAAGCCAGCGGGAGGTGGTTAGAATAGCATGGGAGGCCAAAAGTGGGTAAACAAGAAAGTACATAGTCAACAAAGCATGCAGGAGTCATGAGGCAAATAGCAAAATGCGCAAAAAAAAAATTATAACAACTTGGGGCTAGCCATTGTAAGTTCAGAGTCACTCGCCCCAACAATGCCTGCTGGAGGCGAGCGAAACTTGGAAGAGGGGGGAGTGTGGTGGGGGCACTTGTACCAGACAGGTGAACAGATCGGCAGATGGAATCCAAGCAGCAGTGCAGCAGGCAACAGGAGTAGGTGTCACACCCACTTGGGAGAGGCTTTTATTTCTGGAGATGATTTCTTGTAGAAAATGGCCTCTGAACAGCTTTAAAGGCTCCGACACCTCTCTTCACACCTGCTAATTGAAGTTGTATCAGGTCTGTCTCAGTTCCAGGTTCCCAGATCTTTGTTTGCAAGAGCACCCTCTGTATAGCTTGGAAAAAGGAAATCCTTGATAGAATTATTCTTTCCAGGTAAATATTGTCCAAAATTAGGTTGTAGGTTTGAAGTTTTGATCTGGAGTGAAGGTTATGTTGTGGAGGGTAGCATCCTACCAAAAAATCCAAGTCTATTTAACTCCAAAACTATCTTTTTGTAAAATGCAAGAGCTCACATGCAGCTGTGTCTCTCTAAGCAGAAGGAGGTGCTGTTTAAGTGGCTCTAACGTTAACTGGCCAATTAAACAGCTCTGAGATACGAAAAAATAACATCATACACGTAACATTAGCTAGTGAGCCAGCCAGCTAATGTTAGCTAGTTAATCAATGAACCATAGTATTAACTTGTGACGTTACTACCCTGCTTGAATCTGCTGGTAGCTAACCAACCAGGTTCAATGTTAGCTAGCTAACATTAGGCTCTAACTAGCCAAGCAAACAGCTCTGAGATACGAATAATAACATCATACACGTAACGTTAGCTAGCGAGCCAGCCAGCTAATGTTAGCTAGCTAGCTAAAAGTACACGTTAACTTGAAATGAAACGACTTTCTGTCAAAATGAGAAATGTGTAATATCTGAAAATCTAGCTAGCTAGACTATCTTATCCGTATACATCATGCATGATGGACACGTCTCCCTGTCACGAATGCCATGGTTGCCCTTAGTTTGAAGATGTAATCCAGAGACAGGTTTTTTAAATCTCTTTAGATATCATACTCTAATGATTTCAAAACTCGATCCTCCAGAAACTGGAGAGCAACACTTATGCAGCTCCACTACATGATACATTTTTTTAAAAACTGCATTAGACACAATTACATAGACATACTGACCTGCTCAAATAGACAGAAGCCTTCTATATGGCAGACCAATCCGAACTCCTCTCTCGGCATATCCAGCCCACTCATTATCTCAGCCAATCATGGCTAGTGGGAAGATTGCTGTCTTTTTCTGTGGTTTAACCAACTAGGCGCGTAATTTTACAATTTTATTCGTATTTACAGATGACATACATGTTTCTTTTTAAGGCATATGAAGGGTCCAGAAGGCATTTCTGGCAACAAAAAAAAAGGTTTACATTCAAATTGCTCTCCTGTGAAGTAGTGACCCGCAGCAAACATAAAAAAAAAAAAACTCTTTTCGCTTTGTGGGGTATTGTGTGGGGTATTGAGGATTTTTTTTATTTAATCAATTTTAGAATAAGGCTGTAAAGTAACGAAATTTGGAAAAAGTCAATGGGTCTGAATACTTTCCGAATGCACTGTATCTTCAAAACCTAGTATCCAGGTTTGATTGAATTGGGTCCTCAGTCAGTTTTGATGGCCCCTTGGTCTATCTTTCAACAGTCTCCATTTGAAGCTTTTTAGTATTGACTTCCTTTACTGACGAGTGTCTCCCTTTGAAGGTCGTACCATATGAAATGCTCATGATAACCAGTAGAGGGCGAGCTAAACTGCCCAGGGAGGTGGACAGAACAAGACTGGAGGTATCATTTGATTTATGCATGTGTGTGCATGAATGCTACACAAATACTTAGCGAGGAAAGTATAGAATCCATAGATCCATATAGCTTCTTGAGAGTTTTTCAATGACCTTATAGGAGCGTAAATGCTAACCACAACATCCCCCCTTCCCCTCCTCCCCCCCTCTTTCTTTTCTCAACCTCTCTTTTCACTCTAGCGCCACTTAGCCCCAGAAACGTTCTTTGACATCTTTGGGATGGAGATCCAGGAGTTTGACAGGCTTCCACTGTGGAAACGCAACAACATGAAAAAGAAGGCCAAGCTCTTCTAGCAGTCAGAGCAGCATGCACTCATCCCATCCTTTCAGATAGCACTCAACTCTACCACTGTAACATAGATGTAGGATTTGTTTCGATTTTTTCCCCTCCTTTTTTCTGACATTTTCAAAAAGGCAATGCAATGGACTCTTTTTTTCGCTATGCCTCCTCTACGGACTGAATACATGATTTAATAACTAATAGATACATTTGAAAGGCTACAGGGAAAGAAAATAAAACAATTTATTCTGTGTTCAAAAATAACAACGAATGAGAAAGAATTATGAATTAAGTCATGTTCTTTTTGACTGCTGCGCTTGTTTTAATTTAATTTCTCGCTTTGCTTTGAATGGAACTGCTTTCCTTGACCTGCTTGTTTCCTTATATTTGTTGCTGTTGATTCCTGTGGAACTTTGTTAGTAGAATATCATGGCACCATATGAAACATGCTGTTCACATGCAAAACTGGAATGTCTGTCTGTCACCTTCACATGTCAATGGTCAGCTTGCCCTCATTTGGGCTGTCAAATTAAGTCAACTCAAATGCTTCACAGAGTCTTCATCATGGGAAATATATGGTCTAGTACATACCATCTACTAGCCTAAGCACCTAACTATGTTACTCTCACTGGCATCAGAGTCTGGAAAAAATATTATTCAAAACAGTGTAATGTGGTTTACACATAGATCCGGGTCATATTCATTAGGGCATGAAACGGAAAACATTTTAAACCGTTTTACAACAGAAAACGGAAATTAGCCTTGCTTATTGGACAAGTCCAAGTAGTCCCTCCCTGTTTAAGTCTGTTTTCTTCGGTTTGATGCCTAATGAGTACGACCCACAGTTTCGCCTCTCAGGCTCCCATTGGAGTAGCAATTCCTATTTTACTAACTAAATATTCAACACAAAAAGACACAACATTAAATGTAATTAACTGTATTTTAAATGACTGTTTTATAAATGAAACCCACACTGCCATTTGTTGTATTGAAATTTAAGCAAAAAATAAAGCTTTAAATCACAGTGTATGATAATCCTCGGCTACTCCAAAGGTATCGCCTGTATTAGTTTACCTGTTCTCCTCTTAGCTATTAAATTATAATAAACACTGTAGTTCATGTATGTTGTTCAAGGAACTAAAGTGTGTGATGTAATATGAGGACTCTCCTGTCAAGTTTTATGGGACCAATCAGACAGTGTATTCCGTTGACTTCCTGGACTTCAGCCAATAAAGAGGCAGACACCCATGGAACTGTCTCTTTCACTCTCAAACACGCACATACAGATACACAAACACCCAGGCTTATAGTAGGCCTGTAGTTTTAAAGTATGGTATGAATCAAAGTATGAATGGAGGAAATACAGTATTGCTAAATACTATCTATGTATCAAATTGGATAATAACTTCTGTTCGCTTATTGTTAGAATTAACTGGACAATTCTTGATTGGGACAGACACGAATGCCATTCTGGATATGCAGGACAAATCTATTAAGACCAACTACAATCCAAAAGCAACCAAGGCTCTCCAACATATGCTCTCTGATTACAACATTATTGACGCCTGGGGAGCTCATAAGCCTTAAGCAAAAGAGCACACTTTATACTCAAACAGGCACAAAACATTCTCCCGAATCAAAATTCGACATATGAGCCTATCTGATCATCATGCTTATTACTGCCAGATACAACTTTCAGAATTTCCTAAAAGAACCACAAGATAGAGCTTTACTACAAAATCCTCCTTTCTGTGCACAATTTGAAACGGAATTGAATTAATTTATGATAATTAACAAAATTTCAGTCAATGATCCTCAGATTTTATGGTTTTATTAAAAACAATGCCATTGCATTTGCATCTGGGTTGAATAAATCACAATTAAAGAAGATTTGTTGAGAACGACTTGAGCGTTCTCAACAAACACTTTTTGCCATCCATCGAGTTAGACTTAATATTGAGGAATATTGAACTTTTTCTGGTGATATGAACAACACAAATTTGTGCATGAGGTAGTGCGACTCGAGTTTTGCCATCAGGTGGAAACCCCTCTCCGGAGGAAAGGAAGGAGAGGGCAGGGACCTTGATAGGCGGTCCCTCTGCTACTCTCTCCCTCCTTCTAATGAGACTAATGCTGTGTTCAAAACAACTGGGACTCGGAAATCTCTGACTTCCGACTTCAATGCGTTCAAGACATCTGGGAACTCTGAAAAGAACGAGATCCGACTGTGAAAAATAGTTTTGAACGGTCATCCAAGTCGGAAACTCATTTTTTCACCAAGTTCCCAGTTGTATTGAAAGCACCATAACCATCAGATGCAGGTACCATCAGTCCAGTAAATTAAAAAAGCTAATTATTTAAATGTATGCTCAGCTGTGCCTTGCAAGTGGTACACTAACTGATATATGTTTTTATCAAAGCTTTGAAATACTGTATATGATCTGAGAAGAACAATATTGGCAGGCCAGGCATATAGCCAATATGCTGTGATAATGTATTAGGCTTACTGCAAAACCTCATTTTAATTAGCTTAATGTTACATTTTTTAAGTAATGTTTTTTTTATACTTTGAGCGGTAGATCTCGGCTTGCTTCTTGACTGCAAAAGTGATCTTGACTCAAAGGTTGGTGACCACTGCTGTAAAGAATAAGCTCAGCTAAAGCCCAACACATACAAATAAACAATTCATAAAGCCCAACACATACAAACAATATACACTACCGGTCAAAAGTTTTAGAACACCTACTCATTCAAGGGTTTTTCTTTATTTTAACTATTTTCTACATTCTAGAATAATAGTGAAGACATCAAAACAATGAAATAACTCATATGGAATCATGTAGTAACCAAAAAAAAGTGTTGAACAAATCAGAATATATTTTATATTTGATATTCTTCAAATAGCCACCCTTTGCCTTGATGACAGCTTTGCACACTCTTGGCATTCTCTCAACCAGCTTCACCTGGAATGCTTTTCCAACAGTCTTGAAGGAGTTCCCACATATGCTGAGCACTTGTTGCTGTATTTTCTTCACTCTGCGGTCCGACTCGTCCCAAACCATCTCAATTTGGTTGAGGTCGGGGGATTGTGGAGGCCAGGTCATCTGATGCAGCACTCCATCACTCTCCTTCATGGTCAAATAGCCCTTGCACAGCCTGGAGGTGTGTTGGGTCATTGTTCTGTTGAAAAACAAATGATAGTCCCACTAAGCCCAAACCAGATGGGATGTGTTAGCCATGCTGGTTAAGTGTGCCTTGAATTCTAAATAAATCACAGATAGTGTCACCAGCAAAGCACCCCCACACCATAACACCTCTTCCTCCATGCTTTACAGTGGAAAATACACATGCAGAGATTATCCGTTCATCCACACCGCGTCTCACAAAGACACGGCGGTTGGAACCAAAAATCTCAAATTAGGACTCCAGACCAAACAACAAATTTCCACCGGTCTAATGTCCATTGCTCATGTTTCGTGGACCAAGCAGGTCTCTTCTTATTATTGGTGTCCTTTAGTAGTGGTTTCTTTGCAGCAATTCAACCATGATGGCCTGATTCACAGTCTCCTCTGAACAGTTGATGTTGAGATGTGTCTGTTACTTTAACTCTGTGAAGCACTTATTTGGGCTGCAATTTCTGAGGCTGGTAACTCTAATGAACTTATCCTCTGCAGCAGAGGTAACTCTAGGTCTTCCATTCCTGTGGCGGTCCTCATGAAAGCCAGTTTCATCATAGCACTTGATGGTTTTTGCGACTGCACTTGAAGAAACTTTCAAAGTTCTTGAAATGTTCCGTATTGACTGGCCTTCATGTCTTAAAGTAATGATCGACTGTTCTTGCCATAATATGGACTTGGTATTTTACCAAATAATCTTCTGTATACCCCCCTACCTTGTCACAACACAACTGATTGGCTCAAACACATTAAGGAAAGAAATTCCACAAATTAACTTTTAAGAAGGCACACCTGTTAATTGAAATGCATTCCAGGTGACTACCTCATGAAGCTGGTTCTGAGAATGCCAAGCGTGTGCAAAGCTGTCTAGGCAAAGGGTGGCAATTTGAAGAATCTCAAATATAAAATATATTTGTTTAACACTTTTTTGGTTACTACATGATTCCATGTGTTATTTCGTAGTTTTGATGTCTTCACTACTGTTCTACAATGTAGAAAATAGTAAAAAATAAAGAAGAACCCTTGAAAGAATAGGTATTCTAAAACTTTCAGGCCCATGTAATAAGGGCACAAGAAAAGACCCAGATGCAGACAGGAGGTTAGACCTCTGATATTTATTAAGGTACCAGGGGTAGGCAAAAGGCAGACTAGGGACAGGCAAAAGTTCATAAACCAGATCAGAGTCCGAACAGTACCGAAGGCCAGACAGTCTAGTGGTCAGGACAGGCAAGGGTCAGAACCAGGAGGACCATGGAAAAACCAGGGACTGGGTAAAAAATAGGAGCTGAGCAAGAAAACCGCTGGTTGACTTCGCTAAGAAGACAAACTGGCACAGAGATACAGAGAACACAGGTATAAATACACAGGGGAATAATGGGAAGATGGGCGACACCTGGAGGGGGGTGGAGACAAGCACAAAGACAGGTGAAACAGATCAGGGCGTGACACGTGGAAGGGGTGATGAGAGGGTTTTCTTTTCCTGTTTATACAGAATTTATTCTGACTTGGGTTTTTTTTAAATCTTCTTTTGAGTGGCGGCCTACAGGTACATGTTTTATAAACATATCTTTATATTTGAAATGGATAATGTACCTGTAACCCCCCCCCCAGTTAAAACAAATTACCAAATAGGGCCAAAATATAAATAAATAAACCTCTGTTAGCTTATAGCCTGCTTGCAGCACCTCATAACAACATTATTCATGTTGTAGTCATTTGCCAGGGATCCGTTCACACAAGTATACAAAATGTTATACAATATGTAGGGTTTCCCGGACACAGATTAACCATTGTCCTGGACAAAATCGCATGCTCAAGGGAGAGCTGTGACATCATGATGGACGTCACATTGTCATCTAGTGATTTCCATTGGCAAAGATTGACCAATCCAAAACTAAAATGATGGAAAAGAGTTGACAACAATGACACTGGAACTTGGAAGACAGATGCCTGATGACCTGCATGGTCTGTCTGGAGACATTTACAGCATAGTGTCTTTGAGTGAATTGTGACAGACAGCTTAAAGTGAATACTTTCCAGGGCAGAAAGAAGGAGCCCATTGACATAACCGTAGAAATAAATAACTAGAAAGGATTTGACCAAAAAAGGACAACAGCAATTTGACTGCACCCTCATGGGTACACCCAATATGTTTCATTGAATGGCCCATATCCGTTCTAGTGATTATATTTCTATGAACACAACTCTACCCACTATGCTCTGGCACCTGAGCTTGTGAAACCAGGTACCCTCTTTAACAATCCCATGCCATATACAGTGGGGAGAACAAGTATTTGATACACTGCCGATTTTGCAGGTTTTCCCACTTACAAAGCATGTAGAAGTCTGTCATTTTTATCATAGGTACTCTTCAACTGTGAGTGACGGAATCTAAAACAAAAATCCAGAAGATCACATTGTATGATTTTTAAGTATTTAATTTGCATTTTATTGCATGACATAAGTATTTGATACATCAGAAAAGTAGAATTTAATGTTTGGTACAGAAACCTTTGTTTGCAATTACAGAGATCATACGTTTCCTGTAGTTCTTGACCAGGTTTGCACACACTGCAGCAGGGATTTTGGCCCACCCCTCCATACAGACCTTCTCCAGATCCTTCAGGTTTCGGGGCTGTCGCTGGGCAATACGGACTTTCAGCTCCCTCCAAAGATTTTCTATTGGGTTCAGGTCTGGAGACTGGCTAGGCCACTCCAGGACCTTGAGATGCTTCTTACGGAGCCACTCCTTAGTTGCCCTGGCTGTGTGTTTCGGGTCGTTGTCATGCTGGAAGACCCAGCCACGACCCATCTTCAATGCTCTTACTGAGGGAAGGAGGTTGTTGGCCAAGATCTCGCGATACATGGCCCCATCCATCCTCCCCTCAATACGGTGCAGTAGTCCTGTCCCCTTTGCAGAAAAGCATCCCCAAAGAATGATGTTTCCACCTCCATGCTTCACGGTTGGGATGGTGTTCTTGGGGTTGTACTCATCCTTCTTCTTCCTCCAAACACGGCGAGTGGAGTTTAGACCAAAAAGCTCTATTTTTTGTCTCATCAGACCACATGACCTTCTCCCATTCCTCCTCTGTATCATCCACATGGTCATTGGCAAACTTCAGACGGGCCTGGACATGCGCTGGCTTGAGCAGGGGGACATTGCGTGCGCTGCAGGATTTTAATCCATGACGGCGTAGTGTGTTACTAATGGTTTTCTTTGAGACTGTGGTCCCAGCTCTCTTCAGGTCATTGACCAGGTCATGCCGTGTAGTTCTGGGCTGATCCCTCACCTTCCTCATGATCATTGATGCCCCACTAGGTGAGATCTTGCATGGTGCCCCAGACCGAGGGAGATTGACCGTCATCTTGAACTTCTTCCATTTTCTAATAATTGCGCCAACAGTTGTTGCCTTCTCACCAAGCTGCTTGCCTATTGTCCTGTAGCCCATCCCAGCCTTGTGCAGGTCTACAATTTTATCCCTGATGTCCTTACACAGCTCTTTGGTCTTGGCCATTGTGGAGAGGTTGGAGTCTGTTTGATTGAGTGTGTGGACAGGTGTCTTTTATACAGGTAACGAGTTCAAACAGGTGCAGTTAATACAGGTAATGAGTGGAGAACACAAGGGCTTCTTAAAGAAAAACTAACAGGTCCGTGAGAGCCGGAATTCTTACTGGTTGGTAGGTGATCAAATACTTATGTCATGCAATAAAATGCAAATTAATTATTAAAAAATCATACAATGTGATTTTCTGGATTTTTGTTTTAGATTCCGTCTCTCACAGTTGAAGTGTACCTATGATAAAAATTACAGACCTCTACATGCTTTGTAAGTGGGAAAACCTGCAAAATCGGCAGTGTATCAAATACTTGTTCTCCCCACTGTAGGTATGGTAAGTTTGAGACAGGCCATTCTATAAAAGACATACACACGAGCTGGACTCGAATGAGAGTAGTCTATACTGACACAGGACTAGAAGTCTTTGGTTTATTACAACTTCCCTTTGCAATTTCGTCATCTCTTCTTCAGTGGTATAACTGATCATCTCACTTAGAATAAGGCCTTGAAGATGAAGACTCAGGATCAGGTGTGTGCTACATTTTTTTCTCTTCTCAGGAGATGCAGTTGAAGCACCAGGAATGTCTAAAGAGGCAAAGAGAGGCTGTGAGGCTCCGAATAAAGAAACTAAGTGCAAAGCAATCTGAAATCATTGTAAGTAAACAGCATGGGGATTAATTTGTGGGAACAGAGGTCACAAGCATCACAATAACATGTCAGACATATTGAATGCACACATGAGTGTTCCAGTCAAATTGACATGGTCTGAGGGGCTTTTTCCTTTCTAGTAATTCTATTTCTATGGTCACATCTATATTTCTATGGCATCTATTTGTGGTGGAAAAACACGCACAACATGGTAGCATGTAAACTCTAAGATGTGAATGTTGCAATTGCTTTCGCATTGACTGGCTCTGTGTCCCACAACCAGAAAAAGTCTACAAGGATGAGGGAGAGTATAAAGAAGAAGTATGAGGACATCCAGAGGGTTCTGAATGAGGACCAGAGGATGACTCTGACTCAGCTGGAGATGGAGGAGAGAGCTGCAGTCACAGCCCTGGAGTACCTGATGGAAAATAATTGTATCATCATCCAGGAGATAGAGCAGGATCTGGCTAGGGTCACTGCTGAGCTGGCCCAGAAGGACATTATTTTGGCTGATACAATGGTGATTTGGCTCTTCAGTTCTATTTAACATAAACTCATTTAATGGATATTGATGATGGATGTAACTATGATATGTAGATATTGTGAACTGCATGTTGTATTCACTATCACTGTCTTTATTTCCTCCACATCGACTCTAGAACACAGAGATAGAAGGCAGGTATGTAGTTTTATCCAAATACATTTCTTGTTTCTACTACCACATCCACATATCTTTTTTTATAAAACATTTTATGGACAAAGATGTTTACAATCATCATTATTGATCCTAAACTGTCAATAGCTATGTTTCCATTAACTTGTCCAGCTATTTTCTGTCGACATGTAGAAAGTTTGCATAGAAAATAGATGCAACAATTGCCTGCTAGGGTGCGTTTCAATTTAACTATCTTGTGTCGATAAAAACAACTGGATGTAAAAAATCTTTCCGCAAAAGCCTACGGTGTCAAATTAAAATGTATTGGTTGAAGTATTTCCATTACCCATTTAGGCAAATTGGCAACAGCCTGTATGCCCTCCTACCTATTTGTTTCATGTCTTAAGTAGCCTGCGAAAGCCAGCATGGATAGAATGCAATAATTTACTAATATTTGCCATATAATGATCATGTGCCAACGTATCGCCATCGTTTTTTGTCCAACATTGTTTTTGTTGAATAAACCTGGGTCAATAGAAACCTGTCTACTGTTCATGTGAGGGCCACTGCAGTACATGTCAACCTGGTCTCAGAGCATTTCGTATTATATGTATATGGTACTTTTCGTATTGTATGTATTCATTTGCGGATATCCATCACCAATTTCACATGACATGTTACGAATTACAATTCGTGTTACATGTTACAAATTTGCAAAATGTATGATATGTTACGAATTCTAGCTAGGTGGCTAACGTTAACTAGCTGGCTAACATTAGATAGGGGTTAGGGTTAAGGTTAGGGTTAAGTTTAGGAGTTAGGTTAAAGGGTAAAGGTTAGGGAAGGGGTTAGCTGAAATGGTTAAGGTAAGGGTTAGGGGAAGGGTTAGCTAACATGCTAAGTAGTTGCAAAGTAGCTAAATAGTAGTAAGTAGTTGACAAGTTGCTAATTAGCTAAAATGCTAAAGTTGTTTGTGATGAGATTTCCAACTCGCAACCTTTGAGTTGCTAGTCGTTCGTGTTATACGTCCACCCATCCGCCCCAACCAACTACCCTACTTTTGTTTTTGCCTTAAGTAACCACTGTTTTTGCCTTAAGTAACCATCTGTCTTATGTAACCATACCAAACGTAACATATCATACTAGTTTGAGTGACCCGAATTTACATTTACTATGTTACATTTAGTCTATGAGACCAGACTGTAAATGATGGTATTGTCCTCTCTCACTCAGAGTGATGGATCTGCTAAGCAGGACAGACCCCAGCAAAGTGAACCTGGATGAGCCTAAAGCTGACCAGATTCTCAGCCTCACCAACAACATGCTCCTACTCATCCGCTCCCAGACCCCCATTACCAAGAGACTCATCCAGAGCTGTAAGTTCCCTTAGTATTCCATGACCTCTTTTAATTCTCAAGATGTTAGGCAGGTTTCAAGGAGCGGGACAATAATCCGGACGCTTATAAGAAATCCCGCTATCCCCTCAGACGAACCATCAAGCAGGCAAAGCTTGAATCCTAAGATTGAATCCTACTACACCGGATCTGACGCTCGTCGGATGTGGCAGGGCTTTCAAACTATTATGGACTACAAAGGGAAAGACGCGAGCTGCCCAGTGACGCGAGCCTACCAGATGAGCTGAATGCCTTTTATGCTCGCTTCAAGGCAAGCAACACTGAAGCATGCATGTGCTCAAGAATTTGAAGGTAACCGCCCGTAGCACTCACATCGGTAGCCATGAAGTGCTTTGAAAGGCTGGTCATGGCTCACATCAACACCATCATCCCAGAAACCCTAGACCCACTCCAATTCGCATACCGCTCCAACAGATCCACAGATGACGCAATATCAATCGCACTCCACACTGCCCTTTCCCACCTGGACAAAAGGAACACTTATGTGAGAATGCTGTTCATTGACTACAGCTCAGCGTTCAACACCATAGTGCCCACAAAGCTCATCACTAACCTATGGACCCTGGGACTAAGCACCTCTCTCTGCAACTGGATCGTGGACTTCCTGACGGGCCACCCCCAGGTGGTAAGGGTAGGCAACAACACATCTGCCACGCTGATCCTCAACACCGGCACCCTCAGGGGTGCATGCTCAGTCCTCTCCTGTACTTCTTGTTCAACCACGACAGCATGGCCAAATATGACTCCAACACCATCATTAAGTTAGCTGACGACACAATAGTGGTAGGCCTGATCACGACAACGATGAGACAGCCTATAGGGAGGAGGTCAGAGACCTGGCAGTATGGTACCAGGACAACAACCTCTCCCTTGCAAGACAAAGGAGATGATCGTGGACTACGTCCCCATTAACATCGACAGGTTTGTAGTAGAGCAGGTCAAGAGTTTCAAGTTCCTTTGTGTCCACATCAAGAACAAACTATCATGGTCCAAACACACCAAGACAGTCATGAAGAGGGCACAACAAACTTTTTTTTTTTTGGGGGGGGGGGGGGTGTGACGTCATTACGTCCAGCTGTTTTTATTGACACAATATAGTTCAATAGAAAAGCACCGTAACAGGAAATTGTTTGCAATTATTTTCTAATTTCGACAAAAAAAGTTAATGGGAACATAGCTAAATACAACTGGTAGTCGTCTTTTTGTACCATGGATCCTCTACACGTAGTGGTCTGTCAGAGTACTACATCTATAATTTATAAGTGCAGGTAAGCCATTATAACATGCAACATGTTTTTGTATTTAAAACTCACAGCACAAAGTAGTTATAACTTTCCACATCCAGCTAATTATAATATTTTATTTTAAATATATAATTTTCTCATGGGAAAAATACACCTCTGTCCCCAGATTCCACAGAGGTGTCCTTGGATCCAGAGACAGCGCACCCCAAGCTGGTCATCTCCCTGCGCGGTGACAGTGCCACATACACAGACACCTGGCAGGAACTACCAGAGCTCCCGGGCCGCTTTGACACCACCCTCAACGTGATCAGCCTGCAGGGCTTCAGCTCTGGGCGTCACTACTGGGAGATAGATGTGGCTGGGAAGACTTACTGGGAGCTGGGCCTCACCTACCCCACCATCTCCCGCAAGGGTCGGGCCGAGGACTGCTGGCTAGGCCGAGGCTCTGACTCCTGGGCCGTGGAGTTCTTTGACGGGGAGTACACAGCCTGGCACGGTGGGGTGCCCCACCAGCTGCCCGTCACAAAACACTTAAGCCGTATTGGGGTCCTGTGTAGTTTCCCAGCGGGCCTGGTGTCTTTCCTGGGGGCGGACAGCATGACCCCTCTGTTCTCGTTTTGTGCGGGGGCGTTCAAGGACTGTCTACACCTGGCATTGTGCCCAGGTCACGACCACAACGGTACGAACGCCAAACCCATTTTGATCTGTAACGCACCTCTAACTCCTAGTTCTTCCCAGAATGCCCAAGAATGCTGACTCTGCTCCTTATGCTCCCACTGACTCTATTCTCAAAAGGGCCGATTCCGGCCTGTGTTAAGCACGTGTAAACGGAACGTAATTCCCTTTTTGTGCACTTTTCACTCTACGCGTATTCTGATCTTGAACATAGGCATGAGAATAGCCCGCTATTCTTTTGGGGTGGAGATCTAATAAATGAATGTGTGGCAGAGGCGTGTCTACAGATACACTGTATTCTGACCTTGACTTAATACCGTAATAATTCCACCACCTTTACGCGAGAGGAAACCATGTGGAAGAAGCATAAACTTAATATTTTCCGATTAGAAATAACACCATTCTCCATGCACTGTATATTTATAATTTGATAAGAGCTAGGTAAATGAGTTTGGATCAGTTTGGATAAGGGGATTGTAAATATTAACGACACTTGTTTTAGATATATTCTATCTTACAATCACTGGAGACAAATGTAAAACCAGTCATATGGCAGCAAACTGAAGCATATCAACTTTCCCACAGTGAAGATTATGAAATGCTGTGCCAGTATGCAGAATTTAAATTGTACAGCTTTTTAACTTGCAGGGATGGGCACTCTCGAATATCTTAATTATAGGCTACCCCGATGTATTACATAATTTAAAGTGAGCTCTCTTGAAATGAGAAAAACTCTGACTGACACCATCTTAGTCAATAGAACTGTCGTGTGCGGTGAGAGACCTATATGCCAAAGTACTCTGCACATACAAAGGTTAGTCTTCTCACACAAATGGTTGCAAAATTATGTGGGTGATCTGACAGAATCAATCTCATAGCCGCACATCGATCACTGCCATCATGAACTCCAAGCTGCTCTTCTTCTGCCTGTTCCTTGTAGAGCTTATCCTACCTGTTCAAGTATGTAATCCTGACGAACAATTATTGTGCTGATGTTACTTCCAGAGGCAGTTTGGAACTTGGTAGTGAGTGTTTACACGCTACGCGCTTCAGCACTCTGCGGTCCCATTCTGTGAGCTTGTGTGGCCTACCACTTCGGGGCTGAGCCGTTGTTGCTCCTAGATGTTTCCACTTCTCAATAATAGCACTTACAGTTGACCGGGGCAGCTCTAGCAGGGCAGAAATTTTACGAACTGACTTGTTGGCATCCTATGACGGTGCCACGCTGAAAGTCACTGAGCTCTTCAGTACGGGCAATTCCACTGCCAATGTTTCCCTATGGAGATTGCATGGCTGTGTGCTCGATGTTATACGCCTGTCAGCAACGGTGTGGTTGAAATAGCCGAATCCACTCATTTGAAAGGGTGTCCTCATACTTTTGTAGTGTATTTCCGCTAGATGGGCCAGCTGAAAAGTCAAAATTGGCTAAATTGTAAAAATGAATGAACAAAATTTTGCTTTTTGGTCTTGATTTAAGGGCAGGGTTAAGAATGATGGTTAGCAATGTGATTAAGGTTAGGTTTACAATCCTATTTTATGACTTTGTGGCTGTGCCAGCTAGTAATCACTCTGCAGAGCTGCCTCCAGAAAAAGATTAATGACGAAAAATGCTAACCTGCTCTTAGTAAACCACAGGGCCACAGAGGTAAGATGTCTGGCCTGGACTCAAGAGTAACCTACACAGCTAACATGTGATGTGAATCCAAAATCTACACTCAAACAAACAATATCTATGTGTAAATAGGATCTGTGAGCCCCAATGGTAATATCTAATAATAACAATGGTCATTATGGTCATTATGGCCAAACAGTTCTATTTTTGTTTCATCAGACCAGAGGACATTTTTCCCAAAAGTACGATATTTGTCCCCCTGTGCAGATGCAAACCGTAGTCTGGCTTTTTTATGGTGGTTTTGGAGAAGTGGCTTCTTCCTTGCTGAGCGATATAGGACTCGTTTTACTGTGGATATACAGTGGGGAGAACAAGTATTTGATACACTGCCGATTTTGCAGGTTTTCCTACTTACAAAGCATGTAGAGGTCTGTAATTTTTATCATAGGTACACTTCAACTGTGAGAGACGGAATCTAAAACAAAAATCCAGAAAATCACATTGTATGATTTTTAAATAATTAATTTGCATTTTATTGCATGACATAAGTATTTGATCACCTACCAACCAGTAAGAATTCCGGCTCTCACGGACCTGTTAGTTTTTCTTTAAGAAGCCCTTGTGTTCTCCACTCATTACCTGTATTAACTGCACCTGTTTGAACTCGTTACCTGTATAAAAGACACCTGTCCACACACTCAATCAAACAGACTCCAACCTCTCCACAATGGCCAAGACCAAAGAGCTGTGTAAGGACATCAGGGATAAAATTGTAGACCTGCACAAGGCTGGGATGGGCTACAGGACAATAGGCAAGCAGCTTGGTGAGAAGGCAACAACTGTTGGCGCAATTATTAGAAAATGGAAGAAGTTCAAGATGACGGTCAATCTCCCTCGGTCTGGGGCACCATGCAAGATCTCACCTCGTGGGGCATCAATGATCATGAGGAAGGTGAGGGATCAGCCCAGAACTACACGGCATGACCTGGTCAATGACCTGAAGAGAGCTGGGACCACAGTCTCAAAGAAAACCATTAGTAACACACTACGCCGTCATGGATTAAAATCCTGCAGCGCACGCAAGGTCCCCCTGCTCAAGCCAGCGCATGTCCAGGCCCGTCTGAAGTTTGCCAATGACCATCTGGATGATCCAGAGGAGGAATGGGAGAAGGTCATGTGGTCTGATGAGACAAAAATAGAGCTTTTTGGTCTAAACTCCACTCGCCGTGTTTGGAGGAAGAAGAAGGATGAGTACAACCCCAAGAACACCATCCCAACCGTGAAGCATGGAGGTGGAAACATCATTTTTTGGGGATGCTTTTCTGCAAAGGGGACAGGACTACTGCACCGTATTGAGGGGAGGATGGATGGGGCCATGTATCGCGAGATCTTGGCCAACAACCTCCTTCCCTCAGTAAGAGCATTGAAGATGGGTCGTGGCTGGGTCTTCCAGCATGACAACGACCCGAAACACACAGCCAGGGCAACTAAGGAGTGGCTCCGTAAGAAGCATCTCAAGGTCCTGGAGTGGCCTAGCCAGTCTCCAGACCTGAACCCAATAGAAAATCTTTGGAGGGAGCTGAAAGTCTGTATTGCCCAGCGACAGCCCCGAAACCTGAAGGATCTGGAGAAGGTCTGTATGGAGGAGTGGGCCAAAATCCCTGCTGCAGTGTGTGCAAACCTGGTCAAGAACTACAGGAAACGTATGATCTCTGTAATTGCAAACAAAGGTTTCTGTACCAAATATTAAGTTCTACTTTTCTGATGTATCAAATACTTATGTCATGCAATAAAATGCAAATTAATTACTTAAAAATCATACAATATGATCTTTTGTTTTAGATTCCGTCACTCACAGTTGAAGAGTACCTATGATAAAAATGACAGACTTCTACATGCTTTGTAAGTGGGAAAACCTGCAAAATCGGCAGAGTATCAAATACTTGTTCTCCCCACTGTAGATACTTTTGTACCGGTTTCCTCCAGCATCTTCACAAGGTCCTTTGCTGTTGTTCTGGAATTGATTTGCACTTTTCGCACAAAGGTACGTTCATTTCTAGGAGACAGAACGCATCTCCTTCCTAAGTGGTATGACGGTGTCACGATTGGGTGTATGGAGAGACCAAGACGCAGCGTAGGGATAATAGTTCGCCATGGCTTTATTATACTATGTATACAACAAAATACTATGTATAGACACAACCTACGACGAACTATACAAAAAACGAAAACAAACACTACAGGGAAAAAAACCGTCACGTCAAGAAAACACACTAATTTACGGACGTACAGAAACACACTTACTTCACCGTGACTGCGACATACATCGATATCGATAACAACCCACCCCAAGTGAAGGACAGACTCAACATATATTGGATCCCTAATTAGAGACAACGGGAGGCAGTTGCCTCTAATTAGAGATCCACCCAAACCCACAAAGAAACAGAAAATAATGACACTGTCAGACTCTGACCATAGCTACATAGAGAAGCCTATTGCTTCTCTATGGCCAGAGCCTGACAGACGGCTGCGTGGTCCATGGTGTTTATACTTGCGTACTATTGTTTGTACAGATGAACGTGGTACCTTCAAGCGTTTGGAAATTGCTCGCAAGGATGAACCAGACTTGTGGAGGTCTACAATTTTTTTTCTGATGTCTTGGCTGATTTCTTTTGATTTTCCCATGATGTCGAGCAAAGAGGCACTGAGTTTGAAGGTACGCCTTGAAATACATCCACAGGGACACCTCCAATTGAAGTTTCTAAAGCCACAACATCATTTTCTGGATTTTCCAAGCTGTTTAAAGGCACAGTCAACTTAGTTTATGTAAACTTCTGACCCACTGGAATTTTGATATAGTATATTATAAGAGAAATAATCTGTCTGTAAAGAATTGTTGGAAGAATTACTTATCATGCACAAAGTAGATATCCTAACCGACTTGCCAAAACTATAGTTTGTTAACATGAAATCTGTGGAGTGGTTGAAAAATGAGTTTTAATGACTTCAACCTAAGTGAATGTAAACTTCCGACTTCAACTGTATATGCCAAAGCACTCTGTACATACAAAGTTTAGTCTTCTCACACAAAGTGTTGCAAAATTATGTGGGTGATCTGACAAAATCACTCTCATAGCCGCACATCGATCACTGCCATCATGCCTGTTCCTTGTAGTGCTTATCCTACCTGTTCAAGTATGTGTTCCACCCTTTTGACTTGATATTTTGCAGGAAATATCAGGAATACTTGTTATAGAGTGATAGACTTTGTAGCAAGTTTAGAGTAAATCCCTGTCGAATGTGTTTGCTCCCCTTTACAACATGTCTTCAGTTGTTTAATAATTTATTTAGCTGCACCCAAAAAAATATTAAAGATAATAATGTCGTCAGTATAATTATTTTTTATTTTTTAACAGTTTGTCAGTTTGGTAAATATTGCATAAGCACTTGCATTAGGCCTACGCTGCTTTTTTGTTTCCCATATCATTGGTGAAATATAAATGTATTAAATATGCCTAGTACTGTCCATAATGTTACTTGGTTGAAATAAGAATGCTTAAATATTTAATTCAGTTAAAAATGAGAAGCAAAAACATATGAGAAACGCAACAAAAAACATGGGAAAAGCACAGAATACATCCGAATATTCTGAAGATTCAGCATCACTCAGTCAAGAGAAAATATAGTATTCTTTCTAACAAATATACTGTATCTACATATATTGTATTTCAGGATGTTGTGTATCCCTGAGGAAAAAATCTGAATTTATGTAAACATTACAGTTTTGAAAACTAGGCAAAGCTTGAGCCGCAGGACAGTGTAAATTAAGCAGCCTAAAAATGTCTGTACTGCATTAAATATTACCACTACCTTTCTAAAACCATGTCTATCTTTATTCCCCAAACACAATTAAACACAATCATGCACTTTCATGCTAGGTTTAGAACCTCATATGAAAGCTTATAGAAACCCCAACTGATAGAACAATCTTTGAATTATCTACAAGCATCATGAACCCTCTAACACAATAAACTCATTTGACTTAGTGAAAATCAGTTCTTTGGACCTAACTTGCTTATCACTTTTTCCATGTGGTTTCTTCCTTCACAGAATATTTTCTTCCTAAATATTTGACAGTGTATCTACGCTCTAGACCTATTCTTTAAGATCCTGACCGGCTTTATGAACTCCAAGAACCAGATGGTAAGATATGAAAAATAAATTGGACATCAGATACGCAAAATATATTTGTGACCTACTTTCCAACGGATAGAACGTTTGAGAATTGGGACTGTCAATCACAAATTTTTTATTTGCTCAAATGTGGTGCTAAATAAAGATTGAAAAAAGCAGTGTATTGAGTTATAGGCGTGTAGGGACTGAAACACAAAAAAATATTCTGTATCAGAATGTTTTTAATGGCATATTCACCATAAACAAGTTAAGCAATCCAAAAGTCCTGTAACTTACTAATGCTCCCTCATAAATGTTCTCTCTCACACACACGCATGCTCGCACACACACACACACACACACACACACACACACACACACACACACACACTTAAAGCTGTCACACTTAAAGCTTCAGCCATCCAAATTATTGTTCTCCCAATTTGACTATAAGAAAAAAAACTGCCTCTATGGTGTGGTGGAAATCTTTATTTCATATCGATAAATTATTGCAATAATGAGCCCAACGAACATGAAATGCTGATGTCTTATATATTGGACTTAAAAATGCTTAGTCATGGCTGGTTCCACCCCTCCCCGGCAGATAAGGAGATACATTGTTTTCCTCTTATGGCTATGTGTATCAGGTGTCATATATATGTGTCATATATATATCTTTTTTTATTTAACTTTTATTTAACTAGGCAAGTCAGTTTAGAACAAATTCTTATTTACAATGACGGCCTACACCGGCCAAACTCAGACAATGCTGGGCCAATTGTGTGCCGCCCTATGGGACTCCCAATCACGGCCGGTTGTGATACAGTCTGGATTTGAACCAGGTTGTCTGTAGTGACGCCTCTAGCACTGACGTAATTTTTGTGGCCAATGACCTTGAGCCTTCTTGGAAGGGTACTTATAACTCCATGGCTTGACCCAAAGGGCTGAAATGTTGGATGTCCATCCTTACTAAGAATTTACAATTGGCAATTGCGTAAGGTCCCCATGAGTGACAGAACACTGAGCCAATCACGGCACAATGCTCCTATTTTCTGCTGGCCCACCCCACCACCACAGAAATCACTGAGCTGGGCTGAAACACCTGCATTTTGGAGTTGCCTTACTCAAGAAAACAAAAAAAAGACCATGCTTGTATGCAGCTTTATTAACTCAATTATATATATTTTTTTACATTGTTTGCAAACTGAAATGTAATACGTATTAATGCCAAAATAACATGCAAAACAGGCAAGCCCCCCCCCCCCACCCAAAGAAAAAATATTGATATCTATATAAATATTGGTATTTATTTATTTTTGGGCTAAAAATGTGGGTCTCAAAACAGGTGAATGACGAGTTGCCATTGTTCACACGAGGTGGAGATTGGAGAAAACTCCCCTCTCAGACAATCACTGGTACAGCTAAGTAGCTGTTCTGAGGAATGAACACCCAATGGATACCGGACAACTAAGAAGAAGGACATTGTGACCTCTTGTGGACAATCAGAGCCTTACACATGAGGAGACCCAACCAAACCCCTTCCCAAGAAGGCTTGGTCCGACAGAGATAAACAACAAATGCAGGCATTCACACGTAAATAAATTGATGATTTCTTACTCCAAACGGGCAGTGGTTCATGTGCAAAGTATTATGATTACTGTGAGAATATGAATTCCTAAATGTACCAACGTGTGTGCCTCTGTCTCTCTCTCCCTCTCTCTACCCCTCCCTCTTTTGGTAAACAAGCAGTCATATTGTCTTTTTCTCATGTATTAAGTGTGTACTGATTCTGTGTTATTATTTATTTAGCTAGTAAATAAATAATTAAACCAATTTGTATAGTACTGAATCATGAGTAAGGCTGGGGGTTTTGCAGATTCAAGAAAGTTACAACTGTTCAGAATGATGATATGATAAGATTTAATGATTAATACGTTGACTGTTTTATGGATGTGATAGGTAAAGACCTTTAGAGTTTAATTTGGGAGATGGTAACTTATTCTGTGGTGCCCCAAATCCTAATGAGTTCATTGTTACATAATCAATTTAATCGAGTAACAATTAAAAATAGTTAGTTGATTCGATAAATAACAGTCATCAGATTAATGAAAGTCACGTCACGACACGACACAAGGTACTGATGTGGCAGGTGTTGCCAGGTACCTTCGTGCAATGCAGGCCAGCATGGTGTGTGCTCCTGCGTGCTGTGACCACCACTGTAGTGGACAGTCCTCCATGTTGATGCGGGGCTACACACATTTCTCAATGGACTCCTCCTCTTCATCAGACTCAGAAGAACTCAACAAACGGGCAGCTTTCTTCTATGGTGACTCTGACTCTGTTGCTTTATCAGGTTGCTGTGCAGGCCTCTCTTCCTTCAGCAAGTTGCTGGCCAAAGCCCGCACCTCACCCCTCTCAGGTCTGGGAATGCACTTAAACCTTAGACCGATTGCTGTGGTGCTCTTCAGCCATGTGAGGTTGGTGTTTTCCTTGCGTTTCTCCAGGTCTGTTGTGAATGTCAGATTGAATCTTACCACGTAGGCAGGGTCATCATCGGAGCTCTCCATCACCTGAAGGAGATGACACAAAGTAGGCAACGACACTGAGCAGGAAATGTACTTCTCTCCTCCCAGAAGTACAGTTAAGTACCTGCAGTGGAGGATAATTCAAAATAATTTCAGTCAATTGTGAGAGACTTGTTATACACAGACTCTCTCTCTCTCGTGTCATAGGCCGAGACTAACGTAATATGTTGCCGAACAAGGCCACCTAGGTAAAATACTAAGAGCCCTAGGAAGATAGATACTATCTACTATCTATAGATACTAAGATACTAAGTTAAAAATCAAGGTTCGTTACAATTTGGGGGAGAGCAGTGAGACAGCAACCCAAGAGGAGGCAGAGGCTGAAGTACTATAAAACAATTATTTATTTTTAGTACAATATTTAAAAATACAAGCTAAAATCGTCCCTTCGTCTTCCACACAGCCGAGCAGAGGTAAGTCCAAGACACAACCGGTCCCCGGTTTCATCCGCCTTTGCCAGTTGATCGATAGCCTCCCTCCTGGGCACAAAGAACAGCGAATCAGTACAGAGTCCAGGCATAAAATGTACGGGCTAACCGCACATTTAAATCAAGAGGACAGTATGGCGGGACTCAAACCTAGCAGCTAGCACCGCATCCCAGAGTACGCTCCTCCCCCAACACACAACAAATGGCCCGTACTCACGATTAGCCCGGGTCGTAGATGAGATCCTGTTACGGCCCAGTGCGTGGAGAGGTTCGCCTCGTACTCGTAGGTGCTGCTGTTCTCCGGGAGTCCACGCCAACTGCCTCTGTCGGACGTCGTGTTCTGCGTTGAAGAATCGGGACAGGGTCGGCTTCCTTCCTCAGCGCTCTCTTAGCTGTGTTTGTTGCTTGTCATCCGAATCTGAATCTACATCTCTATCTGAATCTACATCTCTCGGTGTCCCACCCCTGGTCTGTCCCCATAGGTCCATTGTCCATTTGCAATGAGCCACTGATTGGGTGGCTTGTCACTGGGGGTAATAAAATCATAATCACAGCACAACACAACACAAAACACAATACTCAACCACAACAGCATGCAAACAATCAAAAAGAAAACCATGCTATTCCAACACAATCGTCCACCCCGTGACACTCGCTCTCACACATACACACACACACAAAATCTTATTATAACCCTAATAGTGAGATAAAGAAGATTTCCTGCAGTGCCTCCAGCTTCTGCAGTTCAGCTGTGGTTGGTGATGTTTGTTTTCTGTTGGGCCAGAGCATCTCTCAGTGGTTGTTGGTTTCTGTGGACACACTTTACTTCCGGACTGGTATTCCATCTTGTTGTGACATCTTGTGCGAGTGACTCCTTCTTTTTCCCATTTGCATCTTGCTGTTGTCCTAGCTCTGCAGCGTTTGGTGGGCTGTGTTTGAAATGCCCCCCAAAAAATGTAGCATTTGGCTAGGGCGTTGTTGAACCCGCTGTTCTGTAGGGACACTATGATGGACCTTTGGCGAATGCGCGGTGCAGGGAAGGTGTTCAAAGGGCAGGTGTCTTGCAGCTGCAATCATGTTCCGTGCACTATGCAAAGTGTGGTAACTTTGTTTTCACTGTTCCACTGCTTTGCTAGATCCATGAAATGCTCGGTGCACGTTTAAGCACAGTGCCTCTCTTCTGTCTTCATTACAGCCAGATCCTGTGAATGCAGTTTCCAGTTTTCATCGATGTGGTGAGCAGTAACCCCAAGGTAGTTGTAGTTACTCACCGAAGTCCAGTGGTCTCCCGTGAGAGCAACAGCCGTCGCATGTTTCAACTCCTCTGCTTTTGTAGCCCTCTTGCTTTCATACAGTTAGTGTTCTTGTAACTCATACGTTGAGTCGTTCGATGCGATCCGAATGATACCCCTCAAGCCTTTGTCCTCCACAATTTAGACTGGCATGCAAGCTGTAGCTATTGTTGTGGAAAATCTTCCCTTCTTTTCTTTAAAGTAAGGCACGTTCAGAGTGTGTAAAAGCAATATAGACTTTATTACAGAAGCAATTCAGTCTGAGGTGGTCTGAAGAGCATCCTGTTCTTCCAGCCTCAGTACACTTCTCTTATACAATATTTAGCATGCATGTTCCTTCCCTCATATGTAAATGAGTCACTCCTTCTGACTTTCTTCCACTATTGTTTCAAAGCCTTTGGTTCTGAGTTGTCTACGCCCTTTTGGCACTGAATCTTTGAGGTGATGAAACAAAAGTGGAGAAACCCTAGCAATAGTACAAAAAATAAAAGAGGCATGCACATCTGTTCAATTCAATGTATGTCTTGGGTGCACATATACAGGAATACATAATGTATACAGAAAACTTAAAATATAGTAATCTGACAAACATAATGTTCAAATGCACTTAGAGTTTCAATGTGCTCAGAGTATAAATTGAGACCTTGTCTCAGGCTGTACTTGGCACAAGTAGTGATTTACTCTCAGGACTGCAGCTCCTCATGCTCCCAGAGATTACTGATAGTTTTCAGCTGTTTTCAGCTGTTGTCTTGGCTTTCCATGCCTTTTTCAACCTCCCTTTCTTCATGTGTTCAATACTTTTTCCCTGTGTCATTTCACATTATTACACATAACTTAATTTCTGAACTTATTTGTTTTGGTTTCTTTGTATGTATGGATTACTAGGGTTGTTACCAACATCTGGTGAAACTTTCATGTCAATAGCACCTTTGGAAATATATTTACGTGTTCAATACTTATTTCACCCGCTGTATACCTTGGAGATTATCCAACACTATCTACTTGGATATTGCTCCCGCATTCACACTCTTCTAGCTTTGCCTGCAGAAGATGTCCTCCATTGTTGCTAGTAATGTTACTTGTATTGCCGGCGTCAACGGTGTGTTTTCGCTTGTAAATGATAACGAAGACTTGATGTACTTCGGTGATGAAAAAAATTCAGCCTTGCAGTAGATGCACATTACTTTGGTTTTATCCAGAGAGCCATCTGGGAGGGATTTTAAATTTAATTAGCTATTTAAAAGCCCATTACTAGCATTCTCCATCATTCAGTCATACAAGTAGCTAGCTAGCAAAGTAGTTGTCAAACTAGCGCATTGGCTGCCAGGGCTTGAATTTGAACTATGGATGGTTCAGGGGGTCAAACTAAGAAAAGGCGTTAATGGCATCAAAACAAATTAACGGCGGAAAATATGTAACGCATTAATGCAGACCTATTGAGAATCAATGTATTTTTTACAGAGTTTGCCATTTCTATACTTATTAGCTTCTATAACAGGCAGTCTTACTGTTACAATGTCTCTTACAATGTCTGATGACATACAGTACCTATAGAAAGTCTACACCCCTTTTATTTATTTTTTCACATTTAGCTGCCTTAACATTAAATATAAAAAGGGATTATATTCTGGTTTTTTTCCCTACAGATCTACACACCATACTCCACATTTTCAAAGTGAAAGAAAGTTATGGAACATTTTCCAAGTACTGAAATATAATAAAAGTCTCCAACCCCCTGAATTAATACTTGGTGGAAGCACCTTTGGTAGCTTAAGATTCTACCAACTTTAAACAACTCTTAGGGCAAAATATATACATTTCTTTAGTCAAAATTGCTTAAGCTCATTACATTTGGTTGGAAATTATTGATGGACAACAATATTCAAACCTTGTCTCTGATTTTCAAACAAATGTAAGTCAGGACTTAGACTAGACCACTCAGGAACAAGTGTTGTGGTGGCAGCATCATGTTATGGATATGCTTGTCACAGGCAGGGACTGGGGAGTTTTTCAGGATCAAAATAAATATAAAAGAAGTAAAGCCCAGGTTCAAAGTTAGAGGAAAACCTTAGTCTTCTGAAAACCTGTAGGTTGCCCTAAGAGTTGTGCAAAGTTGGTAGAATTTTAAAAAATCGCTTTTTAGATTTAATTTGAAGGGCAAAATGTGAAAAAAGGGGGTGTAGAATTTACATAGGCACTGACTGAGTCTAAAGTTGATGCTGTGTCTAAATCAGTCACTGTTTGAAAATGCAAAAGTCTTCCTCCTCCCCTTGTCTTGTTCATATTGTAGGCCAATGCAACACAAACCCTTGCCTCAACAATGGTGTGTGTGAGGAGATGGTGTGTGTGCCCCAAGCCATTCAAGGGCAAGAAGTCCCAGAAAGGTAGGGAAGGGAGGCTACCTACACTACTGTTCAAAGGTTTGAGGTCACAGACATTTCCTTGTTTTTTAAAGAAAAGCACATTTTTTGTCCATTAAAATAACATACATTTATCAGAAATACAGTGTAAACATTGTTAATATTGTAAATGACTATTGTAGCTGGAAACTGATGATTTTTAATGGAATATCTACATAGGCGTACAGAGGCCCATTATCAGCAACCATCACTCCTGTGTTCCAATGGCACATTGTGTTAGCTAATCTAACTTTATATTTTTAAAAGGATAATTTGATCATTAGAAAACCCTTTTGCAATTATGTTAGCACAGCTGAAAACTGTTGTGCTGATTAAAGAATCAATAAAACTTGTCTTCTTTAGACTAGTTGAGTATCTGGAGCATCAGCATTTGTGGGTTCGATTACAGGCTCAAAATGGCCAGAAAAGCCACATCTTCCTCTGTCCAGTGTCTGTTCTTTTGCCCTTAATCTTTTCTTTTTATTGGCCAGAATGAGATATGGCTTTTTCTTTGCAACTCTGCCTAGAAGAGGCGTCTGTTTCTCAAACTAGACACTCTAATGTGCTTGTCCTCTTGCTCAATTGTGCACCGGGTTCTCCCAATCCTCTTTCTATTCTGGTTAGAGCCAGTTTGCGCTGTTCTGTGAAGGGAGTAGTACACTGCGTTGTATGAGATCTTCAGTTTCTTGGCAATTTCTCGCATGGAATAGCCTTAATTTCTCAGAACAAGAATAGACTGACGAGGTTCAGAACAAAGTCAGTTAAGAACAAATTCTTATTTACAATGACGGCCTACACCGGCCAAACTCTGACCACGGTGTGCCAATTGTGCACCGCCAATTGTGTGTGCGGGTGATCAGGGGTGTATTCATTCAGCCAATTCAGTTGAAAAAAATTTCATAAATGGAAGCAAATGGAAAGAAACGGGGATGGACCTACCTGAATTATTTATAATATAAACTCTCGTTTCAGTTGCTAAATGTAACGTTTGGACTAATGATTACACCCTAAATCAGCTAGATGCAGGCAAGAGTGTGCAAGGCGGTATTGAATGTGTTACTTTCTGTCACCTTGATTACTCCAATTTTTCAGAAGGATTACTGTTATACTATTCCAGGCATTCCTTAAAGAGGTAGGGTTTCAAGTTTCTCCGGAAGGTGGTCATTGACTCCGCTGTCCTGGTGTCGTGGGGGAGCTTGTTCCACCATTGGGGTGCCAAAGCAGCGAATAGCTTTGACTGGGATTAGCCCGAACTGTGCTTCCGTAGAGGAAGGGGGGCTAGCAGGTCAGAGGTGGATGAACGTAGTGTCCTCGTTTAGGGTCTGGTCAAAGCCTGGAGGTTCCCCTCACAGCTCCGTAGGCAAGTACCATGGTTTGGAGTAGATGTGAAGCCAGTGGAGTGTACGGAGGAGTGGGGTGACATGAGAGAACTTTGGAAGGTTGAACACCAGACGGGCTGCAGCGTTCTGGATAAGTTGTAGGGGTTTAATGGCGCAGGCAGGGAGCCCTGCCTACAGCGAGTTGCAGTAATCCAGACAGGAGATGACAAGTGCCTCGATTAGGACCTGTGCCGCTTTCTGTGTAAGGTAGGGTCATACTCTGCGAATGTTGTAGAGTATGAACCTGCAGGATCGGGTCACCGCTTTGATGTTAGCAGAGAATGACAGGGTGTTGTCCAGGGTCACACCAAGGTTTGTTGCACTCTAGGAGGAGGACACAATGGAGTTGTCAACTGTGATGGCGAGATCATGAAGTGGGCAGTCCTTCCCCGGGAGGAAGAGCAGCTCCGTCTTGCCGAGGTTCAGCTTGAGGTGGTGATCCAACATCCAAACTGATATGTCTGCCAGGCATGCAGAGATGCGATTCACCACCTGGTTATCAGAAGGGGGAAAGGAGAAAATTAATTGAGTGTCGTCTGCGTAGAAATGATAGGAGAGACCATGTGAGGATATGACAGAGCCAAGTGACTTGATGTATAGAGAGAATAGGAGAGTGCCTAGAACTGAGCCCTGGGGGACACTAGTGGTGAGAGCATGTGGTGCGGAGACAGATTCTCGCCATGCCACCTGATATGAGCGACCTGTCAGGTAGGACGCAATCCAAGAGTGTGCAATGCCGGAGATGCCCAATTCAGAGAGGGTGGAGAGGAGGATCTGATGGTTCACAGTTTCAAAAGCAGCAGATAGGTCTAGAAGCATAAGAGCAGAGGAGAGAGAGTTAGATTTGGCAGTACGGAGAGCCTCCGTGACACAGAGAAGAGCAGTCTCAGTTGAATGACCAGTCTTGAAACCTGACTGGTTAGGATCAAGAAGGTCATTCTGCAAGAGATAGCAGGAGAGTTGGTTAGCGACGGCACGCTCAAGAGTTTTGGAGAGAAATGAAAGAAGGGATACTAGTCTGTAGTTGTTGACAGGCTTAGTAAATGAGGATCGGATGTCATCAACCTTCTTTTCAAAATGGTGGACGAAGTCATCCACAGAGAGGGAGGAGGGAGGGGGAGGAGGTGGCAAAGAGCTTCCTAGAGTTAGAGGCAGAGGCTTGAAATGTAGAGTGGTAGAAAGTGTCTTTAGCAGCAGAAACAAAGGAAGAAAAAGTAGAGAGAGAGTGAAAAGATGACAGGTCCACAGGGAGTTTAGTTTTCCTCCACTTCAGCTCGTCTGCCCGGAGCCCTGTTCTGTGAGCTCACAATGAGTTGTCAATCCACAGAGCAGGAACGGAAGGGCCGAGCCGGCCGGGAGGATAGGGGACATAGGGAGTCAAAAGATGCAGAAAGGGAGGAGAGGAGGGTTGAGGAGGCAGAATCAGGAGACCGGAGGGAGAAGGATTTAGCAGAGGGAAGAGATGATAGGATGGAAGAGAAGAAAGTAGAAGGAAAAAGAAAGCAAAGGTTGCGACGGCGCATTACCATCTGAGTAAGGGCAGAGTGAGTAGTGTTGGAGGAGAGCGAGAGAGAAAAGGATACAAAGTAGTGGTCGGAGACTTGGAGGGGAGTTGCAGTGAGATTAGTAGAAGAACAGCATGTAGTAAAGATGAGGTCAAGCATATTGCCTGCCTTGTGAGTAGGGGGGGACGGTGAAAGGGTGAGGTCAAAAGAGGAAAGGAGTGGAAAGAAGGAAGCAGAGAGAAATTAGTCAAAGGCAGATGTGAGGGGTGAGCCATCATCAGGAAATTAATTTATCAAGGTGTCAAGCTCATTGATGAACTCTCCAAGGGAACCTGGAGGGCGATAAATGACAAGGATGTTAAGTTTGAGTGGACTAGTGACTGTGACAGCATGGAATTCAAATTAGGAGATAGACAGATGGGTCAGGGGGAAAAGAGAGAATGTCCACTTGGGAGAGATTAGAATTCCTGTGCCACCGCCACGCTGACCAGATGCTCTCGGGAATACGAGAAAACATGATCAGATGAGGAAAGAGCAGTAGGAGTAGTAGTGTTTTCTGTCATCCCATATGTGTCGCCACTGGATTCAACAAAAGACAAAGTAAAACATTTGTTCAAATGGCACTGTGAATGTATTAGACTTCAGAATTGCATTGGGGGCATACTCATATTGCAAGCTATGGGTATTGCGTCCATGACATGTATTAGCCTACTCAGTGCCACCCATAAATTACAATTCTAAAGAGAAATATTAGCGTCGTAGAGCTTATTTCGGGACTTTAACTGTGGGAAATCACCTCACAATTCAGTATATTGGACATTCATATCGCTATGTACAGTACAGCCTAAACTATGGATATTGGATGATTCCACATTTTTTTCCCCGTTTGCATCAGTTTAAACGGGGTACCTTTATTTTGAAAGTGAACCGCTGATTCACGGTTATGTTGTTCACAACCCACACGTTTCAAACACGGTCTACGGCTGACTGTGGATGTGGCAATCTGACGAAGTGTTTTTGCTCAGCAGTTGAGAATTTTGCCGCAGTGCGAACCTTCGACTTTTATAAGTACTGACTGTTGGTGAGACATCTTTTGAATTATTTATCTTTTGTTGTCTTCCTTCAACGTTAGTATGTTGCTAGCTAGCCTGCTGTAGCTAACGTGCTCTATCTACAGTACAGGAGAAGCTAACTAGAATAACGTGAAATCGACGCCTTTGCAGCCCGAATGTAGAATGTTTTAAGTACGACCCGGTCGAGGGGGTCACAAGTGTATTAATACTGGCTGGCCACATCAAGCCCAGACGATAGTGTGGAGGTCCATACCCAGGCTATGGGGTAGCTAGTAGTAGCCTACAGCTTAAATTGGCGAACGCTTTCAGTAGCTACATCAACTGACTAAAATGAGAACTTAGTTAGCTAGGTAGTTAGCCAACGTTACACATGTGATCTTTGACAGTACTGTAGTTAGTTACGTCAGCTATCATAATGACCCACATAAAATTTACAGCCGAGCTTCCATTTATTGTACCCCTGGCTGAACTGGCTGGATAGCTAGCTAGTCGTATAGGATAAAGCGGTGGGCACTGCCTTGGCACTTTTTCTCTAACTACAGTTAGCAATCCTTAGCAAAACACCCCCCCCCCCCTAAATATACTGAACAAAAATAGAAACATAACATGCAACAATTTCAAATATTTTACTGAGTTAGTGCATATGAGGAAATCAGTCAATTGAAATAAATAAGGCCTAATATATGTATTTCACATGACTGACATCAGCAAACCGCTCGTCCACACAACGTCATACACGTGGTTCTGATGACAATTGGAAGTACTGCCAAATTCTCGAAAACACCATTGGAGGCAGCTAAGGTAGAGAAATTAACATATAATTATCTGGCAACAGCTCTGGTGGACAGTCATGCCAATTGCACGCTCCCTCTACTTGAGACCTCTGTGGCATTGTGTTGTACACAAAACAGCACATTTTAGAGTGGCCTTTTATTGTCCCCAGCACAAGGTGCACCTGTTTAATGATCATGCTGTTTAATCAGCTTCTTGATATGCCACACCTGTCAGGTGGATGGATCTTCTTGGCATAGCAGAAATGCTCACTAACAGGGATGTAAACAAATGTGTGCACAAAATCTGGGAGAAATAAGCTTTATGTGCGTATGGAACATTTCTGGGATCTTTTATTTCAGCTCATGAAACCAACACTTTACTTGTTGTGTTTACATTTTTGTTCAGTGTAGTATAGCTGGCTAACTTTAGTGCTTGAGACTGTTGACAACAGGCTTGCACCAAGCTGTGGGGGCGGCAGGTAGCCTAGTGGTTTGAGCGTTGGGCAAGGCACCTAACCCTAATTTGCTCCAGGGGTGCCGTACTACTATGGCTGACCCTATAGGTAGGCCATCATTGTAAATAAGAACTTGTTCTTAACTGACTTGCCTAGTTTAATAAAACATTCTACCAATTAGTTACAACAATGAGACAATTTGGTTTAGCTTACTCACAAGCAGGTGAACACCTGTGTATCAACTTAAAGGATGCCCACTTTATTGTGATTTATAAATAGCTGTGTACTGTCCTCAGGTCACGTTGCCATGATGTTGCAGAGGCTGGCCTTGTGTTCCAGTCTACGATCCAGGAGCCTGCAAGAAAATGTTTGCCCACGCTTTGCCAGGGCAGTGTCCCAAACCAAGTGTAAATAGCCTCCACCATTCCAAAACACACTGCACTGGTGCTCCCCACTACAGATGACACTTGGCACATAACACACCTCTTTGGCAGTCTCAGATGTTTGTCCATATAATAGCCTGACATACAGTTGAAGTTGGAAGTTTAAATACACCTTAGCCAAATACATTTAAACTCAGTATTTCATAATTCCTGACATTTAATCCTAATAAAAATTCCCTGTTTTAGGTCAGTTAGGATCACCACTTTATTTTAAGAATGTGAAATGTCAGAATGATAGTAGAGAGTGATTTATTTAAGCTTTTATTTATTTCGTCACATTCCCACTGGATCTGAAGTTTACATACACTCAATTAGTATTCGGTAGCATTGCCTTTAAATTGTTTAACTTGGGTTAAACGTTTCGGGTAGCCTTCCACAAGCTTCCCACAATACTTTGGGTGAATTTTGGCCCGTTCCTCCTGACAGAACTGGTGTAACTGAGTCAGGTTTGTAGGCCTCCTTGCTCGCACACGCTTTTTCAGTTCTGCCCACACATTTTCTATAGGATTGACGTCAGGGCTTTGTGATGGCCACTCCAATACCTTTACTTTGTTGTCCTTAATCCATTTTGCCACGACTTTGGAAGTATGCTTGGGGTCATTGCCTATTTGGAAGGCATATTTGCGACCAAGCTTTAACTTCCTGACTGATGTCTTGAGATGTTGCTTCAATATATCCACATAATTCCTCATGATGCCATCTATTTTGTGAAGTGCTCCAGTCCCTCCTGTAGTAAAGCACCCCTACAACATGATGCTGCCACCCCCGTGCTTCATGATTGGGATGGTGTTCTTCGGCTTGCAAGCATCCCCCTTTTTTCTCCAAACATAACGATTGTCATTATGGCCAAATATTCTATTTTTGTTTCATCAGACCAGAGGACATTTCTCCAAATAGTATGATATTTGTCCCCATGTGCAGTTGCAAACCGTACTCTGGCTTTTTTATGGCGGTTTTGGAGTAGTGGCTTCTTCCTTGCTGAGCGGCCTTTCAGGTTATGTCGATATAGGACTCGTTTTACAGTGTATATAGATACTTTTGTACCTGTTTCCTCCAGCATCTTCACAAGGTCCTTTGCTGTTCTGGGATTGATTTGCAGTTTTCGCACCAAAGTACGTCCATCTCTAAGAGACAGTATTCCTGAGCTGTATGACGGCTGTGTGGTCCCATGGTGTTTATACTTGCATACTATTGTTTGTACAGATGAATGTGGTACCTTCAGGCATTTAGAAATTGCTCCCAAGGATGAACCAGACTTGTGGAGGTCTACACATTTTTTTCTGGGGTCTTGTCTGATTTCTTTTAATTTTCCCTTGATGTCGAGCAAAGAGGCAGTGAGTTTGAAGGTAGGCCTCAATACATCCACATGTACACCTCCAATTTACTAAAAGTATGTCAATTAGCCTATGGGAAGCTTCTAAAGCCATGACATCATTTTCTGGAGTTTTCCAAGCTGTTTAAAGGCACAGTCAATCAGTCAATGTAAACTTCTGACCCACTGGAGTTGTGATTAAGTGAAATAATCTGTCTGTAAACAATTGTTGGAAGAATTACTTGTGTCATGCACAAAGTAGATGTCCTAACCGACTTGCCAAAACTATAGTTTTTTTAACATGAAATCTGTGGAGTGGTTGAAAAATTTGTTTTAATGACTTCAACCTAAGTGTTATGTACACTTCCGACATCAACTGTATGCTGTTATCGCATAACCCAAGGTTTACAATGTGAATTGCTGTCCTGTAGGGATATGGCCAAAATATAATATCACAGTATTTAAAAAAAAAAAAAAAATTGGACGGTATGACTGTATTTTATGTTTTTGAATAATAAAAGTTCTAAATTTGCTTTGATTATTGCGTGACCCTAGGGTGGCAACACATACACTCTAAGTGATTTCAATCATTCTGATTGTTTTATACTGTTCAATTCAACTTCAACCAAAACAAATTTCAGCACTTTTATCATTTTCTGCATTTCCTGCACTCAATTGAGATCATTTACACTGCCACGTAGGGCTGCACGATATGGGCAAATATTCAAGGACTATTTTTAACCTAATGTAGCAATTGCGATTTGAGTTGCGATTTAGAGCAAAACACTCGGGTGAACTGTTGGAATCATAGAAATAGAATTACTATTCTAATTCTATAGTTAGAATATAATAGTGGGCACATTGAATACAGTGTTTGACATGACAACAAATGATAATGCCAGGGAGGAGTTATTGTGGCAGGGTAGGAACCTAAGTGTTTCCTAGGGGACCCTATAATCTTTAGCTACATTTAATGTTTTCTCTTAGCTACTTCATGTACCTAATATATTCTTGCTTTGCGTATTCCTCTTTGATTTAGAAGATATTGTTGTGATCTGATTTAGGTCTACACCATCACTGGTATTATCAGGCTGTATAGCTAAATATGTTTGCTCTTACTCAGTACATTTATTAGTCATCAACATTGTTGCATGTGCTGCATTGTCCATGCAGACTGAACGCAAATGTCTTGTGGTCGAGGAACAACAAATGCGCTCCTTGAGTGACAGGGGGCGTGGCTAGGTCTGTGTGGAAACCGGCATGGAAAGAAAGAGCTGAGAGATGACTCAAGTACAAATTGACATTACACATGGCGTTTCAAATTTAACAAACCAAACATTCAAATACCGGTATAGAAGGTAAAGAAAAAACAAAAAAACGGTCCCTGCATCAATACCGGTATATCATAAAATACGGTATACCGCCCAGCCCTACTGTTCAGTACGTTTTGGATAAACATAGTTATTTTGGGTCATGTTCAGTAGGCATGAAACGGAAGCAAACAAGTGAAATATGAGGGTACTATCTGAACTAAGAAACTAACATTTTTGTTTTTTGTAGCAAAATGTTTTGTTACTGTGTGCCCTAATGAACATGACTATTGTTAAATGAATGTCCTGTTATCTGTTGCAGTCCCTGTCACCCATTCTCCTGGGAAGTCAGCAGCGCACCGCAGTGAGCTCAGACAGGCCAAGCGCATTGTGGTGAAACTGGGCAGTGCTGTGGTGACGCGGGGAGATGAGTGTGGACTGGCCCTCGGGCGTCTCGCCTCCATTGTGGAGCAGGTGAGGTCACTACCCGGTCATTGATGATATAGTAGGTAGGCCGTCATTGTAAATAAGAATTTGTTCTTAACTGACTTGCCTAGTTAAATAAAGGTTAAATAAAAAAAATTAATATAGGTTATAATGACCAAGAACTACTAACGAAAACCAGAAATAATGTAGAATATTGAAATTGAAGACATGATTATGTAGGTTTTGTTTGGCATTGAAAGGTATCTTCTAGAATGTAATTGTCAGTTGTTGGTGGGTCTTTAGAGAAGACTTGTTGAAGATAGAATTAAGTTGATGAATAAGTGGTGTGTAAGAAGAGCGCATTGCTATTCTTATTTTTTTTTTTTATATTTTATTGTTCAATTATTCAACAACAGAACAATACAATACAGCAAGAGTTGTACTACAACACAAGGTAATTCAACCCTCCCCACCTCAAAAATAAATTAAAACGATGACAAATGACAAAATAGTCTGAAACTAAGTTTGTACAGGGATTGCTCTTTTTTGTTGATATAGTCTTGGGGTTCCACTTGTAGATAATATTACCACCAACCTCTTCATTAAGAGCAAACATTTCCATCAGAGTCCAAGAAAGGGCTGGTTCAGTTTATTTACGCTGCACATTTAATATATCTTGAATTTGGTAATCCCATGTTAATTTGTCCAAAATGTCTTATGGTCTTGTTAAGGGACTTAAAAAAACTATGGGATAAGGATATGGGTAAAGATTGAAATTTTAATACAGCTAATTCTCCCAAATAATGTAAGAGGCAGATTTACCCATCTATTCAAGTCATCCACCTCCTTTTGAACCAAGACCGGGTAGCTAAGCTCGTACAAATTTCTTAAGTCATTATCAATTGTGATTCTTAGATATTTTAACTCCTGTGGCGACCATCTGAAGGGACCCGTTCGTTTACAGATGCTATAGTCAAAGCGAGTCAGTGGAAGTATTTCACTTTTGTCCATGTTGATTTTGTAACCTGATATAGAGCAGTATGTACCCAAAAGCGTCTGTAGTTTTGAGAGGGATCCGGTTGGGTCAGAGAGGAACAAAATAATGTTGCCTGCGAACAATGAGATCTTATGCGTTATCTGGCCCACCTGAAAGTCCTTTATGCAAGGATCTGTTTTTATGGCCTCCGCCAGGGGTTCTTTGGCTAGCACAAAAAGGAGGGGGGAAAGTGAACAGCCCTGGCTACTACCTCTAAAGAGTGGGAATGTAGCTGACATCATGCCATTAGTGATGATCTTGGCTAGCGGATTATGGTATAAAGTCTTAACCCAGTTGACAAACTAAGTTTGTCATTTAGCAAGGACCTTGAATAGGTATGGCCACTCCAGCCTATAAAATGCCTTTTCAGCATCTAGAGATACTGCTATACTAGGATCGCACCTCACACTGGGCATGTGAATTACGTTGAATAACCTGCGCAAATTATTGGTGGAGGATCTTTTCTGTTTAAAGGCTGTTTGATGGGTGTTAGTCAGTTTTGGCAAATATTGTCCTAATCTATTAGCCATCGCCTTAGAAATCGATTTCTAGTCTGCATTGAGGAGCAAGATCAGCCTATAGGAAGAGCATTGTAGAGGATCTTTATTTTTTTAAATGTATAACTGTTATAATAGCTGTGGAAAAGGAGTCTGGTAGGCTCAGCAGCTAAATTTAGAACATCCATCAAGAGAGGAATAAGCAAATCCTTAAACTCCTTATAAAACTCTGGGGGAAAGAATTCTTCACCTATCCATATGATGCAAGCCAAAAACAATAACGGGTATCCTGATCCCAACACACCTACCATGACAGGGCGCAAAATAGACGTCATGGCTTAGCCATATGAAAGGGTCTAACAAATCATATTGACATCTCTGAGGACCCTGCCTGTCCCAAATAACAACATAAAAACAATGTCACTCTGGTAAAAACAAAACAGCTTGTTTATATAGGTGGATCTTACCTCATTGATCTGTCTGTAAGCTAAAGTATAATCTAGCAAAGCAATCCTACCGGTTATGCAAGTAATAAGGTCGCCTGCAGTCCGCGGAGAAAAGTTGCGACGACTTTGAGTGTTTTTGAAGAATCTTCTCTGTCCCTCATGGATGATTCTCATCGTTGCAGGTTGAAGCAGCGCAAAGGGAATGTTGTCGGAAACAAGTAATTTTTTCAACTGGTCCTTCCTGCGTTTGACCATCCCAGGACTCATGTCTGGAAATAATTTAATTGCCTGCCCGTTGTGTAGGATCACTCATACCTCTCATTTAAATGTTTGGCCGCGGTTCTGAGTACTTTCTCTCTGTCTTGGTACCTCAGGAACCGAACGAGGAAGGCTTGTGGGTGAGTGACCTGTGTGCCCGTTCGATAACCAGGGGTTCAGCAAAATGTCATTTGCCCAATAGGGGGCCCGTCGATAGGGTCCGTCCCTTCACAGCCCTTCGTGGAGGCCGATAATTCTAACGTTGCTTCACCTACTGTAGTTTTCAAAATGGTCATCAGGTATTCGCTGTTTTGGGTATGGGTGAAGTTATCAAGTTTTAGGATAAGTTTGTTAAATATTTATCGGGAGCTCTTGGTCACGCTTCTTCCTAGCTTCGCTACATCACGTGATCCCCGGAAGAGCTCATTGTTATGTGTGTGTCCCTTAGGTGGCCGTGCTGCAGAACCAAGGCAGGGAGATGATGATTGTCACCAGTGGGGCCGTTGCTTTCGGAAGGCAGAGACTGAGACACGAGATCCTGCTATCTCAGAGCGTCAGACAAGCCTTGCACTCTGGACAGAACCAACTCAAAGAAATGGTATATAAAGTCACCTCACACAACACAACATATTGGATGTCAATGGACAATAACTTGGGCTCCCGAGTGGCGCAGCGGTCTAAGGCACTGCACCTCAGTGCAAGAAGCGTCATTGTAAATAAGAATTTGTTCTTAACTGACTTGCCTAGTTAAATAAAAAAGTAAACTATTGATATATTGGCTTTTACTCAAGATTTCGGTCTCTATTGCTCTGGGTTTCAGTCACTTCCAGTTCTGGAGGCACGGGCGTGTGCAGCTGCTGGACAGAGTGGCTTGATGGCTCTATATGAAGCTATGTTCACCCAGTACAGCACCTGCACTGCACAGGTAAAAACACACTTACAAATATATTACTCTATCATTCTTTGCAGATGGAATACATTCAAGTAGTGTTTTTCTATGCTTTTTCTTAGCTAAAGTTTTATTGACAATCATCGCTGTATTGTTGAAGAACACATATTTTGAGTAGCAACTAGAATACGATGTTTATAGAATGACGGTATGCCTACGCTAAACCCTCAAACTGAGGTCTTTCTTATGCAATAGATCCTGGTGACGAACCTTGACTTCCACGACGAGCAGAAGCGCCGCAACCTGAACAGCACCCTCCACGAGTTGCTGCGCATGAACATAGTGCCCATCATCAACACCAATGACGCAGTTGTACCACCCCCTGTTCCAAACAGTGACCTTCAGGGGGTAAATGTGGGTACTTTGTGACGGGCATGCTGGTAATGCGTAGTGTGGTCCAGAGTTGTGATGGTGGATTACTACATAAGGCATATGTTTTCTTTTACTTTCTCCACCGACACAAATGTTTCATTTTGGTTTGGCATTTGTTCAAAGAAAAAATAAATTCACTTTTCTTAGTGCTTCTACATGCATCCGAGGGGCAAATTCGAACTAATGCCTGTTGTAGCAAGTTTTTACTCTTACTTTAAAATGACATCCTAGGCTAGGATACACCTGCATGGCTATGATACATACTGCAAGCTGTTTGCATGTATTAAATGGTGTCATGCTGTTTTATATAATATTTTTTTCTTGCATTTAAGGTAATACACATCAAGGATAACGACAGCTTAGCGGCAAGACTGGCTGTTGAAATGAAAGCAGACCTTCTTATTGCTCTGTCTGATGTTGAAGGTATGTAATGCATTTCAAAATGAGCTATGTTGTTCATTTACTCTCAGCTAAAATAAAAAGTATTTGCGTTGACCATGTTGTATCCCACAGGGTTGTATGACAGCCCCCCAGGAACAGATGACGCTAAACTCATCGATATCTTCTACCCCGGAGACCAGCAGTCTATCAGATATGGATCAAAGTCCAAAGTGGGCATTGGGGGCATGGAGGCAAAGGTTAGTGGCAAGCAACCCCTAGTTTGAGGAGGAAGGCGGCATCTACACTTCTCCAAGTGTTAAAATAGTGGGGTTGGCCGTTTTTGAAAGTAGGTTTAATCAATCCAATCAATTTCATTTATAAAACCCTTTACATCAAAGTAACTCTGACTCAAAGCAGAAGCAAAGAGGCAAGGAAATTCCTCTCTAGAAACCTAGAGAGGAACCAGGCTCAGAGGGGACACTCACCCTCCACTGGCTGTACTGGGTATGTTTCATTTTAAATGTTTAATACAACCATGTTGTCTCACCCAGGTGAAGTCTGCTCTGTGGGCACTTCAGGGTGGCACGTCAGTCGTCATTGCCAATGGCACCGACCCTAAAGTCACGGGCCACGTCATCACAGACATAGTGGAGGGAAAGAAAGTGGGCACCTTCTTCTCTGAGGTCAAGCCTGCTGGTGAGTCACTGATACCTGAGGGAGAAATTCCAACCTGCAGTAGTAACACTCATTAATAAACTACATTATTTGTAAAAATGTGGTTCATTACAATTCAATTAATCTGTAACATTTATAATAATGTATAAAGAATTTATAAGCATTTCAAAAAAAGTATAAGCTTTTATAATGACTCATGTATGAAAGTGATTATAAGGAGTCACTGAAACAGTTAAGCTGGTGAGATGCCCAACTCGGGTTCATGTTATGGGGTGTGACACACACAGGTCCCACTGTGGAGCAGCAGACAGAAATGGCCAGGCAAGCAGGCAGGACTCTGGCCACTCTTCACCCAGATGAGGTGAGAGTTCCCTCTTTAACCCTTTTCACACTACAGAGCTGTACAGACTGCCTTGGTTACACAGTGCTGGAAAGGACCATGTGGAAAATAATATATCCGAGCTAGCACAGTCCAGTTTGGGTTTGCATGATGGTGTGATAAGGGTAATGGAGTGCCCATCTGAGCTGATGTGTAATCTATCTCTGCTGTACTTTAGTCATCTTTTTAACACGTCTGTATTCATTCACTGTCAACCAGAGAGGAGAGATAATATGCCGCCTGGCTGACCTGCTGACGGAGAAGAAGGATGAGATACTCAGTGCTAACAAGAGAGACATGGAGACTGCAGCCTCATCAGGTACTCGATGCAGCTTCATCAGGTCACAATGGGCCCACAAATTAGGATCATACCAGACATTGTTAATATTGTCAGCAATTGATTAAATAATATAAGACATAAGAATGTTAAGTCTTATATTTTAGTGTGATTCCCTCTAGGCCGTCTCTCCCAACCCCTGTTGGCGAGGTTGAGTCTGTCCACGTCGAAGCTGAACAGCCTAGCCATCGGCCTGCGTCAGATCGCTGTATCGTCCAGGGACAGTGTGGGCCAGGTGCTCCGCAGGACCAGAGTCGCCAACAACCTGGAGCTGGAACAGATCACTGTGCCCATCGGTGTCCTGCTGGTCATCTTCGAGTCCCGGCCCGACTGCCTTCCTCAGGTCAGTCACCTGATGGTGGCCATGCTAAACCACAAGGCTCATCCTTGTGACACTTGTGGAGACCTAGGCACTTGTGGAGATCTGAGAGGATTTGATATGCAATATGGTGAAACTTATTTATTTATTTAACCTTTATTTAACTAGCAAGTTAACAAATTGTTATTTACAATGACTGCCTACCTACAGGGTCAGCCATAGTTGTACGGCGCCCCTGGAGCAAATTAGGGTTAAGTGTCTTGCTCAAGGACACCGACAGGTTTTTTTTCACCTTGTCGGCTGGGATATTCGAACCAGCGACCTTTCGGTTACTGGCCCAACACTAACCGCTAGGCTACCTGCCGCCCACTTTAACCTAGCCTATTAAAGGGCAAGGTGACGCTATTACCACATTGCTTACATTAGACCAGGGGTGCCCAATAGGTCGATCGCAAAGGTAGTGCGGGTAGATCGCGTGACATTCAAACATTTTCAAATATTTTTTTTTTTTTGGGGGGGGGGGGGGGAATGAATGTATCATCCCTAGTGCATTTGCCACTTGATTGACGTACAGGGCGGCCAGTCTGAGATCTCTTCTCTTCTACGGGTCACGAGTCACCATGCATGCGCGGTTAAACGCGCTAGCTAGCTACTGCAAAACTTCAGAGAGCTGAGTGACCTTGTTAGCCTTCCAATTTAAATATACTAAAGGAGGGATATAAAAATGAGTGGGGGAGCTGGACCAAGTAAGAAACCAAAAACTTACCACTTCCATGCGGGAATGGGAGGAGGACTTTTTTTTCACCATGTTATATTCGAAATGCGTTTGACTGATCTGTCAATCTATCATTGCTATTCCGAAGAAGGGAAATGTGGAGAGGCACTTTCGAACTGTTCATAGAAACTATGACACTGACTTCCCTCCGAAAAACGAGCTGAGAAAGGTGAGGGAACTAAAGTCACAGTTAATCGGACAGCAGTCGTTTTTCACACAGCTGAATTCAAAAGCAAAGGCAGCCACCGAAGCATTGTTCCGGGTGAGTCACTCCATCATTAAGCATAAGAAGTCCTTCCAAGATGGAGAGATGATCAAAGCGGCCTTCGTTGAGGCAGCTGACTCGTTGTTTCGGGATTTAAAAAACAAACCAGAAATATTATCTTCAATCAAAGCTCTTCAGCTATCAAGAAGTACAGTTACACGGCGCTGTGAAGTAATGGCCGATGATTTGACACAGCAGCTTTGGAAGAACATCTCGGACTGCGAGTGTTTCTCACTGCAATTAGACGTGTCTACAGACATAAGTGATACAGCCCAGTTGTGCATTTTTATTCGGATGGTGTTTACAGATATGACTGCAAAAGAGGAGCTGTTAACACTACTGCCCATGAAAGAACACAGACGGTGCTCCCGCAATGATGGACCGCTTGAATGGATTTATTGCAAAGTGCAGGCAGGACGATGCTTTCCCTGACTTCCTTAATTACCACTGCATAATACACCAACAAACATTATGTGCTAAAATGCTAAACATGAAAGAGATAATGAATGTGGCAACGAAAATCGCCTGTTCTATTCGAGCGAGACCTCTTCAAAGACGACAGTTTCGTGCACATCTGGAGGAGGCTGACTGCAACTACTCTGACCTCTTGCTACACACTGACGTGAGATGGCTTAGTAGGGGGAAATTCCTGCAGAGATTTAGAGAACTCTGTCTGGAGATAAACAACTTTCTCCTTGTCAGTAAACATGCAGAATACACACAACTTAATGACATTAAGTGGCTGCTAGACTTGGCATTTTTAGCTGATCTGACCAACAAGTTGAATGAGCTAAATTTAGAGCGGCAAGGAAAAGAAAAAACCGTGGTCAATATTATCAGCTCAGCTAATGCTTTCAAACGAAAAATGCAACATCTATCCTCAAAGCTGCAGCGCTATGATTTGGGGAACTTCCAAATCCTCGCATCAGAGCTGGAGACGCAACGGAAGGCGTGTGCGCAACTTGACAGTGCGCGCTACACAGAGCAGATTGAAAAATTTCTGTCAGACTTTGACAAACGGTTTCAAGACTTTGCTTTACTCGAGCCAATCGCTACATTTATGTGCTATCTATTTAGGGAAGATGTTGAGGTTGATTTACTCACTGATTTACTCAAAATTGATGCACTGTTTCACCTGAACTCGTCTGCAGTGGAGGATGAGATTTTGACAGTAAAAGCTGATATTGAGCTTAAGTCCAGGGCTCATGGACAATTTTGGAACTTACTCACAGAGGAAATGTATCCAAACATGAGGAAATGTGCTACCTCCTTGACTGCATTATTTGGCTCTACTTATTTATGCGAGTCAGCCTTTTCCTACATGAAGATTATTAAGTCCAAATACCGTTCCACCATGACTGATGATCATTTGGAAGCCTGCTTGAGACTAGCTACCAGCAGCTACTGTCCGGACTATGCAACCCTGGCTGACTCCATTCAGTGCAAGTCATCAGAGTAAGGTGTGTACTCAGTATATATAAATAAATATATGTTTAGCATTTTTTAATGTAGGTAGATCATTTTGAAAGTAGCTCGTAAGCCGAAAAAGTGTGGGCACCCCTGCATTAGACAAATCCTCAATGTATTTGTTATTTTAAATTATTAAATATATATATTTAACTTTACACCCCAATTTACACCTTTTTCTCCCCAATTTTGTGATGCCTAATTGGTAGTTATGGTCTCGTCGCTGCAACTCCCCTACGGACTCGGGATAGGCGACGGTCGAGAGCCATGCGTCCTCTTAAACACGAGAGCCATGCGTCCTCTTAAGCTTCTTGACACACTGCTCGCTTAACCCGGAAAACAGCCGCACCAATGTGTTGGAGGAAACACCCTCAAGCCCGCCACAAGGAGTCTCTAGAGCACGATGAGACAAGGAAATCCCGGCCGGCCAAACCCTCCCCTAACCCGGACGACGCTGGGACAATTGTGCGCCGCCCCATGGGTATCCCGGTCACGGCCGGCTGTGATACAGCCTGGAATTGAACCCAAGGGTGTAGTGGCGACTCAGCACTGCGATGCAGTGCCTTAGACCGTTGCGCCACTCGGGAGACCTCAAATCCTCTCAGATTTACACAGATTTGAAGTACATAGGTCTTTTATTTTCAGAGACTTGATAGTACTGATATGTGACTGAAGTGTCGTATGGGCCTGTACCGGTATGTACTACAGGTGTCAGCTCTGGCCATTGCCAGTGGAAATGCTCTCTTACTGAAGGGGGGTAAAGAAGCGGCCAACACCAACCGTATCCTGCATCAGATGACCCAGGAGGCTCTCTCTATCCACGGGGTGAAGGATGCTATTCAGCTGGTAAGAGCTTGATCAGAATCAATGGGAAATCTGAGGCAGGAGTTGAGCTTTAGGTGACGCATGACCCTTTTATTAAACACACTATGTTATAGATGGGAGAAAGCCTTTGAGTGGGGTGAACAATAGTACACTTGTACTGTAGATCAGGGAAGGGGTAAATTCCATTTTCGTTTTAGGAAGTAAACTGAAATTCACATTTTCCTCAATGCTTCTCTATGAAAAGACAATTGGAATTGACTGAATTGATTGAAATGGAATTGACCCCAGCCCTGTTGTAGGTACATATGATTTTAGAATTTGCATCATAATAAAGTATGTTATTAACGTGTGTGCTTTAGGTGAGTACCCGTGAGGAGGTGGAGGACCTGTGTAGACTAGATAAGATGATAGACCTGATCATTCCACGAGGTTCGTCCCAGCTGGTCAGAGACATCCAGAGAGCTGCCAAGGGCATCCCTGTGCTGGGACACAGCGAGGGCATCTGCCATGTCTACATCGACTCTGAGGCCTGCATTGAAAAGGCTATTGACATCAGTGAGTGCTTTTTACCCCATTGTTTACGAACAACAAATCAAATTAAATGTTATTGGTCACATACACGTGTTTAGCAGATGTTATTGCGGGTGTGGCGAAATGCTTGTGCTTCTAGCTCCGACAGTGCAGTAAAATATCTAACAATTTCACAACATATACCCAATACACAAAAATCTATGTAAGGAATGGAATTAAAAATACAGCGGGTGAAATAAGCATTTTTCTCAGTAAATATATTTCCAAAGGTGCTATTGACATGAAATGTTCACCAGATGTTGGTGAACATGTAGGTAATCCATACATACAAAGAAACCAAACCAAAACAAATAAGTTCAGAAATTAAGTTGTGTAATAATGTGAAATGACACAGGGAAAAAGTATTGAACACATGAAGAAAGGGAGGTACAAAAAGGCATGGAAAGCCAAGACAACAGCTGTAATTAAAAAGCAATCCAGCCCCCTGTCAGTGCAAATTAATATCAGCTGGTTCAGTCCCAACTGATGGCCTACAAAAAGGTCTCATTGCCAAGGTGTCACACAAGACGCATCTCATGATGGGTAAAAGCAAAGAGCTGTCTCAAGACATTCGCAACCTAATTGTTGCAAAACATAATGATGGCATTGGTTATAGGCGCATTTCTAAGCTTCTGAATGTTCCAGTGAGCACTGTTGGGGCCATAATACGGAAGTGGAAAGACAATCATTTCACCATAAATTTGCCTCGACCAGGTGCTCCTCGCAAGATTTCTGACAGAGGAGTGAAAAGAATAATCAGAAGAGTTGTCCTAGAGCCAAGGACCACTTGTGGAGAGCTACAAAAAGACCTGCAATTAGCAGGTACTGTTGTCTCAAAGAAAACAGTAAGTAATGCACTCCACCGCCATGGCCTGTATGCACGCTCACCACGCAAGACTCCATTGCTGGAAAAAAAAGCATGTTGAAGCTCGTTTAAAGTTTGCTGCACAACATTTGGAAAAGCCAGTGAAATACTGGGAGAATATAGTGTGGTCAGATGAGAGCAAAATTGAACTGTTTGGATGTCATAATACATACCATGTTTGGAGGAGAAATGGCACTGCACATCACCCTAAAAACACCATACCAACAGTGAAGTTTGGAGGTGGGAACATCATGGTGTGGGGCTGCTTTTCAGCAAATGGTACTGGCAAACTTCACATAATTGAAGGAAGGATGAATGGGCAAATTTACCGAGACATTCTTGACAAAAATCTGCTGCCATCTACCAGGATGATGAAGATGAAACGAGGGTGGACATTTCAGCAAGACAATGATCCCAAACACACAGCCAAGGAAACTCTCAATTGGTTTCCAAGAAAGAAAATAAAGCTGCTAGAATGGCCCAGCCAATCACCTGACTTAAATCCCATTGAAAATCTATGGAAAGAACTGAAGATCAAGATTCATAGAAGAGGCCCATGGAACCTTCAAGATTTGAAGACTGTTTGTGTGGAAGAATGGGCCAAAATCACACCAGAGCAATGCATGCGACTAGTTTCTCCATACAGGAGGCGTCTTGAAGCTGTCATTACCAACAAAGGCTTTTGTACAAAGTATTAAATAAATATCAGTAAGTGTGTTCAATACTTTTTCCCTGTGTCATTTCACATTATTACACAACTTAATTTCTGAACTTATTTGTTTTGGTTTCTTTGTATGTATGGATTACTTGGGTTGTTACCAACATCTGGTGAAAATTTCATGTCAATAGCACCTTTGGAAATATATTTACTGAGAAAAATGTTGACGTGTTTAATACTTATTTCACCCGCTGTATATACCTATATGGATGAGTGATGTCAGAGCAGCATGGACTAAGATACAGTAGAATAGAATACAGTGTCTGTCTCGGCTACGTGGCTGGTTTTCCTTTTGTAGTCCGTGATTGTCTGTAGACCCTGCCACGTCTCGTGTCTCAGCCGTTGAATTGTGACTCCACTTTGTCTCTATACTGACGTTTTGCCTGTTTGATTGCCTTGTGGAGTGAGTAACTACACCGTTTGTATTCAACCATATTCCCAGTCACCTTGCCTGTATATACTGTATTAAATGCGGTGGTTCGCACGTTCAGTTTTACTTCCTGATAAAGTCAGTCAACAAGGTACAATGTGTAGTTTTAAACTTATTGGGAAGCTTTTTTGTGGATGTCATGAATTGTCAGTCCTTGCATCTAGGCAACAGGTCAAACTAGTTCCGCGGAGGGCAGAGTGTCTGCAGGTTTTCACTCTTCCCTTGTACTTGATTGATAATTTTATGTCGATGGTTGGTAAGGAACTCGCCTCATCTAGTTGTCTAGGTCTTAATTGAAATGAAAAGACGAAAACCAGCAGACACTAGGCCCTCCATGGAATGAGTTTGACACCCCTGATCTAGGGCTTCCATTTAGCTGAAAAAAACAAATCTCAGATTAAGTATTTAGTTGTCATTAGATGATGTACTAATTCATACACCCAGTCCCCTAAGTGAACGGTAGTCTGAAAAATGTTCTGTCTGCAGTCAAAGACTCTAAATGTGACTACCCTGCGGCCTGCAATGCCATGGAGACCTTACTCCTACACAGAGATCTACTGAGGACTCCTCTGTTTGACCAGATTATAGACATGCTTAGAGTGGAACAGGTGAGACGGGGGCACACACACACCATCTATCCATGTAGACAATACACATACTCAGACCGAGGCTTGTTCAGTATCTTGTACAGATGACAGACATTACACAATCCAGAGCATGCACACACTATTTAGAGACATAATTTATAAAGGTGTTGTCAACCCATTGTCATCTCTAAAGCAGCCATTCATAAACTTACCAGAGAACCCCACAGCAGAATAGTTAGTTATTCCATCAAGATCTTATTCATGTGGTACCTTGCCCTATCTGACCAATTGTAAGGGGGAAAGGCTTACTGTGTCATGTTTATTTAAATCGGTAAAGCATCTCACTGGCCAGTTTAATGGGATATTGCACTTCAAAATGAAAGTTTGTCTGATGTTAATACAAAAAATGTACTTCAAAAGTATTCTAATGTTGCCATACTGAAATGCAATGTCCCTTTAACTACAGAGTAGAGCTATTAGTACATGGTCAAATACAGCCATCATTGAAAATGTAACGTCTTGTGTCCTCACACAGGTGAAGATCCATGCAGGCCCCAGGTTTGCCTCCTACCTGACCTTCAGCCCGTCTGAGGTGAAGTCTCTGAGGACAGAGTACGGGGACCTGGAGTGCTGCATCGAGGTGGTGGACAGTATGCAGGACGCCGTGGACCACATCCACAAATATGGCAGCTCCCACACAGATGTTATTGTTACAGATAACGGTGAGCAAATCCTGCAACGCACATGCACATGCATGCATGTATGCACACAGTTTTCAATGAGAGCTAGAGCACTGTTGTCCTCTCCTATTATATAGGCCTACCATGCATTTATTTATAACAAAATACATTTATGTTTACACTATAGGGTTCCAAAAAAGTCACATCGATGTAAAATTAACTGCTTCCTAGAATAATAGATTGATATTGTAATGTTTTTCTGCACAGAGGAGACAGCTGAACAGTTCATGCAGCAGGTGGACAGTGCCTGTGTTTTCTGGAACGCTAGCTCTCGCTTTGCTGACGGCTACAGATTTGGTCTTGGTGAGTACCAATAATTTGACCATACAAAAATAAAACAGTAAACCTAGTTATAAATGCTTATGAGGAATGTATAAATTGTATACATATGAATTGTAACGCTTAGTTTATAATGCTTATAAATGCGTATACATGTTGAGTACAGTATTTCATTATTTATGTGTTAATAGTATGTTCACTATAATTTATTAATGCATATTCATGATAAACAGTTATTATAAAGTGTGTCTAGTAAAGCACATACTGATCCGTATTGTGGTGTTGCAGGTGCGGAGGTTGGCATCAGCACAGCTCGGATCCACGCCAGGGGCCCTGTGGGTCTGGAGGGGCTGCTGACCACCAAGTGGGTCCTCCGGGGTGAGGGGCACACAGTGGCAGACTTCTCAGAGGCGGGAAGTATGAAGTACATTCACGAGAACATTCCTGTTCCTCAGAGATTCCCCAGTTAGGAAACGCAGTCATTCATAGAACCCTCCAATACAGGAGCTGTCATGTAAAGTGTTAAGTGAAAATCCCAAAGTTCATTTTCATCAGTAGTGCTTAAACTGCAACCTTATCTATGGATCTGTATGTGACTGTGGTGGTCAACAAACCACATTCAGAAACCATATACATGAAAGCAACAAGAGGCTGTTTTATATCTGCTATAGTATCTGAGCATGTAAAGCATTCAGATGACCTGGAAAATAATGTGAAGAGGTGGTGAACGGTTGCACAGGAAAGAGAATGGTCGAAGGTGTAAGTGTGTGTGTGTGTGTGTGTGTGTGTACGCTATATATGCAAAAGTATGTGGAGACCCCTTCAAATTAGTGGATTTGGCTATTTCAGCCACACTTTGCTGACAGGTGTCGTCCTTGGTTGCAACACTCCCTACCGAGTTCCAAACTGCCTCTGGAAGCAACGTCAGCACAAGAACTGTTCGTCGGGTGCTTCGTGAAATGGGTTTCTATGGCCGAGCAGCCGCACACAAGCTTAAGATCACCATGCGCAATGCCAAGCGTCTGCTGGAGTGGTGTAAAGCTTGCCCCCATTGGACTCTGGAGCAGTGGAAACGCATTCTCAAGAGTGATGAATCACACTTCACCATCTGGCAGTCTGACGGACATCTGTTTCAGCATTACAATGCCTGCTTGTGCAAAACGAGGTTCATACAGAAATGGTTTGTGGAGATCTGTGTGGAATAACTTGACTAGCCTACACAGAGCCCTGACCTCAACCCCATCGAACACCTTTGGGATGAATTGGAATGCATACTGCGAGCCAGGCCTAATCTCTCAACATCAGTGCCCGACCTCCCTAATGTTCTTTTTTTTTTTTTTTTTTTTTTGAGATGGTTGTCTTTAATTTTTATTTAACTTTTATTTAACTAGGCAAGTCAGGTAAGAAAAAATTATTATTTACAATGACTGCCTACCAGGGAACAGTGGGTTAACTGCCTTGTTCAGGGGCAGAACGAACCTTATCAGCTTGGGGATTTGATCCAGCAACCTTTCAGTTACAGGGACAACACCCTAACCACTAGGCTACCTGCCACCTCTTGTTGCTTAATGGAAGCAAATCCCCTCAGCAATGTTCCAACATCTAGTGGAAAGTCTTCCCAGAAGAATGGAGGCTGTTATAGCAGCAAAGGGGGGACCAACTCCATATTAATGCCCATGATGTTTGACGAGCAGGTGTCCACATACTTTTGGTCATGTATTGCCTAGTTAAATAAAGGTTATATAAAATAAAAAAATATATACACACACACCCACAGAGTGCATTCGGAAAGTATTCAGACCCCTTAACTTTTTCCACATTTTGTTACATTAAAGCTTTATTCTAAAATGCATGAAATTGTTTTTTTTTTCTCCTTATCAATCTACACACAACACCCCATAACGACAAAGCAGAAACAGGTTTTTAGAAATGTTTGCAAATATATAAAAAACGTATATCACATTAACATAAGCATTCATACCCTTTACTGAGTACTTTGTTGAAGTACCTTTGGCAGTGATTACAGCCTTGAGTCTTCTTGGATATGACTCTACAAGTTTGGAGAGTTACTCCCATTCTTTGCAGATCCAAGCTCTGTCAGATTGGATGGGGAGCGTCGCTGCACAGCTATTTTCAGGCCTCTCCAAAGCTGTTCGATCAGGTTCAAGTCCGGGCTCTGGCTGGGCTACTCAAGGACATTCAGAGGCTTGTCCCGCAGCCACTCCTGCGTTGTCTTGGCTGTATGTTTAGGGTTGTTGTCCTGTGGAAGGTGAACCTTCGCCCCAATCCTAGGTCCTGAGCGCTCTGGAGCAGGATTTCATCAAGGATCTCTCTGTTGATCTTTCCCCTCGATCCTGACTAGTCTCCCAGTCCCTGCCGGTGAAAAATATCCCCACAACCATGCTTCACCGTAGGGATGGTGCCAGGTTTCCTCCAGACGTGACGCTTGGCATTCAGGCCAAAGAGTTCAATCTTGGTTTCATCAGACCAAATCTTGTTTCTCATGGTCTGATAGTCCTTTAGGTGCCTTTTTTGCAAACTCCAAGCGGGCTGTCATGTGCCTTTTTACAGAGGAGTGGCTTTCTGACCATAAAGGTCTCATTGGTTGAGTGCTGCAGAGATGGTTGTCTTTCTGGAACGTTCTCCCATCTCACAGAGGAACTCTGGAGCTCCGTCAGAGTGACCGCTGGAGCTCCGTCAGAGTGACCGCTGGAGCTCCGTCAGAGTGACCGCTGGAGCTCCGTCAGAGTGACCGCTGGAGCTCCGTCAGAGTGACCGCTGGAGCTCCGTCAGAGTGGCCGCTGGAGCTCCGTCAGAGTGGCCGCTGGAGCTCCGTCAGAGTGGCCGCTGGAGCTCCGTCAGAGTGGCCGCTGGAGCTCCGTCAGAGTGGCCGCTGGAGCTCCGTCAGTTTGGCCGGGTGGCCAACTCTATGAAGAGTCTTGGTGGTTCCAAACTTCTTCCATTTAAGAATGATGGATTCTACTGTGTTTTTGTGGATCTTCAATGCTGAAGAAATTGTTTGGTACCCTTCCCCAGATCTGTACCTCGACACAATCCTGTCTCGGAGCTCTACGGACAATTCCTTCGACCTCATGGCTTAGTTTTTGCTCTGACATGCACTGTCAACTGTGGGACCTTATATAGACAGGTGTGTGCCTTTGCAAATCATGTCCATTCAATTGAATTTACCACAGATGGGCTCCAATCAAGTTGTAGAAACGTCTCAAGGATGATCAATAGAAACAGGATGCACCTTTTCATAAATTTGCTAAACTTTCGAAACCCGTTTTCGATTTGTCATTATAGGTTGTGTGTAGATTTGATTGGATTATTTTTCTTAAATCAATTTTAGAATAAGGCTGTAACATAACAAAATGTGGAAAAAGTATGTGGTCTAAATACTGTATACAGGTGAAGTTGGAAGTTTACATACACCTTAGCCAAATACATTTAAACTCCAGTTTTTCACAATTCCTGACATTTAATCCTAGTAAAAATGCATTGTCTTAGGTCAGTTAGGATCACCACTTTTATTTTAAGAATGTGAAATGTCAGAATAATAGTAGATTTATTTAAGCTTTTATTTTTTTCATCACATTCCCAGTGGGTCAGAAGTTTACATACACTCAATTAGTATTTGGTAGCATTGCCTTTTAAATTGTTTAACTTGGGTCAAACGTTTCGGGTAGCCTTTCACAAGCTTCCCACAATAAGTTGGGTGAAATTTGGCCCATTCCTCCTGACAACTGTTGTAACTGAGTCACGTTTGTAGGCCTCCTTGCTCGCACACCTTGACTTTGTTGTCCTTAAGCCATTTTCCACAACTTTGGAAGTATGCTTGGGGTCATTGTCCATTTGAAGACCCATTTGCGACCAAGCTTTAACTTCCTGACTGATGTCTTGAGATGTTTCTTCAATATATCCACATCATTTTCCTTCCTCATGATGCCATCTATTTTGTGAAGTGCGCCCACAACACTGCCCCCGTGCTTCGCGGTTGGGATGGTGTTATTTGGCTTGCAAGCCCCCCCCCCCCCTTTCCTCCAAACATAACAATGGTCATTATGGCCAAATGGTTCTATTTTTGTTTCATCAGACCAGATGACATTTCTCCAAAAAGTACAATCTTTTGTCCCCATGTGCAGTTGCAAACCGTAATCTGGCATTTTATGGTGGCTTTGGAGCAGTGGCTTCTTCCTTGCTGAGCGTCCTTTCAGGTTATGTCGATATAGGACTTGTTTTACTCTGAACATAGATACTTTTGTACCTGTTTCCTCCAGTATCTTCACAAGGTCCTTTGCTGTTGTTCTGGGATTGATTTGCACTTTTTGCACCAAAGTACGTTCATCTCTAGGAGACCGAACACGTCTCCTTCATGAGCGGTATGACGTCTGCGTGGTCCCATGGTGTTTATACTTGCGTACTATTGTTTGTACAGATGAACGTGGTACCTTCAGGCGTTTGGAAATTGCTCCCAAGGATGAACCAGACTTGTGGAGGTCTACAATTTTTTTTTCTGAGTTATTGGCTGATTTCTTTAGATTTTCCCATGATGTTGTGCAAAGAGGCACTAAGTTTGAAGGTAGGCCTTGAAATACATCCACAGGTACACCTGCAATTGACTCAGGCTAATTGACATCATCTATCAGAAGCTTCTAAAGCCATGACATAATTTTCTGGAATTTTCCAAGCTGTTTAAAGGCACAGTCAACTTAGATTACGCAAACTTCTGACCCACTTGTCTAAACAATCATTGGAAGAATTACGTGTCATGCACAAAGTAGATGTCCTAACAGACTTACCAAAACTATAGTTTGTTAACATGAAATCTGTGGAGTGGTTGGTTGAAAAATTAGTTTTATTGACCTCAACCTAAGTGTATGTAAACTTCCGACTTCAAGTGTGTGTGTGTGTGTGAACAAAAATATAAACAATGATTTTAGAGTTACAGTTTATATAAGGAAATCAGTCAATTGAAATACATTAATTAGGCCCTAATCTATGGATTTCACATGACTGGGCAGGGGTGCATCCATGGGTGGGCCTGGGAGGAGCAAGTCCCAGTCAATCAGAATGAATTGTTCCCTACAAAAGGGCTTTATTACAGATATAAATATTCCTCAGTTTCATCAGCTGTCCGGGTGGCTGGGCTCAGATGATCCCACGGGTGAAGAAGCCAGATGTGGAAATCCTAGGCTGGCGTGGTTACAAGTGGTCTGAGGTTCTGAGTCCGGTTGCACACACTGCCAAATTCTCCAAATTGATGTTGGAGGCAGCTTATGGTAGAGAAATTAACATTAAATTCTCTGGCAACAGCTCTGGGGGACATTCCTGCAGTCAGCATGCCAATTGCACTCCCTCAACTTGAGACATCTATAGCATTGGCCTTATTTTCCCCAGCACAATGTGCACCTGTGTAATGATCATGCTGTTTTAATCAGCTCCTTGATATGCCACACCTGTCAGGTGGATGGATTTTATTTTCAAATTAGTAATGCTCACTAACAGGGATGTAAACAAATTTGTGCACAATTTTGAGAGAATAAGCTCATGAAACATGACCAACACTTTACATGGTGCGTTTATATTTTTGTTCCGTGTATATATCCATCCATTCGTCATGAGTGTCTGACAAATCCCTGCACTACAGTGGGTGTTGCCCAAGTTATCAACAGTATGTCTTGTATAGTAACACCAGAGGTTGAACGTTTTGTACAATTTGTGCCCCCCCCCCCCCCCCCATAATGTTTATATGGTTAAATGATTTGTAATTATGATTGGTAACTGGCCTTAATTGATTTGTGACTTAACTTTTAACCCCTTCTGTTTTTCATGTTTATGGTCACATATTTGGTGTCCGTACAGGTCCATAGTGAAAGTTTATTATCTTTGTCCTCATGCCACAGATGCTTTGAATAATAAAAATGATGTACAGTTTGGTACTTGATGTTCTCTCATGTTTGTTTCACTATCACGGTGAAAAAGAATATTTTGGACGCCTTGATTTACAGATATATTTGGTTTATTTGTTGATTTGAATAATGATTGTGATATCTGATTTACTTGTAGTGAACATCAAAAACACCAACATTGAATTGCCTCACACTTCAAACATTAACTGCTATAATTTTGTTATATTCTAAACAGTGCTACATTAACAAGTTAACAAAGGTACTTTGTCATAGACACATGAAGTTCATGTGTTTCGATATAGGTCAGAATAATGCTAACACCACAACTTAAGCAGGCTCAGTTGGAAGAAATTGCTACGGTCTTTGTTGCATTTGTGACACAATTAAGTCTACTGTTCCTGCAGTCCACTTGTTTTATTATTCAATGTGTCTTCAGCCCAGCCATATTCAGATTAAGTGGTCTAATTATTGAAGGACAATCACCTTATTCCCTGATATCAACCATATGCTGAGATTGATTCATGTTGTCATCCCCTGTACATATGTATAGACTTCTGCAGGCTGTCAGAGAGATCTAGCCTGGCTAGAGAGAGCGATCTAGAGACAGCTTTATTGGTTGTTTTGCTTCAGCTCTGTGACGCGACGCACCGAGCCGATGGTGGAGCTCATGCTGCCCCAGTCGCTGTGCTTGTTGTACTCGCCAGGGCGCAGGAAGTATTGACGACCCCTGTAGTTTGGGTGTTCGTGGAGGATCCAGTAGCCCTCCATAACATTGCAGGAGGAAATGTCTCTCAGGTGGAAGCGGTCCTGCAGATTTGGGCAGTCGTCACTCAGCTCCATCATCTTACCTCCAAAATCTGATCTCTCAAAGATCTTCATCCGGTAGTTTCCGTTGTACTGCGCAAGGAGAAAATGTATTCACTTTATAGAACTGAAATACTGGTTTTTAATGTCAAGACTTTTAGGACTTTACACTTAGTATGAAGGCTTGGAAAATTAGGGAAACTTCACATGAAGTTGCTCCCTAGCTGCACAGAATATTGCCATAACAATTAAGTAACAGGTGTTGTAATCAGTCATGACAGCTGATGTAAGCTTATAGGAATCTTGAATCTGACCGTCTGACAGCTTCCAACTGAGAGACATCTGCAATGTTATGGAGGGATAACAAAACATAACTGTTTTGGTCAATTTCAATTGGCAAGGCATACCTCCTACAAACAATCCTAAATAGTGGTTTGTGTCAAGTCAATTGCCTATATAACCATATCAAACTTATACCAGCTGTTATAAATGTTTACAAAGACAATAGATTCAAGAGCATTTGTTTGTGTTATGTTGTGTCATGACGGTCAAAATAAAGGCGTTCTCACAGCAGGGATTATGCGACAGGAGCGTATACAGTCGTTGAAGCCGGACCAGCGATGGTGGTCGGGGTACTTCCCCCTTGTCAGCATGTACTGGTACCCAGAATAGTTAGGCTTCTCATAGGCCACCCAGCACCCACTGTCCACCCGGATGGAGTTACACCGGGAGAAGTGGGAGTGCATGTCAGCGCAGTCACCACTGCACTCATAGTGGCGTCCCTCAAAATTCCTGCCCTCGTAGAAGATGATCTGAACAGAAAGCCTTTAAAGTTAATGGGAATACAGGCAGAAGCACATCTCTACATTTTAATCAAACTAGCTTATAACCTTCTTTCTGGGTGAAAAAAACACCTCTGTGTTTGGATTTACACATGAAATTGACTCAGCAAATATATTTTAGAATGGCACAAAGGATAGGAGAACACCTTATATTTTCCTAGCCTGGTCCCAGATCTGAATGTGCTGTCTCACCAACCCCTATTGTCATGGTCATTGTCAATGTCATGCCAAACAATGGCCACAGGTGTTGGTTACACAGCACAATCAGATCTGGAACCAAGCCAAAAACAAAATCATACAATTATGATTTCAGACAACTCATGACTAAATCTGAATTTGAATGGCGATAGCAAATGATATGGAATGGCAAATTATATGTTCTGCTTACCTTACCCATCATGACTGTGGAGGTCAACAGGACAGGCCTGTCCTCAACCCAGAGCCTTTTATGTGTTGGAGAAAAAGGACAGTGCATTGTTATTAAAATCACGTGAGTTATCATGTCAGCACAAACTGTTCTATCTATCTGCCCCTACGACACTGAGCACATGTCAACCTCATGCTCCCTTTAGATTGAATTCAATTGTTATGCAAATACAGTTAGACTATTTACTAGGCCCGGACAATAGAGTTGCACACTAGGTGTTTGGTCCAGAGGAAAACATGTCTCAGAACAGGTTTAAAAAAGGTTAGTTGCAAAACTGGACTTCACAAACATCCCCCTGTCTGCACCCCCCCACCTGTCTTACTCTCACAGCCATATTTAAATAATTCTGAATTATGTATAATAATATTTGTTCAAGTAAACAGTATTTTTCTTCTTTTCTTGGAATATCCTAATATACTGCATTTACATATTTATGTTACTGTACATATTCAATAAACCACTGGGTTCTTCCTCTGTATGGCAAATTGAAAAATGTTACTTGAATCTCGTGACTATTGATTTAGAACATCAAACAAAAGTAGAGAGAGTACCATCATTTATCCATAAACATATGTTTATTGTAGTCCTAAGGTGCATTCCCACTTTAGGAGACAGGTGGTGCAATAGGCCCTTTCCATCTTTGTATTCATATTTCGGTCTTCTTCTATGGCGTTCACTGTTCACTCGGCTCACTCTGTCGCTCATTAAAACACCGGGTGTCTTGCTGCAAATTTATCGTCGGAAATGGCATCGAGTTGCTCATACACATTAGTGGAATATTTCGGGGGAGATGATGGCTACCGCTGTGGTTATTGTAAAAATGAGAAGGGGAACTTCTCTCATGGTAAGTGTTGATTTGTAAAATCGCTGGGTCAATTTTATTTTACTGTCCTCGTCGTTGACAGCTGGCTAGCTAGCTTGCTAACGGTTAAGACAGCCATTTTCCACTAGCAAAGAGCCAGCTATCTAACGTTAGCTAGTCATCAAATAGTTGTAGTTAGACAAAATTGGCTAACGTTAAGGTTACCTAGTTGAAATATATGGCAGGTTATTTGACACATGGTTTACAACTTTTATAATTAAACAAATTAACGTAAACTAAGCAAGCACACCACAAGCTAACCTTACTAACTAGCTAGCTAACGCCGGTAGCACCAAAATATTTTTAAAAAATCATTGAACTATCTGTGTTAGCCAGATATTTCACTTGAAGCATCCGGTTGGCGTTTCCGCTCTCTACAGATCGTGATGCGAGGATGCACAGTGGGAGAAGATGAGCGAGATGGATTTTGGCAGACATTCTGCTAATTTTGTCATTGATCTCCATTTTTGTTTCCAAAACTAGAATATGTAATAAACAAAGTGGACTGCGTTTTGTAGACTTTGCGAAAGTTTCTATAAATTGCGCTGTTTAGGTGTGCAAGGGCAAATTGAGTTATTGCACAAGACACTTAACGGAAAAGGCGTTCCCTAACGGAAATATGCAAATGTTAGAACGCGCAAATGTGACTCACCACCTAGATTCGGTCTTATGTAGCAACATTTGAATTTCTGTTTTTTACATTGGATAAAAGTAGACTCATAGCTACAAAATGGTATCATACATAGCATTTTCGAGGAACAATGGGAGGGTAATTCTGTTTTGAAACTCACGTTTGAGAAAATTGCCTTTTTTAAGTCTTGGTATCTACTGGAGAGCTCTCCTTTGTATACACCCATTCAGCATTGTTCCAACCCCTCTAGCATTGTTCCAACCCCTCTTGAGCCTTAGCCCCACCTATTTCTTTAAGTATTCACATGTGAGGTCATGTGCTAAACAGTGAGGAGTGTAGTAAAGATTGAGACTAAAACTGGTAGTAGCCTACAATAAGGACAAATTCCAGATAAAAATATTTTATAAATATTAGAGAACGCTTACCCAGACACGATTGTCAAAATTGATATGAAATACATGCTACTCCCTAGCCACATCCAGTTGTGAAAAAGTACCAAATTGTCATACTTTAGTAAAATTATAAATAATTTAAAATTACTTATATTAAACCAGACAGCACAATAAAAAATAAAAAAATGTTTTATTGACAGATAGCCAGGGGCACACTCCAACACTCAGACATAATTTACAATTTTCCTGTCAAAATGTAACGAGTACTTTAGGGTGTCAGCGAAAATGTATGGAGTAAAAAGTACATTCTTTTATTTTTGTTCTATATCAATACTTTGCTAAGTGGATGGGTCTCTACAGAAGGTGTAAATGGTACAGCCAAATGGTTACTTGCATAGTCGCAATATCAGAAATAGTGTAAATATAAATAAAATATACAGTATGTACATGAAATTTCCCCCCCGGGGGATAAATAAAGTATCTATCTATCTATCTATCTATCTATCTATCTATCTATCTATCTATCTATCTATCTATCTATCTATCTATCTATCTATCTATCTATCTATCTATCTATCTATAACGATATCCGTGATAGACTAGGTAGTTATATGCATACAATCAGGGGTAAAGTGGCTGAGCAGCAGGATAAAAAATAAATAAAATAGTAGCAGCAACATATGGCGTGCGTGTTAGGAAAGAGTCATTTGAATAGAGGCACTGCAGATAGTGCCGATGACTGGTCTGTCCGAACCACGCATGAACAAGGGAATCTATATTCGGAGAGCCCGTTTCTGTCCTGCCCTTGACTTCGGTGCAGGTCATGTGATGTCCATAGCCTCTTCATCGCAAAACTCTATTCTGCAACACTCACTACCGAGTTCGGCAGACGCCAGGAGAACGCTACCTGCCCCAATGCATTGTGTCAACTGTAACATTTGGTGGAGGAGGAATAATGGCCTGGGGTTTGGGCTAGGCCCTTTAGTTCCAGTGAAGGGGAATCTTAACACTACAGCATACAATGACATTCTAGACAATTCTGTGCTTCCAACTTTGTGAACAGTTTGGAGGAAAGACCTTTCCTGTTTCAGCATGACTATGCCACAGTGCACAAAGCGATGTCCATACAGAAATGGTTTGTCGAGATCGGTGTGGATGAACTCGACTGGTCTGCACAGAACCCTGACCTCAACCCCATCAAACACCTTTGGGATGAATTGGACCGCCGACTGCGAGCAAGCCTAATCGCCTAACATCAGTGCCGACCTCACTAATGCTCTTGTGGCTGAATGGAAGCAAGTCCCTGTAGCAATATTTTAACATCTAGTGGAAATCCTTCCCAGAAGAGTGGAGGCTGTTATAGCCCAATTTTTTGGAATGAGATGTTCGCCAAGCAGGTGTCCACATACTTTTGGTAATGTAGTGTATTTTCTTGTTGTAACAACTGCTTGTAGAATTCTTTATGTTCTTTTAAAAGATCCTTCACCAGTGATAGCGAGGCACCACTGCCCTCAATGGTACTCTCACCGGCTTTGGTCATGGAAGTAATGTAGGCTACGCTCTTATGCTCCTTGCAGTTCCAGACAAGGCAGATGGAAACCGCAACAAAAAGCAGGGATTCAAATAGTCACACTCCCGGGACAATCTGTGGTCCTAGCTGTGGGCTGTGTACAATTTGTATTTATTTATTTAACTAGGCAAGTCGGTTAAGAACAAATTCTCATTTACAATGACAGCCTACCCCGGCCAAACCTGGGCCAATTGTGCGCCGCCCTATGGGACTCCCAATCACGGCCGGATGTGATGCAGCCTGGATTCGAACCAGGGACTGCAGTGATGCCTCTTGCAGTGCCTTAGACCGCTGTGCCACTCGGGAGTCAAGCTGCTAAAGAAACCTAGTTAGAAGCTAGGCTAGCGTCTGCGCCAATGAGGGAGCAATGAGTTACTTCTATGGAGCAAAATAGACCTGTTATTTATTGTTCTCTGTAATACAGTAAATGTCCTATACCTTAATGTTATGTTGGTAATTATTTGAAAATAAGTGTTTTATTTCATAGTTATTTAGCAAAAAAGCCACGAGAAAGATGCATGTTTCAAGGCAGGCTACCATGCATTGAAACATGTGACTAGGGTTGCACATTTTGGGGAATATTCAGAGGTGGAAAATGTACGTGGGAATTAATGGGAATATATGCAAATTAATACAATTTAAATGTAGATGTTTTTTGCATTGATATATTTACCATGTATGGAGACATAATAGCAAATGATTCAATCCTTCCAATAGAACTTTAATTAAATGAGTTGACTCTTCACACGGGATGATTTCACTGAACAACAAAAGAAAGGGAATATTGAATGATCCCCAATGATCCATTGCATCTCCCAAAAATGTTTTCCACATACATCTGTAAAATGATAGTCTAGAAACTAAAGCTTTGGTTGTCTTCCTCTCAGGCTTCCATGTCTCCTCCCTGGACCTTCTCAATGTCCACCTCTTAAACATCAGACTCTGAGGCCTCATCTTCACTCACTTTCCAACCTGGTAGAGGGTGGCTCGTTGTCAGGCTCAAAAGGCCTCATTTGCCCGGATGGCCACCAATTTTTCAACCCTTGTATTGGTCAGCCTGTTGCGTGCTTTGGTGTGTGTGTGTGTGTGTTCCCAAACAAGGACCAGTTGCGCTCTGAGGCAGATGGTGTTGGTGGGATTTGGAGGATGATGGCGGCAACAGGGGAAAGAGCCTCAGATCCACAAAGTCCCTTCCACCAGGTGGCTGATGAGATATGTTGGCACGACTGCCATATTGCATCTCCATCCCAAAGCCCTTGCTTGGAAGTGTACTTCGCCAGACTGCCAAAAACCTTGCCCTCATCCAGGCCAAGGTGGCGAGACATGGTAGTGATCAATAGGCCTTGTTGAACTCTGCACCAGACAGGATGCTCTTGCCAGCATACTTGGGGTCCAACATGTATGCTGCGGCGTGTATGGGCTTCAGGCAGAAGTCTTCACACTTTTTGATGTATTTCAGAACTGCAGTTTCCTCTGCTTGGAGCAACAGTGAAGTGGGCAGGGTGGTACGGATTTCTTCTCTTACATCTGCAATCAAAGTCTGAACATCAGACAGGATGGCATTGTCTCCCTCAATCTGTAGAATGGCTACTGCTATAGGTTTCAGGCTGCTTACCACTCTCTCCCAAAATACATAATCCAGGAGGATTCTCTTGATGGGGCTGTCCATATTGGCAGGCTGTGATATGGCCATTTCTTGGAGAGACTCCTTCCCCTCCAGGAGATTGTCAAACATGATGACAACACCACCCCAACAGGTGTTGCTGGGCAGCTTCAAAGTGATACTCTTATTCTTCTCACTTTGCTTGGTGAGGTAGATTGCTGCTATAACTTGATGACTCTTCACATACAGTGGGGAGAACAAGTATTTGATACACTGCTGATTTTGCAGGTTTTCCCACTTACAAAGCATGTAGAAGTCTGTAAATTTTATCATAGGTACTCTTCAACTGTGAGTGACGGAATCTAAAACAAAAATCCAGAAAATCACATTGTATGATTTTTAAGTAATTAATTTGCATTTTATTGCATGACATAAGTATTTGATACATCAGAAAAGCAGAACTTAATATTTGTTACAGAAACCTTTGTTTGCAATTACAGAGATCATACGTTTCCTGTAGTTCTTGACCAGGTTTGCACACACTGCAGCAGGGATTTTGGCCCACTCCTCCATACAGATCCTTCAGGTTTCGGGGCTGTCACTGGGCAATACCGACTTTCAGCTCCCTCCAAAGATTTTCTATTGGGTTCAGATCTGGAGTCTGGCTAGGCCACTCCAGGACCTTGAGATGCTTCTTACGGAGCCACTCCTTAGTTGCCCTGGCTGTGTGTTTCAGGTCGTTGTCATGCTGGAAGACCCAGCCACGACCCATCTTCAATGCTCTTACTGAGGGAAGGAAGTTGTTGGCCAAGATCTCGCGATACATGGCCCCATCCATCCTCCCCTCAATACGGTGCAGTCGTCCTGTCCCCTTTGCAGAAAAGCATCCCCAAAGAATGATGTTTCCACCTCCATGCTTCACGGTTGGGATGGTGTTCTTGGGGTTGTACTCATCCTTCTTCTTCCTCCAAACACGGCGAGTGGAGTTTAGACCAAAAAGCTCAATTTTTGTCTCATCAGACCACATGACCTTCTCCCATTCCTCCTCTGGATCATCCAGATGGTCATTGGCAAACTTCAGACGGGCCTGGACATGCGCTGGCTTGAGCAGCGGGACCTTGCGTGCGCTGCAGGATTTTAATCCATGACGGCGTAGTGTGTTACTAATGGTTTTCTTTGAGACTGTGGTCCCAGCTCTCTTCAGGTCATTGACCAGGTCCTGCCGTGTAGTTCTGGGCTGATCCCTCACCTTCCTCATGATCATTGATGCCCCACGAGGTGAGATCTTGCATGGTGCCCCAGACCGAGGGAGATTGCCCGTCATCTTGAACTTCTTCCATTTTCTAATAATTGCGCCAACAGTTGTTGCCTTCTCACCAAGCTGCTTGCCTATTGTCCTGTAGCCCATCCCAGCCTTGTGCAGGTCTACAATTTTATCCCTGATGTCCTTACACAGCTCTCTGGTCTTGGCCATTGTGGAGAGGTTGGAGTCTGTTTGATTGAGTGTGTGGACAGGTGTCTTTTATACAGGTAACGAGTTCAAACAGGTGCAGCTAATACAGGTAATGAGCGGAGAACAGGAGGGCTTCTTAAAGAAAAACTAACAGGTCTGTGAGAGCCATAATTCTTACTGGTTGGTAGGTGATCAAATACTTATGTCATACAATAAAATGCAAATTCATTATTTAAAAATCATACAATGTGATTTTCTGGATTTTGATAAAAATTACAGACCTCTACATGCTTTGTAAGTAGGAAAACCTGCAAAATCGGCAGTGTATCAAATACCTGTTCTCCCCACTGTACCTAACCATTTCCTTGGCTCTCTTGTAGTGTATCCATTGTTTTCAGTTCCATGATGTCCTTGAGGAGCAGATTCAATGCATGAGCAGCACAGCCAATGGGTGTGATGTGAGGGTAGGACTCTACTTTAGACCAAGCAGCCTTCATGTTCGCAACATTGTCTGTCACCAGTGCAAATACCTTCTGTGGTCCAAGGTCATTGACTGCCTTCAGCTCATCTGCAATGTAAAGACTGGTGTGTCTGTTGTCCCTTGTGTCTGTGCTCTGTAGAATACTGGTTGAGGGGTGGAGATGATGTAGTTAATTATTCCTTGCCCACGAATATTCGAACACCCATCAGAGATGATTGCAATAGTCTGCTTTCTCTATGATTTGCTTGACCTTCACTTGAACTCTGCTGAATTCTGCATCCAAAAAATGAGTAGATAAAGCATGTCTGGTTGGAGGGGTGTATGCTGGGCGAAGAACATTCGGAAATCCCTTTCAATACACATCGCCTGTGAGCATCAGAGATGAACCAGTTGCATACACAGCTCGACAAGACATTCATCAGCATTTCTCTGTTGCTATTGATAAGGTGTCTGATTCATAATGTTCACCTCGAATAGAAGTAGAGGGACTTTTGTCAGAGGTTGCTTGTTGTGAGCGCTGAGGGTACTTTATGCACTTGGCCAGATGATTCTGCATCTTTGTTGCATTCTTCACATATGATTTGGCACAGTATTTGCAAATGTACACAGCTTTTCCTTCTACATTAGCTGTAGTGAAATGTTTCCGCACATCAGATAGTGCCGGTGGCATTTCCCTGTAAAGATAAGAAAAAAATGAGTAAAAAAAACATGTACAGATAAATAGTTAAGCAGTTAGATTAAAACAACTCCTTTGTAAGATAAATGTTTTAAAATGAAACATGTATGGAAACAGTTGAATTAACACTCCTCAGTTAGCAGGCTCAAGCAAGCTAAAACCCGCAAAAACTAACTAGCAGAAAAAGTAAGAAATTATTTAAATACACTTTGCTGTAGGCTACTATTTACTAGTTGTATGTCATATAAAATATATTCACCCCACCCAGTATTGTAATCAAAACCAGAAAGCATGTAGTCCTTGGCTCAGACAGTTTAGTAGTGTGGGCTCAATAGTATCTCATTAGTGTGCAAGATCTTGAGAATCAGCTGTACATGTGATGGAAGAGTGCACTGCACGCACGAGTGATGGAAGAATGCACTGTGCATGCAGAGGGTTGCAATTCCATTGAATTGGATAGTTTAACCAAAATATGCCACAAGACCTAGAATTGCCTTGTGTATCCCACAGAAAAGGTTCACTGTTATAAGCTAACTTTTTTTTGATGAATTTAAGCAAAATTCCACAAATTCCAGGGCTTAACTTCACATGCAAAGATTCTGGAAATTTACAGGAAAGTTTCCGACCCGTTGCAACCCTACCAATGACTGACTGATTTTATAAATAGTAGGCTAAAAGCAGGTAAGGTGTATAGACTCTCTGAGAGAGATAAATGCTGGTTAGCTCAGCCTCGAATAGGCGTACTCTATTCTCAAACAATGAATAGCTGTTAGGCCCTAATTCAGTCTAGGCGATGCACTCTATTAAAGGCCAAGGCTTTTAGTAATGTAGTAATGTAACCCACTTTTTGACAGCACCACTTTTGATTTAAACAGACCTTTCCATTTTCCCAGTGTAGAAGTGCTCAAAGGGAGTTTTTGGACTTGAATGCCAAATTATTCAAGAGATTAGGTCTGTTCCTGATTTTAATCCCGAAATTAATCTTTGTTGACCAAGAGTCATCTGTTCTTTCAATTGGTCAACATTTTTAAACTTATTTTTCCCATAGACACATCTTATGTGTTTTAACCAAATCAACTACAGTCGTGGCCAAAAGTTTGGATAATGACACAAGTATTGGTCTCCACAAAGTTTGCTGCTTCAGTGTTCTTAGATCTTTATGTCAGTAGTTACTATGGTACACTGAAGTATAATTACAAGTATTCCATAAGTGTCAAAGGCTTTCATTGACAATGACATTCAGTTTATGCAAAGAGTCAATATTTGCAGTGTTGACCCTTCTTTTTCAAGACCTCTGCAATCCGCCTTGGCATGCTGTCAATTAACTTCTGGGCCACATCCTGACTGATGGCAGGCCATTCTTGCATAATCAATGCTTGGAGTTTGTCTGAAGTTGTGGGTTTTTGTTTGTCCACCCGCCTCTTGAGGATCGACCACAAGTTCTCAATGGGATTAAGGTCTGGGGAGTTTCCTGGCCATGGACCTAAAATGTAGATGTTTTGTTCCCCGAGCCACGTAGTTATCACTTTTGCCTTATGGCAAGGTGCTCCATCATGCTGGAAAAGGCATTGGTCGTCACCAAACTTTTCTTGGATGGTTGGGAGAAGTTGCTCTCGGAGGATGTGTTGGTACCATTCTTTATTCATGGCTGTGTTCTTAGGCAAAATTGTGAGTGAGCCCACTTCCTTGGCTGAGAAGCAACCACACACATGAATAGTCTGAGGATGCTTTACTGTTGGCATGACACAGGACTGATGTTAGCGCTCACCTTGTCTTCTCCGGACAAGGTGTTTTCCGGATGGCCCAAACAATCGGAAAAGGGATTCATCAGAGAAAATGACTCTGGCTTCTTTGCTGCCCTTCTTGACACAAGGCCATCCTCCAAAAGTCTTCGCCTCACTGTGCGTGCGGATGCACTCACACCTGCCTGCTGCCATTCCTGAGAAAGCTCTGCACTGGTGGTGCCCCGATCCCGCAGCTGAATCAACTTTAGGAGACGGTCCTGGCGCTTGCTGGACTTTCTTGGGTGCCCTGACGCCTTCTTCACAACAATTGAACCTCTCTCCTTGAAGTTCTTGATGATCTGATAACTGGTTGATTTAGGTGCAATCTTACCAGCAGCAATATCCTTGCCTGTGAAGCCCTTTTTGTGCAAAGCAATGATGACGGCACGTGTTTCCTTGCAGGTAACCATGGTTGACAGAGGAAGAACAATGATTTCAAGCACCACCCTCCTTTTAAAGCTTCCAGTCTGTTATTCTGACTCAATCAGCATGACAGAGTGATCTCCAGCCTTGTCCTCGTCAACACTCCCACCTGTGTTAACGAGACAATCACTGACATGATGGCAGCTGGTCCTTTTGTGGCAGGGCTGAAATGCAGTGTAAATGTTTTTGGGGGATTAAGTTTTCATGGCAAAGAGGGACTTTGCAATTCATCTGATCACTCTTCATGACATTCTGGAGTATATGCAAATTGACATCATCAACACTGAGGCAGCAAACATTGTGTAGACCAATACTTGTCATTCTCAAAACATTTGGCCACGACTGTATATGCACTGAGCTTGTCTGTGTTTAGCAAACTGTTTGATGAAATAATTAAGACACTCAAATGAATAGAGGGAGTCTGATTGCAATTATTTTGATTGTGCCGCCTGGCTCAGACTTGCTGTGCTTTTTAAAGAAAATAGACAGTGACTGTGTGACTAGCACCTGTTGTCTTTCTCTCCTCCCTGCTGCACGACCACCACAGAACAGTGTGGTGTGTGTGTGTATAGTGCTGTCTGGGTTGCTGAAGCTTCAACATAATTACAGCCATTTCTGACTGAAAAGTTGTTAACGAATTCCCTAATTTGTTTAGGGAAAAACATTCCCTCAACGCTTGCGCTCTTTACGTGACACGTATGCTTCGCATGCACGTGACCAATAGGTCCTGACCTAAAGCATATCATAATCACATCAATAAATTGTTTTTAACAAACTCTGAACACCGTAACGCGTGACAGCAAAATGGATGCAGAGGACATAGACAAATAAACTCAAAACGGGGGAATGTTTAATGGTTGCGCAGGAGGTAAAGGGGATATCAGATGTGTGGAGTAAATTTGACTAGTTGTGGAAAATACTGGAGATCAAGAAAAATAAAGTATGCATGCATATTAGGCCTATGTGTGCCAAACAGGTGATGTTAGATTGCAAAATAATTTCTGACTGTTTGGAACAATGTAATTAACACTAAATAAATTCAAAGTGTACCAGAGTAATATTTTTTTGTAAAGCCTTTATTACATCAAAGACTGAACAGTCACATTCATTCGTGAACACAATTTCCGAAATGGAACGGTTTAGGCCTATTTGTTGTTTACGCTAATTATTCATTGGTCGCTTTATTTTAATTTTAAAACTAAAATGCTTGATTGCATTGCAAATCTTAAATGACTCGAGTGATGACATGAACGAATAAATGTTTGATACAGTAGCCTATGTATACCTAAAGTAAGTTATGGTATAAATAATAAACAGGTTGCGCTCTTAGGTGTACAGCTTGATGGTGGATATACAAGACTGCTATACTTGGCCTACTAATGACGACAATAATAATAAAGGATGGTTGTTAGAAGTATAATTTTTGGACAATTTTGAACAGTGTAAACAGCACTAAATAAATTGTAAATAATACTAGAGGCTGGTCTAACGAAAACAAGTGTAAAGCCTTTATTACAGCATAGTAAAGATATATTTTAAACAGACACATTTGTGAAATTGTTGCATGAGGCTTGGTGCTCATGGAATCAGTAAGCTATCACCCAAACACTCCACAGGCAACAGAAGCAGCTTGCTAGTCAGCTTGCTAACACACAGTGTCGCCTCCTGCCAGCTTTGTACTGGAGAAAACCGTGCCCGACAGGTCGTTCCTGCCCGGTGAAACCGTGTACTAGATCCTGAATGTTTTTGCATTCAGGTCCATAGGCAAACATGTATAGGAAGTGTTTATTTATTTTTTATCTAAAGGGATGCTGTCACAAAGTGATTGAATTCAAATAGATTTTACCACTTTAATCGCTGGCAGACTTGCCAGATTACTAGACTGTGCTATAAAAGGCTGTCTAAGAAGATGCAAAGGGATTGTGTGTGTGTGTAACTCAGAGGGGGAAGGGCGTGGATGGTAGGCTATAATTAAGCCTAAGGATATCCTAGATCAGGGCTGTCCAACCCTGTTTCCGGAGAGCTACCAACCTGGAAACACTGATCTAGTCCTTCCAGCTATCAGTTTTTTTTAAGAACCACTGAGAAGGTCACTTCTGGTGACTTCTACTCAAAAATTAATGCAAATGTAATGTTGACCACATCTGAATTATAATTTTCCCTTTTTAAAAGCATTATAAACTGTAGGCCAATTGATGCAGCATAGCGGCTTTAAATACAAGCTCAGAGGAATAGGCAAAGCGAGAGGACTGACTCTTTATAATTACAAGTATTCCATAAGTGTCAAAGGCTTTTATTGACAATGACATTCAGTTTATGCAAAGAGTCAATATTTGCGGATGTTGTCGATGTTTTGTTCCCCGAGCCACTTAGTTATCACTTTTGCCTTATGGCAAGGTGCTCCATCATGCTGGAAAAGGCATTGGTCGTCACCAAACTGTTCTTGGATGGTTGGGAGAAGTTGCTCTCGGAGGATGTGTTGGTACCATTCTTTATTTATGGCTGTGTTCTTAGGCAAAATTGTGAGTGAGCCCACTCCCTTGGCTGAGAAGCAACCACACACATGAATGATCTGAGGATGCTTTACTGTTGGAATGACACAGGACTGATGTTAGCGCTCACCTTGTCTTCTCCGGACAAGGTGTTTTCCGGATGGCCCAAACAATCTGAAAGGGGATTCATCAGAGAAAATGACTCTACCCCAGTCCTCAGCAGTCCAATCCCTGTACCTTTTGCAGAATATCAGTCTGTTCATGATGTTTTTCCTGGAGAGAAGTGGCTTCTTTGCTGCCCTTCTTGACACCAGGCCATCTTCCAAAAGTCTTTGCCTCACTGTGCGTGCAGATGCACTCACACCTGCCTGCTGCCATTCCTGAGCAAGCTCTGCACTGGTGTTGCCCCGATTCCGCAGCTGAATCAACTTTAGGAGACGGTCCTGGCCCTTGCTGGACTTTCTTGGGCGCCCTGATTCCTTCTTCACAACAATTGAACCTCTCTCCTTGAAGTTCTTGATGATCCGATAAATGGTTGATTTAGGTGCAATTTTACCAGCAGCAATATCCTTGCCTGTGAAGCTCTTTCTGTGCAAAGCAATGATGGTGGCACGTGTTTCCTTGCAGGTAACCATGGTTGACAGAGAAAGAACAATGATTTCAAGCACCACCCTCCTTTTAAAGCTTCCAGTCTGTTATTCTGACTCAATCAGCATGACAGAGTGATCTCCAGCCTTGTCCTCGTCAACACTCCCACCTGTGTTAACGAGACAATCACTGACATGATGGCAGCTGGTCCTTTTGTGGCAGGGCTGAAATGCAGTGGAAATGTTTTTTTGGAATTAAGTTCATTTTCATGGCAAAGAGGGACTTTGCAATTCATCTGATCACTCTTCATGACATTCTGGAGTATATGCAAATTGCCATCATCAACACTGAGGCAGCAAACTGAGACCAATACTTGTCATTCTCCAAACTTTTGGCCACGACTGTACTAACCTTTTCCCCATAAGGAAAAGGCATTTTTGTTTATTTTAATTGTATAACATTTTCAACGTTTTTTTTCTTCTGTGTGATTTGGGTAACATTAATCTGTCAATAGTGTTGAAGTGAAGATTACATATCCATCTGTCCAAATATGTAAACATTTTTATAAAAGAAGAACTTTCCAGGGGGTGTACTTACTTTTTCACATGACTGTAAATTAATAAAATAAAAAGTGTGTGTATTTTTTGGGGGCGTGTTTCAGTGCTAAAACATTGTCACCTTTTTGGGCCCTTACCAGTTTTCATCCCAGCAATTATGCTTGTGGATACAAATGTAAAATATGTCCTTCCTCCACAGAACCATTGTATGCCCTGGTTCAGTGTGGAATCACTCTTTTTCTATGCGAGGCGTAGGCTATTTGATCAAATAGAAGTTTCAGTGACGTTTATGATGAGGGAGGACAATTTTATTTTCATGAGCATGCCCTTATTTCTATTACAGCTTGTTGAATGACTGTCATTCATATTATATTCACCCAGTTCAATGTAACATCGATAGGTTTAGGCTACTACATGATACTCAAATTTTCCCTATACCCATCATGAGGTTGCTATAACCTAGCCAACTTAGTTTACAATAACCTAGCCAACTTAGTTTACAATGTAGGTAAACGCATGTCGAGAGAAATTTGAAATGACAGACAGTGACACATTCAATACCTCTTTGCACACTCTTGCTGCCTGCATCTAGCTTATATAGGGTGTAATCATTGGTCCAACAGTTGCAAACCCCTGTTTCCTTTGCATCCATTTGAGACATTTTTAAACACAATCGGCGGAATGAATACATCCCTGATCACGCATAAACACAGCCATGTTGTATTCATTCTAGCCTCTATGCACTCTCGTCCTCTCACCTTTTCCCTTCGTTTGTGGACTTCAATGAACAACACATCAGCTGTATGTGACCAGGTGAAAACAACCTTTCCAAGCCAAACCATGTCAACTGCTACACACAGCCTAACGTTACATCGTTGCCCCAATATTAGCTTGTAACGTCCTAGTCAACATAGCTAATAGAACTAATACATTAGTAAACCTGCTACAATCATGCATTAACGTTAGTGTATAGTCAGTAAGCAGTTGCCCCGGTGGCAATAAATTAGTAAAACCAAAAGCTTACCTTGAATTGGAAGAGTTCCAGTGTTGTGTTGGATAGTCATAGCCAGCTAGCTAACATAGCATCCCTCTGTTTGAGATGGGTGTTTGAGTAATTAAACTAGCCATCTGCATTTGCTAAGTAACGTTAAGTGAAACTGAAAAAAAAGAATAAATTAATTTGTTAAACTGTTCAACTATTGTAGTTCTCTCTCGTTGAGTCAACTAGTCACCACATGTTATGCACTGCAGTGCTAGCTAGCTGTAGCTATACTTTCATTACTAGATTCATTCTCTGATCCTTTGATTGGGTGGATAACATGTCAGTTCATGCTGCAAGACCTCTGATGGGTTGGAGGACGTCCTCCGGAAGTTGTCACAATTACTGTTTAAGTCTATGGAAGGGGGTGAGAACCAAGAGCCTCCTAGGTTTTATATTGAAGTCAATGTACCAAGAGGAGGACGGAAGCTGGCTGTCCTCCGGCTACACCATGGTGCTACCCTATAGAGTGCTGTTGAGGCTACTGTAGACCTTCATTGCAAAACCGTGTTTTTTAATCAATTATTTGGTATATATTTAGTATAGTTTTATCTTGATGTTTTTATCATTTTTTTTTATTTGTATGAAATTCACTGAGGAGAATGGTCCTCCCCTTCCTTCTCTGAAGAGGCTCCACTGTTGTGGACGCACGTGGCATCCTGGCAACCTTTGAGAAAAACAATGTTATATCGGAGTTGTGCCTGTTGTTCACATGCAAATCTGACCCCTCATTGGCTAGAATGTTCCAGCCTGCCTTTCGCCTTTGCAGACATTTCCCCCCATTCTTACAGCATTGAGTCCCGTCTTGTCAGTATATAGACACTATTTGATAGGCTGAAGCATGGGGTTGGCCATCTGCATTTACCTAATTGAAAACCCCTAAAAGACTGAATGCTACAAATATACACTACCGGTCAAAGGTTTTAGAACACCTAAAATTCAAGGGTATTTCTTAATTTTTACTATTTTCTACATTGTAGAATAATAGTGAATACATCAAAACTATGAAATGACACTAATGGAATCATGTAGTAACCATAAGTGTTAAACACAAAAAAAAAAATCAAATAGCCACACTTTGCCTTGATGACAGCTTTGCACGCTCTTGGCATTCTCTCAACCAGCTTCACCTGGAATGCTTTTCCAACAGTCTTGAAGGAGTTCCCACATATGCTGAGCACTTGTTGGCTGCTTTTCCTTCACTCTGTGGACCGACTCATCCCAAATCATCTCAATTTGGTTGAGGTCAGGGGATTGTGGAGGCCAGGTCATCTGATTCAGCAATTCATCACTCCTTCTGGGTAAAATAGCCCTTGCACACCCTGGAGGTGTGTTGGGTCATTGTCCTGTTGAAAAACAAATGATAGTCCCACTAAGCGCTAATCAGATGGGATGGCGTATCGCTGCAGAATGCTGGTTGTGTGCCTTGAATTCTAAATAAATCCCAGACAGTTTCACCAACAAAGCACCCCCACACCATAACACCTCTTCCCCCACCGCATCTCACAAAAGACACAGCGGTTGGAACCAAAAATCTCAAATATGGACTTCAGACCAAAGGACACATTTCCAACGATCTAATGGCCATTGCTTGTGTTTCTTGACCCAAGCAAGTCTCTTCTTATTGGTGTCCTTTTAGTAGTGGTTTCTTTGCAGCAATTCGACCATGAAAGCCTGATTCACACAAAAAAAGTTTCCTCTGAACAGTTGATGTTGAGATGTTACTTCAACTCTGTAAAACACTTATTTGGGCTGCAATTTCTGAGGCTGGTAACTCTCTAATGCAGAGGTAACTTTGGGTCTTCCATTCCTGTGGTGGTCATGAGAGCCAGTTTCATCATAGCGCTTGATGGTTTTTGCGACTGCACTTGAAGAAACTTTCAAAGTTCTTGAAATGTTCCATATTGACTGACCTTCATGTCTTAAAGTCTCTCTTTGCATATTTGAGCATTTCTTGCCATAATATGGACTTGGTATTTTACCAAAAAGGGCTATCTTCTGTATACCCCCCTACCTTGTCACAACACAACTGATTGGCTCAAACACATTAAGAAGGAAAGAAATTGCACAAATTCACTTTTTTTAAAAGGCACACCTGTTAATTGAAATGCATTCCAGGTGACTACCTCATGAAGCTGGTTGAGAGGATGTTTCACAATCCGGCCGTGATTGGTAGATAGGGCAGCACACAATTGGCCCAGCGTCGTCCGGGTTTGCCGGGGTAGGCCGTCATTGTAAATAAGAGTTTGTTCTTAACTGACTTGCCTAGTTAAATTAAAAAATCTAATAAAAGAGAGAATGCCAAGAGTGTGCAAAGCTGTCAAGGCAAATGTGGCTATTTAAAGAATCTGAAATATAAAATATATTTTGATTTGTTTTTTTTGGTTACTACATGATTCCATATCTAAAACTTGAATGAGTAGGTGTGTCCAAACCTTTGACCGGTAGTGTACATTGTAAGTTGTCACTCTGATCTTAAGCGTGTCTCTGAAGAAATAAAAGCGGGGCACCGATGCTAAATGAATATAGGGGGAACACTGATTTGTCTAGGAATCTAGGAAACACACTGTTGTAGGCTAATTCTATTACTCCAGTAGAGATTTCTATTATCTGAATGCCATCATAAGTCTAATTCAGAAGGTGTATCTGTATCCTTATGCTGTATCGTGGCTCTAAAACACTGCTCTCTCTCCCCCACCTCTACCCTGCTCTCAAATCAGCCATTACTGTTGTTTATTGAGATCCAAACATATTGCTCTCTACATGCAGAGAGACGAGAGCTAGTTTTGATCAGTCAGGGAAATAAAAGTGCTGAACCCGTCCCCCCCCCCCCCCCCATCAATCACTACTGCCAGTGACAGTTCTCTCTCTGGGGACCGGTCGCCAATCTGCAACACTCCTGGGTTATGTGTACTTGGATACAGTTGTTTTTTGTGAGATCTGCAATGTCTTTTCCTAGTTGGGTTAGATGGAAACTGATACTCAGTCTCAATGGAAGAATGTTAGAGTAGTGTGTGTGTGTGTGTGTGTGTGTTTAAGACGAGGTCATGAGTTGAAGCAGGGCTGGAGCTCTGATCTCTGTTCTAGGAAGTTGGGGCCCATGCAGGCAGGCTGTATGTGACATCTCAGAGGGAGTGCACTATATATAGGGTATAGGGTGCCATGTGGGAGTTATACACAATCATGAAGCTAGAGCCAGGCTCACAGCAGCAGGGAGGAGGAAATTGGCACTAATCATCCATCGTTTACTGCTGGGGATTGCTCAGTGACAGTTCTCTCTCTCACTATGGTGGCCCCTGTTTGTCTGCAGCACTCTCCTGGGATGTACTTGTTTACAGTCTGTGAAAAAAGTGTGTGGACTGCGACTGCGATGACTTCTTTTCCCAGTTGGGTTAGATGTTAACTAGGGATTGTGTTTTCAGTTAAAATGATAAACATTTATAAAATTCCATGTGAACAATGCAAACTATGGTCCTATTGCATATGACAGCTAGAGGGCAATGAAGTTCTATCTACCGCAGTCGTATGCTGGATCTCAAACCGAACACCCTCTAGCTGGCTATCGTGAGTTACTATGCTAACTGACTATTGGACACAACAGATTAGTGAATAGCTAACATTCCATTCTACAAATGAAACGGCATGGAAAATGCACCGAAACCTCCAGGAAAAATAGTAATTGATTATTTTAATTTAGCACTTATCTGTAAAAGATGAAAAGAGGAATTCAATTTGTACATGGCCCTTACAATGGGAGAAAAATCTGATGACTACTAAATGAAGCTGCTGTATTATCTCATTGGGAAGATTTGTGAGACCTTTTGGGTGGGCAGTACAAAAGACAACCTTTTGAAGTAATTGCAGCACTGGATGCATTTTGTGATCCAGTGCTGCAATTACTTGGCGCCATCAGTGCCAAGATTAGAGGTTTAGACAAATATCTCACTGAATTGAGGACTCTAGTGGCCATCTTATCAGGGACAGCATTGTGTGTGCCATGTGTGAACCACACTTACTCAGAGACTGATCTCCGCTTAGAGAAATGCTGCAGAACTGTCCAGACAGAGAGCTAAAGTCAAATGTGCAGGGCCCTGTAGCAGTGCATGCAGTAACACAGAAAAAGAGACCTGAGGGAGAGGAGACCCCACAGAGGGAGAGAGCATTATACAATGCAGATGCTGTGGACGGACACAAGAAAAAATGAATAATCCTGTGGATAAACAATCACTTCTCTATGGTTTGCAGGGACCAGCAAGAGAAACAGATTTCTGGCAATTGAAAATGCATTAGCTGACTCGGAGAGCGTTGAGGATGTTCTCTGCATCACACTAGGGCCAAAGTTGGTGAGCATCACTGTAGTACAGGAGAAAATCACAGACCTCAGATAGGTAGGTAATTTATTGATGCAGCTCTCTTTGCAACTATGCTGGTCAGTCAGATTTCAGCTAGATTGTGGTGCTAGTTGTAATGTTATCCCTGCAAACCTCACAAAAGACAGTCACCTAGAGCCCTGCAGTCAGGTGTTGTTATAACGAGTACTCTGACGCCACTCAGGAAGTGCACACTTAAAGTGATCAATCCACGCAATACAACCTACAGAGTTGAGTTCATTGTAGTCAACAAGAATGTGCACAGGCCCATTCTAGGCAGTAAGGCTATCCAGTGAATGGAGTTGATTACTGTGCAGCAGCACAACATCCTGGCTATTGGGAAACTAACAGGATCCTGGACTAAAGATAAAATAAAACAGGATTACACTGTCTTCCAAACTGAAGCTGGAAGTGGATGAGCGAGTGGAGCCTGTCCAGCTGCCAAAGAGAAGAGTGCCAGTAGCACTATAAACCACTCAGAGGGGCTCGGTGGTCTAGAGAAAAGAAGGATGATAAAAGCAGTTGAAAAAAAGCACAGATTTGGATTTGCGGACTCTTGTCTAAAACCTCTCAATTAGGAGGAGGCATTACCCACTTCCCACTATTGAAGATGTGCTGCCAGACCTGAACAGAGCATGAGTGTTCTCTGTCTGTGATGTAAAAAAACTGATTTTGGCATGTGGAACTGGAGGAGGAATCCATCTCACTACGTTCTCTATTCCCATGGGACGCTACAGGTGGCTGCTCATCCCAATGTGAATCAGTCTAGCACCAGAGATCTTTCGGAGGAAGTTGAACCAGGCAATGGAAGGTCTTCTAGGAGTCAAAATCATTGCAAATTACATCCTGATTGTGGGAGAAGGAGACAACGATGAAGCGGCGACTCTGGACCATGACAAGAACTTGAGAATGCTCTTCGACAGATGCAGGAAGCTCCTTTTTTAAATAAAGGTTAAATAAATAAAATGACTCTTAAGATCAAGCTGAATCCAGAGAAGCTGCAGCTCAGGCTGGAGGAAATGCCATACATTGGCCACCTGCTAACATCAGAGGGGTTGAAAGTGGACCCATGAAGTGACAGCCATCAGACATGCCTAGGCCTACAGATGTGCAGGGGTGCAGCGCATCCTGGGCATGGTAAACTACCTAGCCTAGTTCTGCAGCCACACCATGGAGCTCTGTGAGCCACTGCGACAGCTAACACACAAGGACTCACTGTGTGAGTGGTCCGAGACTTGAGCTGGCTTTCACGAAAATCAAGGACACCATTGCACAGACCTCTGTGCTGAAATTCTACAACCCAGCAGAGCAGTTTGTACTACAATGTGATGTTTCAGAAAGTGGGCTAGGAGCAGCCTTGTGCAGGGGGGACCAATAGCATACTCCAGCAGAGCCCTAACAGAGACTGAAAAAGGGTCATTCACATATGGACAAACTGTTGAAGTGCAGTCTGATCACAAGCCTCTAGAGAGCATCATGACAAAGCCTCTCCTCGCTGCACCAAAGACAATACCACACATGCTCATGAGACTCCAAAACGAGGTCAGTCTCCGATACATTCCTGGAAAATGTGGTGCTGGGCATACCTCACAGAACAAGAAAACAGAGGTCATGCGGTGGTCTAAGTGGAATCAGTCAACATGATGCACTACCTGCCTGTGTCAAGCGAGAGACTAAAGGCCATCCAGAGAGACACTGAGCTGGACCAGGAGCTCCAGACCCTGACAAATGTGATCCTGCAGGAGTCGCCTGAAGTGAAAGAACATGCACCCTTTCCATGCATTTTCACAGCAGAGTACTCAATTTTGCGTACTCTGCTTATCTTCTGAGGAGGCACGACTCACTCACTTCTGGTCAGAGATAATGTAGAGAATCCATTCCTCACACAGAGGAATCGAGAGATGTCTGAGAAGAGTTTGCAAGGATGTCTACTGGCCGGGCATGAACGCACAGCTGAGAACACACACTACCGTTCAAAAGTTTGGGGTCACTTAGAAATGTCCTTGTTTTTCATGAAAACATACATGAAATTAGTTGCAAAATGGATAGGAAATATAGTCAAGACATTGACAAGGTTATAAATAATGATTTTTAGTTGAAATAATAATTGTGTCCTTCAAACTTTGCTTTCGTCATAGAATCCTCCATTTGCAGCAATTACAGACTTGCAGACCTTTTGGCATTCTAGTTGTCAATTTGTTGTGGTAATCTGAAGAGATTTCACCCAATGCTTCCTGAAGCACCTCCCACAAGTTGGATTGGCTTGATGGGCACTTCTTACGTACCATACGGTCAAGCTGCTCTCACAACAGCTCAATAGGGTTGAGATCCGGTGACTGTGCTTTATAGACAGAATACCAGCTGCCTGCTTCTTCCCTAAATAGTTATTGCATAGTTTGGAGCTGTGCTTTGGATCATTGTCCTGTTGTTGTAGGAAATTGGCTCCAATTAATCGCCGTCCTCAGGGTATGGCATGTCTTTGCAAAATGGAGTGATAGTCTTCCTTCTTCAAGATCCCTTTTACCCTGTACAAATCTCCCACTTTACCACCACCAAAGCACCCCCAGACCATCACATTGCCTCCAACATGCTTGACAGATGGCGTCAAGCAATCCTCCAGCATCTTTTCATTGGCAGTAGTCTAATACTCACACTAACTGTACTATTTGTGATGTGAATTGAGTATATAGTATGCTTATTGGTCATAGTATGGATATAGTTAGTATGCCAAAAGTTCCCAGAGGTCGTACTAAATTCGCTAAGATGCGAAGTATACATGCAGTGGACACTATTCCCGTGCTTTTAGGGCCTATAATGCAATTCTTCTGAAAACGTTTAAGATTTTAAGAAAGTGGCGGAAAATATGCAGCCGAAGTCCGATGAGAGCACATACAAATTCATTGCTTTAACTAATTATGAAAATGTTGAGCGATGTAATGACTTTTCAAATCAGTTACGTTACATGTTATCTTGGCTGACAATTTGTTAGCTACGCTATCCTTACGAACCGCATAGAATTACAGCAGGATGTTAGCTAGTTACCTAATGTTAGTTGGCTACTAATGCGGCATCGAACTTGCCAGGCAGTATATTAACTATCTGCTATCTAACTAACTACCCAACGTTTATTGACCTGATTATTCACATCATTCTTAGCTAAATGGTATAGTTGTTTTGCGTTTCAATGGACATTCTATCTACTCCGATTTTCAGAGCACTCTCGTCTGAAAACAAAAGCGGGAAGTATGTTTACAAGCCCATCATGAGCAAGAATGTTTGTGTTTGTGTGTGTGTGTGTGTGTGTGGGAAGAGGTCATTAGTTGAAGCAGGGAGGGAACTCCACTCTGTTCTAGGAAGGGGGTCCGGCTGTGTGTTGCTGTGATGTCCCACAGGTCCATTTCAGTCACTGGCCTGGAGCTCTTTGGGAAATGTCACCTCCCAAGGGACAGGCTCAGGGTTTCAATTAGTTTGTGACGTTCCAGCACACACAGGGGCAGGGACTGGCCTGAGTTGGCTCCCAGTTTTAGATGTTTTTTCTAGTCACAAAGATAGGCCTACAGAATACCGGTACTGAAATATTTTCAGTCCTAATGCATGTTATTTAATCTTTTGCTTTCCCTTTCTTCTCCTTTTGGCTCTCTCTCTGTGCCAGCTGCTGCACTTCCTGTTTTTTTGTTTTTTTTTCAGATGTGGGACTGTTTTTATTAACCCCTTGATGGGGGTAAAAAGATGTGTAGGCTACCAATAGCTTTTCTTCAGTTTTACAACAAGGCTGTTTATTAGCATGTTATTACTTCTATAATATGTATTTTTTACTGAGTCTCAGTTATAACATGCCCCCTCCTCTCCCTGTGTGCAGGCATGTGGTCTCACGCCATGACCGTACAAGACTACCAGGACCTCATAGACCGAGGATGGAGACGGTAAATCAGATTATAATCTCACATAGACACTGCTGTCCCCAGGCCAGTAGTCTCTACACCAGAGTTCCACAAACTCGGTCCTCGGGACCCCAAAGGGTGTACGTTTTGTTTTTTGCCCAAACTCTACACAGCTGATTTCAAATGATCAAAGCTTGATGATAGGTTGATTTATTTTAATCAGCTGTTTAGTTCTAGGACACTGGCTGCATTTCAAACTTAAAGTAGACAACTCTCGGCCCTAAACCCTGAGCCCTTGAATGACGTTTTACATTGTCACATCCGAGTGTACCTTAAATGACCCTTGCCGAAGCAAGGGAGTGTGATGATTGGAGAGGCAACGTCCTTGGTGGAAATCTGGAAGTCGAGCTTAAAAACAACCAACCTAAAGCTGTTAATGTACCTAGTAAGCTAACGTATCTAGCTAGCACTCCTGTCAGGTAGCTAGCTACAGTTACCCATAGCTAGTTTTATAGTTTGGTAATTTATTCCAAAAAATATGTTTATGAATCTAGCTACGTTTTATAGGCTCCTCACTACAACACTAAGCCAATTTGCCAACGCTAAAATCAGTGTCTATATATTTTTTTGCAAGCTAGCTTCATACTTCATACTTAAATTTGACACTTCACGGCCACCAGAGTTTGACATGTGACTATAGTTTGCATTGAATTGTGGGTCGTATCAACCCCGCAAGTGACCAAAGTTGTTCACTCGCTCCCTCAAGCTAAAACATGGGCCGAGGGGGCAACGTACGTGAATTGGACCTCCACTTAAGATGGCAAACAAACTGCATCTGGTTTCGACGGGGATTCCCCCGAGGGGAAGTGGCTAGTGCAAGGGCTGAGGGGGGTAAAAATAACGCGTTTGGACTGCAGCCACTTACTTCTTGTTTGTTACCTCTACAGAAGCGGGAAGTATGTTTACAAGCCCATCATGAACAGGACATGCTGTCCACAGTACACCATCAGGTAAAGACTAGCCTATTATTAAAGACACTCACAACATCAACCTAGCTAAAACTAGGGTCATATTCATTAGTGCACACCATAGCAAAATGCAACAATGTTTTGCAATGTAAAACGAAAAACAAGTGTTTCTTATTGGACAAGTCCAGGTAGTTCCCTCCCTATTTCAGTCTGTTTTCTTCCATTTGACGCTAATTTGACACCCTCTGCTTTACTCAGCTATAAGCAATATCCACATCTTAGGTGTCCACTAACTCACTAATACATGGTTTGTTCTCTCTGTGAAGGTGTCATGCGTTGAACTTTCAGCCATCCAAAACACACAAGAAGATCCTGAAGAAGATGAGCAAGTTTCTGTTCAAAGGGGAGATGCCAACGAAACAGGGCGATGGTAAGAGAAGTTTTGCTTTTGCTAAGCTGTCTTTAATAAATGTCACATAATTTACATTAAACACTTTGGTAGGCTTCTCATTGTGTTTTTTGACTCAACCGTCTGAGCTGAGTCAATCAGACAACTTGAGCGAGGAGAATAAATCTCTAGGTCTTCGCTCTGGCCCGCCCCCCATTGTTGTATTTTCCTCCCTCGAGCTGGATGGCAGCTCTCCACTTCGTCCGTTGATACCACTGATGTGTGAGGAAAAAGGGTCGAAAAAATTATTTGCCAAATACATTTTCCAAAATTGTATGTGTTAGCCAAGCACACAGCCACTTATTTTGTAGTTAGCTCCTTAGCTAAGGCATCATTACGACGAAGGTAACTTCAACGTTTAGTCAACTAAGCGAGAACAATACCGTCCTTCACAAAGTTATGCTAGACTGTTAAAGATTGAGTAGATTTAGTAGGCCTATGCTAATTATTAAGTTATTGATCCAGTGTTTTCCGTTAGGAGGTTAGACTCATTTTCAGCTGGCAGTTTTTTCCACTTTATATTAAACTAGGCTTCTTTTCATTTAAAAGTTTCAGCTCACTAGTCTGTTGAGCCCTCTCCCACTAGAATGAACAATGCAAACAAATCTTCTAGCAAACTATCCCAGTCTGCTGTCTGTCCTGCCTCCTGGTACTATTTGTGTGTGCTGTGGTTGGTTGCAGTCAAATTTCTTAACACGGAGGAGGGAGAGAGCATGACGGTCGTGAATTTGCACGTCCGATGTAATGTAAGTGGTAATGAGTCGAAATCCACAACTTTGCCTAATTACTGTTTTCGGGCACATTCATTTTCTTTTGCGTGTTTCACATGGCCATCCACGCGGAGTCGTCGCGCATAGTAGGCTATTTACTGTGCATTGATTGACAACTGAACTGCAATTGTTGAGTAGTTTATAAAAGGTGTCAGAACTGACTAAATAAAGTAGATCTCCTATATCCCTTTTGCCATTTATAAATCATGCAACACAGTTATGTGTCCATGGTATCGCATCGGGACAAGTAACCAAAGGATTTCCTAGGTTCCTAGGATGTCTGGGCTTGCCAGATAGTGATGCTCAAGTGAGTGACTCTCGTCATTCAGTGTAGACTACCGAATCGCATCAGAGAGAGAGCCGTTCATTTGGCAATTGGCTCTACATTTGGTAGGCTTTTTGGCGAAGATGGTGACTGCAGGAACAATAGGTAGTGGAGAGCCTTATTCTGTTCCAAGTAGGGCCCTAATGGAATTCAGGCGTCCTATTGAGCTTCCCTCTTTAGCGCAATGAAGTGAGTTTATGAGGTTAGTTTTCACATACACACTTTATGTCTGAACTCAGATTCAATTAGGTTTCCCAAAACTAACGTTGTGGTAGAACGTTTATTTTGATTGCAGATTTTCAGCATTTATCAAAGTCGCATTGGTTAGCCTGATTTCAGATGTGTCCATGTAAACAGGATTATTAGGGAAATTCTTCTTCTTGCAAAGCATGTAAACTATTAATCAAACTATTATATTAGTCTGACTATCCACAATAATCATAATGTTGTCTGCATGTAACCGTACTCACTGTAGTACAGTATAACTAACTAATTGTGGCCTTGTGCTGTTCAGGGGATCCCATGGACTCGCTGTCTGAGGGAGGACCAATGGGCCATGCTAAAGTCTGTCACGCTGAGGTGGAGAGTCTAGTTATCAGTGCCATTCAGACTGAGGAAGGGGACACCACACCAGCCAAGTTTGAAACAGCCAGAAAAGACCCAGTGTCTGTCCCAGACAAGAGAGGACCAGCAACAACCCCCAAACCAGGTGAGTCCAAATACAGGAAGTTAGAGGGCTCGAAGTAAGGTCACTGAGTGAGCTGTGTGGAGAGCAGGATCATGTTCAGTACACTATAGCAAAATGTTTTTAAAAAAGTCCAGGTAATCCTTCCATTTCAGTCCATGTTCTTATTTTTGGTGTCTAATGCACACGACCCAGTCTACTTTGCTTGGCTGAAATCCCAGATCTGCTTGGTCACGGTTTTATTAGCCTTGCTTACCATGCGGAAGAAGGCTTTATTATCCAATGAAAGTGTATCTCACATCTCCACTCCTTAGGCTCTACCTCTCATCTTCTAATTTGGATAGCCAGGACAGATGCTAGGACACACAACATCCCAGTAATTTTCATGAAAGCGTATAGACGGGTTGGTTTAGCAACAAAACCGACACGTGCGCAACTATGAGGCAAAACAGACGGGTTGGCTTAGATTGTTAATAACATGTAAGCTATATTTAGTCTCATTTGGACAATGAGTCTCTCATATACATTGTTACTGTTGTTGGTTAGCTAGATTTTTTTTTTTCTTCCATATTAGCATTGGCACAAAATCAGTCGAAACATCTCAAAACAAGACATGGTAGCAAGAACAAGATGAAACGATTTCCATCCAGAATCACAACAACACACTGACTCCTGCCCCATGAAAGCACACATATCGTTTTGTAACGTTGTCAGCTAACCCCTCTATAGAAGATTTCTCTAGAAATTATTAATTAATGAATGAAGTTTACCAGCTGAACAGCAGGTAGCAGCAATTACCCATGAATGGAGTCTGTTGTGTTGTAGGCCTATGAATAGAGCTTATGTTTTCTGCTGTAATTTTCATGAATTAGGCTCAGTGGGCGCCTATCTATCACAGGCTCTCCTTTCAGTTACCCTCAATTCAATTACAGGATATCCTGAGACACTCCACATTGAAAAACTGTAATGAATTAATAATATTCATAGTGAACAAACATAATAAACACTGATCAGGCAAGGGAAACGCTAAGTATAACAACTGCTCATATTTCAGCTTGTGACTGCCCTCTCTCTCTGGATACGTCCCAAATGGCACCCTATTCCCTATGTAGTGTACTGGGCCCATTTTAATGTTTTAATGTATTTTTTTTTAACCTTTTTATTTAACTAGGCAAGTCAGTTAAGAACAATGACGGCCTACCTACAGGGTCAGCCCCTGGAGCAAATTAGGGTTAAGTGCCTTGCTCAAAAGCAAAGAGAGAGCAGATACTTACAGATTGATGGCAGGGGCCCATCCGATGGTAAGAGTGGCTGAGTCAACAAGCTGGCGATCGGAGAAGGGTCACACAACAGCACAGTCCAGACTTAGATGTCAGTCAGCTAGTTTGCTAGCACTAAGCCAAAGTTGAACAAGTTACCAAACTCGGGTATCCTACTTCACAGAGAACAGGTCGAAAAGTTGACAAAGCAAATAGGAGGGCGAAAATCAAACGAAGAACAGACTAGGTTGAAGCTGAAAAGGCAGCCCCACGTGTAGGGAATGTTCGCTTATTGGTAATACGATAGTTTGTTTGCATCACACTTCCTCGTGATTGGTGGATTGTAGTTCACCACCGTCAACACTCGGTCTCTAATGTAACTGCATGGCTAGTGGCTAATGTTAGCCAGCTCGAGCTAGCGTACAAGCTCTGTAGCAGAGTTAAATGACGGTGGCATTAGTGCATTGTGGATAGTTCTGAAGTTATCCGAAAATAAATAAAAAATAAACATAACAATTTTTGAAATTCTAGATAACCAGATCGTGACTACAACTAAGCTACTAAGACTTTGACCACACTGTTGTTACTTTGGTGAGTAAGATGTCCTGCTTCCTACCCTTAAACCCCAGTGCTCGCTCTATACCGCCCATGCCATTAAGATACCTGCCAACACCGCTGCTAGTCTACAGGCTAGCACAGAGGGATGACACAGCAACACAACTTTCACAACTCTTCTCCTGGGGAACATCATAGTGTGTTTGCTGAGCTGAGCTGAAATAAAATATCACAGAAATGTTCCATATGTACAAAAAGCTTATTTCTCTAATTTGTCCATTCAGCTGACAGGTGTGGTATAGCAAGAAGCTGATTAAACAGCATGATCATTACACAGGTGCACTTTGTGCTGGGGACAATAAAAGACCACTCTAAAATGTGCAGTTTTGTCACACAACATGATGCCACAGATATCTCAAGAATGAATTTCGACCAGAGAGGTTGCCAGAGAATTGAATGGTAAATTCTCTACCATAAGCCACCATAAACGTCGCTTTAGAGAATTTGGCAGTACGTCCAACCGGCATCACAACCGCACACCACGCGTATCCACGCTAGCCCAGGACCTCCAAATGCGGCTTCTTCACCTTCTGGATTGTCTGAGAACAGCCACCGGACAGCTGATGAAATTTAAGGATTATTTATGTCTGTAATAAATTCCTTTTGTGGGGAAAAACTCATTCTGGTTGACTGGGCCTGGCTCCCCAGTGGTTGGGCCTGGCTCCCCAGTGGTTGGGCCTGGCTCCCAAGTGGGTACCCATGGCTGTGCCCCTGCCCAGTCATGTGAAATCCATAGATTTAGGGCCTAATGAATTTATCTCAATTGACTGATTTCCTTATATGAACTGTAACTCAGTCAAATCTTTGAAATTGTTGCATGTTGTGTTCATATTTTTCTTCTGTAAATTTCTATTGACCCAGACATGAGGTAGTTTTAAATGCATTGGGCTCATGCAGGGCCTATAGGTTGGCATGTTTTCTCTGTACATTCAGCTAGTAATAGGCTACATTTGTTATTATGGTATTAAAAAGCTGTGTAATATATAATTTTAGCAATGTGAGACGACATTAATGTAATATAGACATTAATTTAGAATTGCATTGTCTCAATTCCATTCATTTGAATATGTTTTTTTTTTTTTTTTGGACATTGCCCCTTTGAGATATGGATCTGGATACAGTAGGCCAGTGTTTTCCAACCCTGGTCCTTGAGTACCCCCTACAGTACAGATTTATTGTAACGCCTAGACAAGCACACCTGATTCAACTTGTCATCAAGCCCTCAATGAGTTGAATGAGGAGTGTTTGTCCAGGGCTACAATTAAAATGTGTACTGTTGGGGGTAGTCTATGAGCAGGGTTGGGAAACACTGTGTAGTACAGTCGTGGCCAAAGGTTTTGAGAATGACACAAGTATTGGTCCCCACAAAGTTTGCTTCTTCAGTGTTCTTAGATCTTTATGTCAGTAGTTACTATGGTACACTGAAGTATAATTACAAGTATTCCATAAGTGTCAAAGGCTTTCATTGACAATGACATTCAGTTTATGCAAAGAGTCAATATTTGCAGTGTTGACCCTTCTTTTTCAAGACCTCTGCAATCCGCCCTGGCATGCTGTCAATTAACTTCTGGGCCACATCCTGACTGATGGCAGGCCATTCTTGCATAATCAATGCTTGGAGTTTGTCTGAAGTTGTGGGTTTTTATTTGTCCACCCGCCTCTTGAGGATTGACCACAAGTTCTCAATGGGATTAAGGTCTGGGGAGTTTCCTGGCCATGGACCCAAAATGTCAATTTTTTTGTTCCCGAGCCACTTAGTTATCACTTTTGCCTTATGGCAAGATAGATAGATAGATAGATAGATAGATAGATAGATAGATAGATAGATAGATAGATAGATAGATAGATAGATAGATAGATAGATAGATAGATAGATAGATAGATAGATAGGTACTTTATTGATCCCCCGGGGGGGAAATTTCATTGTCAAGCAGCTACAACAAAAACACAGGGCAGGTGCAAAATGCCACAACGAAAGTACACAAAAGACAGATACACGGTACATGATACATAGAGCGGCAGTATGAAAAAGTATAGAAATACAAGATATCTGGAGTGCTATAAAAGGGACATTGCATAGTATGAGTGGTTGGCTGAATATGTACACTATACATTGGTGGATGTTGGATGGTTAACTATACTATACAGGTCGATGGCAGAGAAATACTTCAGTAGCTAAAAATGCGTATGATATGAGCGAGGGTAATAATAGTTTACTTAATAGACAGACTGGGTAAATGAACAGGTAAGTGAAAATTTTGCATGGTTAAATTAGCTGTACAGTTAGGTATACAGTTATATTTACAGATAAGTGAATACTTGCATGTTTACACAAACTGTACAGGTAAATGACAGGAAGAGATACTTTAATAGCTAAATGTGTGTATGATATCATTTGGGGGTAATAATAGTAATTCCCTTAAAATACAGTCCTTAGTGCGCAGGGTTTAATTACAGACAACTGCACTTATTGCACATTCGATATACTAAAAGCAATGAGAAAAGGTGCAACTGGCACGATACTAATATGCATTCCTGAGTGAATGCCTACGTCCAATAATTACTTACAATATTGCATGTGATATAATATAACAACTGTACATGAGTATGTATATACAGACCTGTATGAATAAATAGGTCCTGAGTGGATGAGTGCTGACGGACCAGAGTTACTCACGGATGGATGGATGCATAATTGTTAAACTAGGTCCTAGCACCCCAACAGTTCCAGATCTATGTTGCCGACGGCACGGCACCCCGGTGAGGCATTATATAGTCTCATGGCCGCCGGCAGGAAGGACCTCCTGTAGCGCTCTCTGGCACACCGTGGTGGGATCAGTCTGTGACTGAAAGTGCTCCTCTGCGTCATGACCATAGCGTGCAGAGGGTGGGTGACGTTGTCCATGATGGCCAGCAGTTTGGCCAGGATCCGTCTCTCCGCCACCTCCTCTAGAGTGTCAAGGCTCATCCCCAGGACAGAGCTAGCCTTCCTGATCAGCTTATTTACCCGAGAAGCATCACCGGCTTTGATGTTTGCTCCCCAGCACACCACTGCAAAAAATATGACACTGGCCACCACAGACTGGTAGAAGGTATGCAGTAGTTTACTGCACACATTGAAGGACCTGAGCCTCCTCAGAAAGTAGAGTCGGCTCTGGCCCTTTTTGTACAGGGCCCCGGTGTTAGATAGATAGATAGGTAGGTACTTTATTGCTCCCCCGGGGGGGAAATTTCATTGTCAAGCAGCTACAACAAAACACAGGGCAGGTGCAAAATGCCACAACGAAAAGTACACAAAAGACAGATACACGGTACATGATACATAGAGCGGCAGTATGAAAAAGTATAGAAATACAAGATATCTGGAGTGCAAAAAAAAAAAAAAAAAAAGAAAAAAACAGCCCATTCCAGCCTATTGTCCATATGGACACCCAGGACACCCAGGAACTTGTATGACTCAACCATTTCCACATCAACCATTTCCACATCCATCCCCTTTATAGGGACTGCAGTCAGTTGTGCCTTGGTTCTCCTGAAGTCCACCACCATCTCCTTAGTTTTGCTGATGTTGAGCTGAAGGTGGTTCTGCTCACACCACAACACAAAGTCACTGATTGTGCTCCTGTACTCCTCCTCCTGCCCACCCCTGATGCACCCTACAATAGCAGAGTCATCCGAGAACTTCTGTAGGTGGCATGTTTCAGAGTTATATCTGAAGTCTGAGGTGTAGAGGGTGAACAGGAAGGGGGACAGGACCGTACCCTGGGGGGCCCCTGTGTTGCTAACTGCCCGTTCTGACACACAGCTCTGTAGTCGCACAAATTGTGGCCTACCGGTCAGGTAGTCCGTGACCCAGGAGACTAAGGGTGCTTCCACTTTCATCCTCCTCATCTTCTCACCCAGTAGCAGGGGCTGAATGGTATTGAAGGCACTGGAGAAGTCAAAAAACATGACCCTCACAGTGCAACCTGCGTTGTCCAGGTGAGAGTAGGCCCTCTGCAGAAGGTAGATGATTGCATTATCCACCCCGATGTTGCGCTGGTATGCAAACTGCAGGGGGTCCATTGATGAACACACCAGGGGTCTGAGGTGAGCGAGGACTAACCTTTCCAGGGTCTTCATGATGTGGGATGTTAGCGCTACAGGTCTGAAGTCATTCAGGACAGTGGGGTGTGCCTTCTTGGGCACTGGGATGAGGCAGGATGTTTTCCACAGCACAGGGACCCTTTCTAGGCTCAGGCTAAGGTTGAAAAGACGCTGGAGTATTCCACACAGTTGGTCAGCACAGACCCTCAGCACCCTTGGGCTGATGCCATCAGGGCCCGCCGCTTTCCACTGGTGTAGTCTCTCCAGCTCTCTCTTCACTTGGTTGGTGGTGAAAGCCAGCCCCGGTGGGAAGGTGGGGGGAAGGGGGGTGTTGAGGATCAGTCCAGGGGGGGCAGGGGCGGAGGTGGGGTCACTGATTGTCTCAGCAGAGGTGCTGTGAGCAAAGTGGGGGTGGGATAGCCATTAGGGTGTGTGGTCTGGGGAGCTGGAGGGGAGGTGGACAGGGCCAGTATCGAACCTGTTAAAAAATTGGTTCAGCTCATTGGCTCTGTCCTGGGTCCCCTCCGTCTGCCCACTGTTTGACTTTTTGAAGCCAGTGATATTTCTCATACCCTTCCACACCTCTCTCACCTGGCTCTGCCTCAGCTTGTCCTCCATCTTCTCCTTATACACTCTCTTCCCCTCAGCAATCCGCAACTTCAGCTCCCTCTGGACGCATTTCAATTTGTCCTTGTCCTTCTCCTTGAAGGCCCTCTTCTTCTCATTCAGCAGGGCCTTCAGGTCGCTGGTGACCCAGGGTTTATTGTTTGGGAAACAGCGTACCTTCCTGGTGGGTACAGTGTTGTCTACACAAAAATTAATATAGTCTGTTATGCAGTCAGTGATTCCATCGATGTCCTCCCCATGAGCCTCACAGAGCACATCCCAGTCTGTTGTTTCAAAGCAGTCCTGTAGGGCCTCATTCGCCTCAGGGGACCATCTCCTAATAGTCCTGGTGGTTGCAGGCTGCTGTTGGACCATAGGCCTGTAGAGGTGCTCCATCATGCTGGAAAAGGCATTGGTCGTCACCAAACTGTTATTGGATGGTTGTGAGAAGTTGCTCTAGGAGGATGTGTTAGTACCATTCTTTATTCATGGCTGTGTTCTTAGGCAAAATTGTGAGTGAGCCCACTCCCTTGGCTGAGAAGCAACCCCACACATGAATGGTCTCAGGATGCTTTACAGTTGGCACGACACAGGACTGATGGTAGTGCTCACCTTGTCTTCTCCGGACAAGGTGTTTTCCGGATGGCCCAAACAATTGGAAAAGGGATTCATCAAAGAAAATGACTCTACCCCAGCCCTCAGCCGTCCAATCCCTGCACCTGATGTTTTTCCTGGAGAGAAGTGGCTTCTTTGCTGCCCTTCTTGACACCAGGCCATCCTCCAAAAGTCTTTGCCTCACTGTGCGTGCAGATGCACTCACACCTGCCTGCTGCCATTCCTGAGCAAGCTCTGCACTGGTGGTGTCCCAATCCCGCAGCTGAATCAACTTTAGGAGACGGTCCTGGCGCTTGCTGGACTTTCTTGGGCGCCCTGACGCCTTCTTCACAACAATTTAACCTCTCTCCTTGAAGTTCTTGATGATCCGATAAATGGTTGATTTAGGTGCAATCTTACCAACAACAATATCCTTGCCTGTGAAGCCCTTTTTGTGCAAAATAATGATGACTGCACGTGTTTCCTTGCAGGTAACCATGGTTGACAGAGGAACAACAATGATTTCAAGCACCACCCTCCTTTTAAAACTTCCAGTCTGTTATTCTGACTCAATCAGCATGACAGAGTGATCTCCAGCCTTGCCCTCGTCAACACTCTCACCTGTGTTAACGAGACAATCACTGACATGATGGCAGCTGGTCCTTTTGTGGCAGGGCTGAAATGCAGTGGAAATGTTTTTTGGGGATTAAGTTAATTTTCATGGCAAAGAGGGACTTTGCAATTAATTGCAATTCATTTGATCACTTTTCATGACATTCTGGAGTATATGCAAATTGCCATCAACACTGAGGCAGCAAACTTTGTGGAGACCAATACTTGTCATTCTCAAACCTTTTGGCCACGACTGTTGGCTATAGCCAAGAGGAATGCTAGTTGTCTTTTTTGTAGATTTATTTTTAGCAAACTATCAACAGTAGCCTATTGCTAGTATGTTCACTATTGAAGGTTTATTTTTGTAAATCACTTTGCCTAAAATTTTAATCAGCGAGTGGATTGAGCGCTTAGTTTTGCTGTCCAGTCTGTTATAAAAAAAAATATTTTTACAATCGCACAGAGGTAATACCCAAACCAGACGCATCTTTTGCACACTCTGTATATAGATTCTCTATTGTGTTATTGACTGTACGTTTGTTTATTCTCATGTGTAACTCTGTTGTTTTTTGTCGCACTGCTTTGTTTTGTCTTGGCCAGGTCGCAGTTATAAATGAGAACTTGTTCTCAACTGGCCTACCTGGTTAAATAAAGCTGAAATAAAAAAATAAAGAATCTGGTTTCAAGTGTCCAAGGTAAATCATGTGGTTTTCTAGTGGACATACTGAGAATCAGACATGAGATCTGATTACATTAGTGAAAAGGTTCCGACTTCAGCTTTCACCATTTATGTATATAATTCCTGTAAGACTAAAAATTAAGGCATGGCACTTTACTTTTTTTTATTTGTATTATTATTTTGGAATGGTAGTCGGTGACACTTTTTTTCTCTCTCAAACCTAGACTTTCAAATCTCTTAGGGTGTTTTCACACTTGGTCCCTTTCAGACATTTTTTTGAGGTTTGCTGATTTTGTTTGTCCAGTGTGAACACTCCAAAGGAGTGGGTAATAAACAAATCCCTATAAATATCTGTCAATTTAAGCTAGAGATTATATATTTTTGTTGTTGCATTGGATGCGGTGGATTGAGACCTGTCGCTCTTTCCCATCTGCGGTGAAAGGTGACAGAGCTAGAGCGGTGTTCGTCAGACCATGAGACATCCCGAAAATCTGTCTTCACACAAAATCGTCTGTTGCATCCAAACTGTTTGCCTACAAACTATTGTATGACTCCTCTATGGAAAGATGAGACTCTCTCACGAACACGATGATGTTCTCTGTTTTGCCTTACGACCCCTACAAGCGTCTGGGGACTCGTTTTATGTCCGGACAGCAGATCTGCAACTTCTGTCTGTAGTGTCCGAACAGTTTGGGCTACACACTAATATGACCCATCTGTGGGAAGGTGAGACTCTCACAAACACATGTTTTGCTCCAGGACTCCCAGTTTAAAATATTAATGGAAGTATACTTGTATATGGAGACTGTTTAGTGCTGTGTGTGTGTGTGTGTGTGTGTGTGTGTGTGTGTGTGTGTTTTTTTTAATTTTATATATACAGTTGAAGTCGGACGTTTGCATACACTTAGGTTTAAGTAATTAAAACTCATTTTTCAACCACTCCACAGATTTCATGTTAACAGACTATAGTTTTGGCAAGTCGGTTAGGACATCTACTTTGTGCATGACACAAGTAATTCTTCCAACAATTGTTTACAGACAATAATTATTTCACCTATAATTCATTATATCACAACTCCAGTGGGTCAGAGGTTTACATACACTAAGTTGACTGTGCCTTTAAACAGCTTGGAAAATTCCAGAAAATTGTCATTGCTTTATTTTTACTTTGCACCTGTCCTGTGTTTTTTCGTAGCTGCTTGACGAAGAAATTTCCCCTCGGGGATCAATAAAGCATCCATCCATCCATCCATCCATCCATCCATCCATCTTAACAAACCTGACTCAGTTACACCAGTTCTTTCAGGAGGAATGGGCCACAATTCACCCAACTTATTGTGGGAAGCTTGTGGAATGCTATCCGAAACGTTTGACCCAAGTTAAACAATTTAAATACTAATTGAGTGTATATAAACTTCTGACCCACTGGGAATGTGATGAAAGAAATAAAATAAATAATTCTCTGTACTATAATTCTTACATTTCACATTCTTAAAATAAAGTGGTGATCCTAACTGACCTAAAACAGGGAATTTTTACTTGGATTAAATTTCAGGAATTGTGAAAAACTGAGTTTAAATGTATTTGGCGAAGGTGTATGTAAACTTCCGACTTCAACTGTAGCTGTCCGATAACCTGTTCTGATGGAATGGCTTGTCCTGCACTTTGTAAAAACCCGGAGGGTGTTGAGTGAATGTTGGGGAAAGATCTTGCTTCCTTTCTAAACATGGCAATGTGAATGCAAAGAGGACTCTGACCTCAAAGGTTAAGTGAACTGGCAAAATCATTGGAGTTCTCATTCAAAGGCAAGGTTAGTGTGAATAGAAAAATAACTGAGTTATTTTGCAAAAAACTATTATTTAGAATTTTTTTTACCTCCGTTCACTTTAAAGAGGACTGAGATCGGTTATTTTAGAGAGGACTATATATGAAAACACCCTTATTTGACAACATGGGGACAATTTGGGAACCAAAACCCCCCCACAAGAGAAAATACACATTTTGAGCTTTTCTTTACCTGCGGTTACTCTGGCTCTAATATTCACGTTGTTATTGTACACCTGTATCCAAATCCCATGTTTTTAAGTTTCTAACAGTACTAAGCATGTGTTTGTAGGACTTAACATTTAGAAATTGAAATGTATCTAATGAAGGTACTTTACAATTTGTGTCTCTTAGAAGATGCCACCAGGGAGCGTCAGAGTTGAACAGGTTAATGTCGGACACTGATGGGTGTGGTTCGAGGGAGAGAGAGAAAATCAGTCTGTCTGTATATGTCAGTGTGTTTCTGTGTTTATATGACTTTATGCTACTTAAAGAAAAGTATGTGTGTGGCTGTGGAGGCAGGACAGAGAGAGTGCTATAGATTTTATTAAGTGTTAACTGCTGGAGTGGGAGTATCTGTCTTCCACAGGAACAGTTCTGTCTTAAAAAAAAAAAATGTTTTTACCACGGCTGCCCGCTCTGTTCCCGAGTAACTCTTGGTGTGTGTGTGTGACTGCTAGAGAAAGGGGGTGAATGGTCTAGAGACGTGTATCTGTATGTGAGAGAGGGATAGTATGAAAGATAGAATAGAGGCTGTGTGCGTGCGTGTGACTGTTAGAGGAGGTGCATGATCTACAGAGCTGTGTGTGTGCATGAGAGAGAAAGTGTAAATGATGGAGTGCATGGTTGAATGTTTCCATCATGGTGTGGACACGACAGGCTGATCATGGACAAGTTTCCATGTGTTTGTGGATCAGTCAAACAGTGTTCAATCTGAACAGAGACCAGACCGTGGGCCTGGACTGCTCTGTAACCGCTTTATCTTCACCTGACCATGTTTAGTTTAGACTCATATGGAGGGGAACCATTTGATCGCGCTCTCGCTGCTCTCTGTTTAGATCTCCTCCTCGGAAACGTTCACTCTCTTCAAAATCACCTTTAAAGACTAACAGGAAACTGAGAGAATGTGAGGATATACAGGGGAAGGAGGTAATACTCTCATCAGTCCTCTGACACTCATCAACTAGACACTTCATATCCCCTGTCTGTTTCTCTCCGTCTCTCTGTGTGTGTGTAATCTAGGAGCAGACTCATTTGAATTGAGAAAACCAATCCTTATTTGGTGCATTCATTGCTGCTATCTGCTATCAATCTCTCTTTAATTATGCATAATTGAATAGTGGTGAAAAAATAATCTTACTCCCACTCACTGTGAAAGTGGTAGATGTTCGGTTTGTTGCTGCTTGGTCCAGCACTCATATTAAAAACGTAACCGCAACTTCATGGGAAAAAAAACGTAGTAAAAAAAAAAAAAACTACTGCTGGAACATTTTTGAAAACATTTCTGCGGTCTACTAGAAAGAAGTTTGCGAACGACCGGTCGTCCGCGATCGACGTCTTGGACACCAATGGTCTAGACCCCAGATCCTTATCACTCAACCCACCCAATAGCATTAGTACCCAGAAAACTGCAAATCAACCGTGAATGAGAGATTTCTCTATATAGTATATTAGGGCCTGATTCAAAGTTAAGGGTGAGCTACTCAGACCTTTCGCTTAATCTGTCATTGATGTCGATATACTCTATCATTCATACTTTCCCTCTTTCACATACAGATACACATCTCTTATGTAGAAAATTGTAGACACTGACAGGAGTGTAACATTTGTTAGTGTAGGTCTATGCTAAAGGCTGAGGATTGTTTCCACCAGTGTCATATTCATTAGTGCACACGTAGAAAAATGTTTTGAAAAGGAAAACAATCTTTCTGATTGGACAAGTTCAGGTAGTCCCTTGTTTCAGTCAGTTTGGTGCCTAGTGAATATATTCCTGGCACTTTTAGGCTCAGTGTTGCCCTCTCCTGCTGGGTCTCGGTGTTCGCAGCTGTGCCGTTTACCTAGCACGAGAGAAAACGCAAGAGGGAGTGTTTTCGGTGGCAGCTGGAAACGAGACAGGCAGGAAATGGCCCTTGTTTCCTTATTGCTCCAAACAGGACGTGGGCGTGTAAATTGTTGACATGGGATGCCCAGAGCACTGAAGGGGCTGGCAGGGGGAGGGATGGAGTTACTGGAGCTGCATTGTGGAATATACACGTGTTCGTGCATCAACAGAGCAGTCCGTCTTTTTGTCTATATCCCCTGTAATTTAACTGTAGATGCTACAGACTGCAAATGTAGGGAAATACTATGCATGCATTCAAGGAACGGACATTTTCCATTAAGTGCTTAGTTGAACGACAGAAAGCCCATAGTCTCACAGACAAAAGGCTATATTATTGAACATTGACTCCTGTAATGTAGCAGTCAATGTAATATGTACAATTCAAACAGCGCACCTGATGCAAGCGGTTATAAATGACAGAGATGAAAATCGCTGTTAGAAACTTAAAGGGGGAATGCTAATATGACTAGGATTTTGGCTTTAGGACAACAAAATAAAGATGATATGAAAACCAATAGGACATGATAAAATAATTGCCTCCGTGTTTCTGTGGTAGGATTTTGGCCAGGCTACTTTAAAGCAAGGTAAGACACGCCTCATAATAGGAAGTAAAACATCCAGGTTTCAAACAATGAAGTATGTTTTCACAATGCATACTGCCTCCAGCTCATATTGCAGTGGTGGGTGATGCGCTGATAAGCCTGCCTACCGTCGCTATGCACTCGAATGGCGAATAGAGCCACGCTTCAAATGCAAAGTGAGAAATAAAAATAGAAGCGCTGTCAGCCAACCTATCTATAGAAAACTGGGATGCTTTTTGATGGACAAAAATCCATATTGCGATAAATGTTTTTTAATTGCGATAACGATAAATCAGGTGCTTGAGCTTGGTGATTTGGACCATTATGCCTTATAATAAATACAATGATAATGTTTTAAAAAATGTACAGTTACTTTACATTAGCGGCAGGGCTCTCAACTTTTCCCCCTCATGATTAAGAAAGTAAGCTTTCATTTAACATATCCAGGAAATGCATGATTGATATTTTGATATGGAACCTATCAAAATATAATCCAGAATTATCAGATTTTTGGGGTCTCTTCAGAGAATTTGCTGACATCTTTGTGCATATTGGCCTATAGGCTATATTATTCACAAACTGAGGAAGTGGGAACTCAAAACGCTTCGCTAGATTGCTAACTCTAAATATAATATTGTTGTTAGATAGCCATGTAGGCTAATTTATTACTCTATTATATATTTTATATATAATATAATTTTGTGATATCCAACTGGTGATATCCAACTGGTAGTTAGTCTTGTCGCATCGCTACAACTCTCGTACGGACTCGGGAGAGGCGATGGTCGAGAGCCATGCGTCCTCCGAAATACGTTTCTGCCAAGCCACACTGCTTCTTGACACGGCTCCCTTAACCTGGAAGCCAGCGGCACCAATGTGGCGTACAACTGGCGACTGAAGTCAGCGCGCATGCCCCCAGCCCGCCACAAGGAGTCGCTAGAGCGCGACGGGACAAGGATATCTGGGCCGGCCAAACCCTCCCCTAACCTGGACGACGCTGGGCCAATTGTGCGCCGCCTCATGGGTCTCCCGGTCGCGACACAACCTGCAATCGAACCCGCGTCTGTCTATGATGCATTGCCATTGACCGCTGCGCCACTCGGGAGGCCTAATTTATTAATCTCTAATTTATTGATCTATCAGTAAATTTAGGCTAATGTCCCACAAAACCTTTCCAGTCCAAGTCTACTTAATGTAGGCCTATTCAGTGCAAGTGGCGCCCTCGGCTCCTCTCCGCAGGGGCATCACCCATACTACACAGCCTACCTCGGTTGTAAATTGGTACCATAAACTCAATATTAAGAGGCAAGAAATGCATTACATACTCACAGAAAGCTGTGACTCTCTGTAACTAGAACAACATTAGTTGCGTTTGAAAATAATTTTTCCTGCAATAGCATTTTGAGCAAGGTTCATATGCTTGAGTTTCTTAGAATGCATCTTTCCGTCCCCGTGCACACAGTGGGGAGAGGGAGTGAGAGTTGGCAGCCTACAGCGAAACTGGGACAGGCAGGTACCTTCATAGCAGGAATCAACATAGTGCATAGGCTATTACTGTTGACCAAATAATGGTTTTAGAACAATCTACAGGAACGTTGTGTAGCAAAATCACCGAAATCAAATGACAGCCGTAAGCTAAATGCTTATGTAAGAGGAAGGCACTATCAGTGTTGGTCATTTCTGGTTTATCGTCCCTGCTCTACACACGTGTCAATTTAATTCCACAAAATTATGCAAATTAACCTAATAGACTGATAAGCATGACCGGCCATTTCTTTCACCGGTGGCTAACCGATTTAAGATCCCAAATCTGTAATGTGGTGTATAGTATTAGGTTTGTTCATGTCTATCAACAGACTACAAGAAGAAGAATGCTTTATTGATCCGTTTTCCTTACAGTCCTCCTGTCTGTAAGAGCTGTACAGATGGATCAGCCTGGTCTGTAATGTTTTTTCTCTGTTAGAGCTGCTCTTGTGATTATAATGTGCTCTCTTTGCTGTCCGCAACACACACACACACACACCCCTCTGCCAGTATTCTGATGTGGAGCAGCTACTGACATGCTGGGGAGCTGAGCGATGCTGTTTCCCCATCTGAACCTGCAGCCCCGTCCAAACCATCCAACACACACACACCACACAAACAAACAAACAAACAATGGTCAAGATCTCCTTCATTCGGTTGGAAACTCCCCCAAGGCTGAGGAGCTTCCACCTCCTAAGTTAAAGGCCCAATGCTGCCTTTTTTTTTTTTTTTTTTTTTTTTTTTTTACATCAAATTATTTCTTGGTGATATAAAATTATCTTACTGTAATAGATTTCCATTAAAATTGCACTTCCATTTGGAACTCTCTTTTGTTACTGGTCAATTAACCAATTTACTGCATGGTGATGTCGCCATAGAATGCCGAAACTCCCGCCCATGCAAACCTGCTGATTGGAAGGTCCTGTGTACATAATATTTGCAACCAGCAACTATCAGGAAATGGCACTGATCAAAATTCACACTTTTACACTGTTGTACAATATGATATATAAAACAGGAAAAACTGAATTCTGACTGCTCTGGCCCTTTAATACGCTTTAATTTGAAACCAAAAGTGTCTGCAAAAAGCCCTGAAAACCCATGTTGTTTCATAGGTTTTGGAGTGGTGATGTCATGTAAACAGTATTGAGGAGGGAGGGGAAAAAGAAAAGGATTTCCATGTAGCTCTGTTTTTAGTTTGTGAGTGTTGGGGGTGCATGCGTGTGGAGGCTACTCTAAAGCAAACAAGGCAACCTGACTTCCCCTGAGGGGTCAAAACCATCGCAAACCCTGCCTCACACCCACAAAATATCCCCAAATGTGGGACTCATAATCGATGGCAACAACGGTTAAAAGTTAGCTCTCATTCCCACACTACCGTGTTAATAAACCTCATGCAGAAGTCTTGCATGAAGGGGAAACTTGTTCTCCTGTTCCATAAAGCAGTAATTTAGTAATTTTTATAACAACTCTCATTTCCTCTTTCGTGCCCATTTTCGCAATTCTTTCATCTTGAACCGTTTTGGAAATACCATGCCCCAAGGTTGTCTTTATAGTGAAAATGGATTAAGATGTGTTCTAACTTCAAGTTCTTGCACCCATAGAAAGGAAACTTGTACTCCCATCCATACCATTACAATTTCTAACATTCTTTCTTCCTCTCATCATCCCCCTCTTCTCACCTCTCCCTCCCTCCTCTTTTCCTATTTTTCTCCATCTCCCTCCTTCCCTCATCTTTCTCTCCTCTCCTCCAGGGGTTGGAGCGGACCCTGACAGGCCACTGTGTCGGAAGGCCAAGGACCTGAGGAAAGAGAGCCGGCTGCAGAAGAAGCAGAAGAGACAGCAGGTGGGGGGCGGTGTCCCGGCCTCTGCAACCTCTAACCCCGCCACACCCGTCCAGCTAAGCCAACCCAAAGCCCTGGAAAAGTTAATCAACGAATCCTTGCTCGATAGTCCTCTGCACCATCTCGAGGTAAGAGTGCAAGAGTCTACAGATCTGAGGGAACTGGATAAGTGTAAGTCGTAAAGTGATGGCTCCACTTAGCCTTCCATAGGATTTAGGTGAGTTTCCTCCATACTGCTTTACATCTATCCACTTCCAAAGGATCTACATTCAGACCTTGGCCAGAGAGAGGCCTCTTCCTGCTTCCCTAAACCAGTGACTTCACCATGCGTGCCTGTGGGGAGGATGGTGCAGCCAGAGTGGAAAATCCTTTTCTTCACAACATAAACTCAACCAAATGACAGCACACATTGGGTCAGGTTACCCCAACCAATGACATTAAAACCACCGCACAGAGCTCAGCATTGTTTATAAGAGATGGAAATTAACTTTTAGCTAGGCGTTCTACTGCAGGCAGGGTATATCCCAAATGGCACCCTATTCCCTATATAGTGCACTATAAATGGAATAGAGTGCCATTTGGGTCACAGCCCCAGGGAACGAAAAAGAAACGTCCCTTTCCAGTATAAAATATTGAACCATCTTCATCTTCTTTTGCTGAGGTTGGTAGAGTCTAGAGTGATGTCAACTTTTGGTTAAAGGCCTTGTATCTACTTTCCCAGAGTCAACTTGTGGATACCATTTTTATGTCTAGTATGAAGGACGTTAGAGGTAGTTTTGTGAGCCAGTGCTAACTAGCATTAACACAATGACTGGAAGTCTATGGGTATCTGCTAGCATGCTAATAGATACCCATAGACTTCCAGTCATTGCGCGAACACTTCAGCACGGGCCTCTTCAGGATAACATAACATAACATCACAGAATCCGATAGAAGTGTATTGTGTAGAACAGATAGTACTTCCTGTCCTGTAGAATAGAGAATCGTGCCAGTCTGCTCTATTTATCTCTATCGACAACTTTTACAGTGTTAGTTTCATCAGCAGTTATAGAATGATATAATACACAGGAAAAAAGTCATTTTGACTGCACTGTCCCCTTTTAAGAATCCTGTAAGAGTCAGCTGACTACCACAGGCTTCAAGCTTCCTTTTTAAGATGCATTTTCTCGGCTATCTGCAATACAGGTATGATTGAAGAATGAAGCATGTGCTAAATATGGGCTTTGCTTCACAGAAAGCAGCAGTTGACTACTCCATTGTAAACACTGAGTAAATCCTATATCAATATCTTTGAAAATACCAGCTTTTAAAACAATTCAATCTGTTTTATTTTATCATATTTTGGATCAGAGTGAGGCTATCTCTACTAGCCTACATATTGTTCCTGTAGTGAGGATTCACCATCTACATGGAATGTTTTCATAATGTATCTGCAGATAATCACCCAAAAGCCTACCAGTATGTCAATTAGGGAACCAAATGAACATCTCTTACTGATGCAATTCGGTTGGCTACTGACGAGGCACTCACTTTAACGTCACTGTCTGGCAAGTCCTGATGGACTTCATATCGGAAATACAAACAAGATCTTTTTAGTTTACTTGTCCCGATGCGATACCATGGACATACAACTACGTTGTTTGATTTATGAATGGCAAGTATATATGAGGTCAACTTTATTCAGTCATTTCTACACCTTTTTAAAAGCTATTCAAGCCTACTGTTCATCAATCAAAGCATAGTAAATGGCCTGTGTTCCACCACATTGTGGCTGCATATGAAACGTGCCAGGGTCCAGCACAATTGTTCTTCTTACTGGGCCAGTTGGCCCGAACAGAATTTCTACTGGCCCGGACATGGGGTAGTTCTTAAATGCATTGGGCTCATGCAGGGCCTATAGGTTGGCATGCTTTCTATGTATATTCAGCTAGTAATAGGCTACATTTGGTTGTTATGATACAGTATGTATTAAAAAGCTGTAATATTATTTAGCGATGCAAGTCATTCATATATTCTATATAATTGTATTAATTGCATACATTTTTGTTCCTGAAGTATGTCATTTTAAGAAGTAAAAAATAGGATGCTGCCCCTTTTTAGACAAAAGTTCCATAATAGATATCGACATGGCTATAGTAGGCTAGCCAAGAGGGATGCTTTTTGCAGACTACCAACAGTAGCCAGGCGTACTGCTAGAATGTTGAACTATTGAAGGTTTACTTTTGTAAATCACTTTCCCTAAAAGAAATAAACCCAGAGAGTAGATTGATGGGGCCGCTTCTTTTTCCCCTGGACAGCTTGCGTGTGCTGTGTGGAGGCCTCAACATAGCTTGAGAAATTGACACCCGGGAGTGTGGTGGTGCCTGAATAGCATGACATTTACTTGTAGTCTTCAATGGTAGACTGCAACAGAGCAGGTAAATGTTGAATTGGAATGCAAAAATGCGCTGATCCACTTGCCGGATAAATGTTTTTACTGTGCCAGCGGTTCTTTGTTAATGTCGGACCCTGCACGCAAAAGAAAATAATTGAATGTGCCAGAAAGAAATAGTGGATTTCGACTCATCGTTACCACATTATATGGGATGTGTAAACTCATGCTCTCTCCCTCTGTGTACAGAAATTAGACTGCAACCACAGCGGACACAACAAACCAGCAGTGCTTCCCTGTCATCGCTCACTTTGTGACTGTCCTGTCAATAGATCGCTAGAAGATGCACGTTGTTCATTCTAGCGGGAAAGGGCTCGGCAGACTTTTTTCTGACTAACGAATTGAAAAGTAGCCTAGTTAATTTAAGCAGGCGCTAGTGGAAAACACTGGGCTCCCGAGTGGCGCAGCGGTCTAATGCACTGCATCTCAGTGCTAGATGCGTTACTACAGACACCCTGGTTCAAATCCAGGCTGTATCACAACCGGCAGTGATCGGGAGTCCCATAGGGCGGCGCACAATTGGCCCAGCGTCGACAGAGTTTGGCCGGCATAGGCCGTCATTGTAAATAAGAATTTGTTCTTAACTGACTTGCCTAGTTACATTTTAAAAATAAAATGTACACCATCGCAATTAACAACACTCCAGCTTGACTTCATCACCAGCACAACTGTTAAATATGCCAGTTCGCCTGAGGGATGGAGCCAGACAATAATTAGGAGAGGAGAGGACTATGTACGTATGGCCCCAATGAAAGAGAGGGAGAGTAGAAGATGGATGGAGAGTGAAGAGGAGATTTGAAGGTAGGGGGTCCCTGACTGCAGCGAAGGCTGCTACTATTGATAAATTGACCTGTGGGAATCATAATAAAGCCTGTTCCTGAAACCACAACCCTGTTGTAATCTACAACCCTTCAAGTATTTTACAGTAAAGAAGTCTTGATGTCTGCAGGTCAGTGTGGGACACGTCTCTCGAGCCTTGACTCCACTGGCGTTAATTCCAAGGCCACCACTAGGGGTTAGTGTGGCCACACGATTCAATGCCCACAGAGAACTTCAAGGAAGAGTATAATACTAAGCTCTCTTCTCATGCTTTCTCTGTCTTTTGGAAAGTTTCTCTCCATTTTAATTATCTGTACACCCAAGCCGCTGGTATTAAGTGACATTACAGAAACATTCTTGAAAAGGTTGTTAGTTTGTCGGTGGCGTCTCATTCGATTGTTATGAGAGCGTTGCATTTTTGCCAAACTGTATAGGCTAAAACACTCTTCGTTGTGGTGTTGGCTCAATAAGACAATTTCAGCGTATCTAAGGATATCTCTGGAGTTTTAGAAATACATTTGAGGCCTTAATTACTATTATCTTTTACGTAAGAAGCCCAACATATTTTGGATTATGACGTGTGTGCGCCAAGTAGTCATATCAGAGCCCTGTGCTTGTCCAACTCAAACAAAACTTGTCTTAAATTCCCTCGCAGGCTACTTTCTAGAGGATTCAAAACAAAGATGTTTAATTAAAATAAAGCCGGGGGGGGGGGGGGGGGGGTTCTGAAAGGTGAATTTTCACATTCTCAACACTGATAGTTATGTTTTATCCAAATCACGCATACACACAGTCATACACTCACACACAGTCATACACTCACACACAGTCATACACTCACACACACAGTCATACACTCACACACACACACATACACTCACACACACACACACAGTCATACACTCACACACACACACACACACACACACACACACACACACAGTCATACACTCACACAGTCATACACCAGGGTTTCTGTTTTTGGCGCCGGATAAGTGACAGAGAATATTTTAATTGATCAGACATCTGAGAAGTTTACCGGTCATACTTATGCATTGGGTGCGTAACCCATTAGGGCATCCACCCACGCAGCCAGCGCCATCAATAAACAAGGGATATTGGCCAAATGAGAGCCACATTTACGTGTCTCTAAAAACAGCCTATAACAAATTACTAAAAACCCTTCCTTGTGTTTCGATGTGTAGCATATGCTAAACTGTTAAAGCCTGTTGTTTTATTGGTTTTTACTTTATTAAAACAATTGTCCACCTCACGGTTCAGCTGTCAGAGATTTGAGCATTAAATGCATCAGGGCATTGCGTGCATAGGCCTACAGGCATCCACTGTATTATATTAATATAAAAATATATATAAATGAAGAGACGCTTAGGCCGGCAGTATGCTAAGACACCGTCATGCATTTATTTTCCCATGTTAGATAGGCTACTGCTATACTTTACAGTGCCTTCAGAAAGTATTCACACCCCTTGACCTTTTCTACATTTTGTTGTTACAGCCTACATTTTAAAATTGATTAAATGTCGTTTTATTTTTTTCACTAGCCTGCACACAGTACTACCTTAATGTAAGTGGAATTATGTAAAAAAAAAAAATATATATATATATATATATATATATATGTCAATAATTCATAAAAAATGAAAAGCTGACTTCTGTCAATAACAAGCATAAATAAGTGCAGGAATAAACATTTGCTTAATTTAACAAGTCACATAATAAGTTGCATTGACTCTGTGTGCAATAATAGTATATGCCATGATTTTTGAATGACTACCTGTATCGCTGTACACCACAAATACAATTATCTATAAGGTCCCTCAGTCTAGCAGGGAATTTCAAACACCAATTCAACGACAAAGACCGAGGTTTTCCAATGCCTTGCCAAGAAGGGTAAACATAAAAAAGCAAACATTGAATATCCCTTTGAGCGTCATGAAGTTATTAATTACATTTTGGATGGTGTATCAATACACCCTGTCACTACAAAGATACAGGCGTCCTTCCTAACTCAGTTGCTAGAGAGGAAGGAAACCGCTCGGGGCTTTCACCCGGAGGCCAATGGTGACTTTAAAACAGTTACAGAGTTTAATGGCGGTGATGCGAGAACTGAGTCAAAACGGATCAATAACATTGTACTTACTCCACAGTACTAACCTAATTGACAGAGTGAAAAGAAGGTAGCCTGTACAGAATAACATGCATCCTGTTTGCAATAAGGCACTAAAGTAAAACTGCAACAAATGTGGCAAAGAAATTTACTTTATTTCCTGAATACAAATACTTATGTTTGGGACAATTACAACACATCACTGAGTACCACTTCATATTTTCAAGCATGGTGGTGGCTGCATTATGTTATGGGTGTGCTTGTCATCGGCAAGGACTAGGGAGTTTTGTTGGGAGATAAAAATAAACAAAATAGAGCTAAGAACAGGCAAAATCCTAGAGGAAAACATGGTTCAGTCTGCTTTCCACCAGACACTGGGAGATGAATTCACCAGTAACAGAAAACACAAGGCCAAATCTACACTGGGGTTGCTTATCAAGAAGACAGTGAATGTGGCCTAGTTTCAGTTTTGACTTAAATCTGCTTGTAAATCTATGGCAAGACCTGCAAATTGTTGTCTAGCAATGATCAACAACTAATTTGACAGAGCTCGAATAATTTTTAAAAAGAATGTGTAATTTCACAATCCAGGTGTAGAAAGCTCTTAGAGACTTACTCAGAAAGACTCAGCTGTATTTGCTGCCAAAGGTAATTCAGGGGGTTGAATACATATCTGTCAAATTATTTTATTTAAATTTTTCAAATGATATAATTTTTCTTCCACTTTGACATTAGAGTATTTTCTGTAGATTGTTGACAAAAAATGACAAGTAGATGTAACAAAACAAAATGTAACAAAACAAAATGTGTAAAAAGTAAATGGGTGTGAATACTTTCTGAAGGAACTGTTTAGGCGTACATATTAGTTAATTTCCGTTCAGAAAATATTTTTTATGAAGGTAAGCATTTGATTATAGGAGTAACTCTGGTAGGCGTAAAACATTCTTCCTCACCTCAAGTTCAACTGTCGGAGTCAGTTGGAGCGGCAGTGCGCGCTTCCTTCATATAGGCCTGCAGTATAATAGGCTAATAGCCAAACCTTCTCAAAAGTTTCTAAACTTTATTAGTTAAATATCAAAATACGTTTTTTATAGGGAAAATAAGAGCGGGATGTTATATTGCGGAAAACGCAACATTAGTTGGATCTTAATTTGGCCAAAGAAAATTGCTCAATATAATGAAACAAAACACTGGTTTAAACCTTCACAAAAAAATTTAACAGGCTTTATGTGACTTGTTTCACTTCACAGGAGAGGCATTTGAACGTAAACATTTTATTTTTACCAAAATGTGTTTTTCTGGAACGTGGACTTTCATGTGCCTTAATAACAAACTTGTATGCCATCTGTAAACATGAATAAAATTGTTAAATTACGAGCCTAGTTGGTTTAGCCACAGGAAAAAGACATGATTGGGTAGCTGCAAAAGTGAAGAACTGCAAAATTGTTGCTCTCCACTTCCTGAAGGACCAAGTTTTGAAATCATTGGAATTCCCGGTGGAAGCAGAATATGATAGCTAAGGAGCGTTTGATTGATTTGCAAATATGCGGAGGGAGTCAAATAGAACACGTGAAGTCTGTTGTATAAAACTCCTGTCTCCCGATTTTTTTTAAAATCTTCAAACTAAGTGTAACCATGGCATCCGTGACAGAAAGGGAGAAGCGTTCAGCCATGAATAAAGGGAAAGTCTAGCAAGCTACATTTTCAGATATAAGTTTCTAGTTTTGTCAGTCGTTTTCATTGCATGTTGAAGCGTACTGTGAGCTACCTAGCTAACGTTAGCTAGCTGGCTGGCTCGCTAGCAAACGTAACGTGTATGATCTATGTAGTAATATTATTCGCATCTGAGCCATTTGCATTGCAAATATTTTCTGTAGCTAGCTAACATTGAACCTAGGTGGTTAGCTACCTGCAGATTCATGCAGGGTAGTAAAGTTATGAGTTGGGATTATGTTTCATTGTTTGGCTAACTACAGTGGGGAGAACAAGTATTTGATACACTGCCGATTTCGCAGGTTTTCCTACTTACAAAGCATGTAGAGGTCTGTAATTTGTATCATAGGTACACTTCAACTGTGAGAGACGGAATCTAAAACAAAAATCCAGAAAATCACATTGTATGATTTTTAAATAATTAATTTGCATTTTATTGCATGACATAAGTATTTGATCACCTACCAACCAGTAAGAATTCCGGCTCTCACAGACCTGTTAGTTTTTCTTTAAGAAGCCTTCCTGTTCTCCACTCATTACCTGTATTAACTGCACCTGTTTGAACTCGTTACCTGTATAAAAGACACCTGTCCACACACTCAATCAAACAGACTCCAACCTCTCCACAATGGCCAAGACCAGAGAGCTGTGTAAGGACATCAGGGATAAAATTGTAGACCTGCACAAGGCTGGGATGGGCTACAGGACAATAGGCAAGCAGCTTGGTGAGAAGGCAACAACTGTTGGCGCAATTATTAGAAAATGGAAGAAGTTCAAGATGACGGTCAATCTCCCTCTGTCTGGGGCACCATGCAAGATCTCACCTCGTGGGGCATCAATGATCATGAGGAAGGTGAGGGATCAGCCCAGAACTACACGGCAGGACCTGGTCAATGACCTGAAGAGAGCTGGGACCACAGTCTCAAAGAAAACCATTAGTAACACACTACGCCGTCATGGATTAAAATCCTGCAGCGCACGCAAGGTCCCCCTGCTCAAGCCAGCGCATGTCCAGGCCCGTCTGAAGTTTGCCAATGACCATCTGGATGATCCAGAGGAGGAATGGGAGAAGGTCATGTGGTCTGATGAGACAAAAATAGAGCTTTTTGGTCTAAACTCCACTCGCCGTGTTTGGAGGAAGAAGAAGGATGAGTACAACCCCAAGAACACCATCCCAACCGTGAAGCATGGAGGTGGAAACAACATTCTTTGGGGATGCTTTTCTGCAAAGGGGGCAGGACGACTGCACCGTATTGAGGGGAGGATGGATGGGGCCATGTATCGCGAGATCTTGGCCAACAACCTCCTTCCCTCAGTAAGAGCATTGAAGATGGGTCGTGGCTGGGTCTTCCAGCATGACAACGACCCGAAACACACAGCCAGGGCAACTAAGGAGTGGCTCCGTAAGAAGCATCTCAAGGTCCTAGAGTGGCCTAGCCAGTCTCCAGACCTGAACCCAATAGAAAATCTTTGGAGGGAGCTGAAAGTCCGTATTGCCCAGCGACAGCCCCGAAACCTGAAGGATCTGGATGGAGGAGTGGGCCAAAATCCCTGCTGTAGTGTGTGCAAACCTGGTCAAGAACTACAGGAAACGTATGATCTCTGTAATTGCAAACAAAGGTTTCTGTACCAAATATTAAGTTCTGCTTTTCTGATGTATCAAATACTTATGTCATGCAATAAAATGCAAATTAATTACTTAAAAATCATACAATGTGATTTTCTGGATTTTTGTTTTAGATTCCGTCACTCACAGTTGAAGAGTACCTATGATACAAATTACAGATTTCTACATGCTGTGTAAGTGGGAAAACCTGCAAAATCGGCAGTGTATCAAATACTCCCCACTGTACATGTCTGAACAAAAGACTCCACTATGCAAGTAACCATTTCACTATACCATTTACACCTTCTGTATTCTGTACATTGTATTTGATATAGTGTGTGTTTACCAGAGACTGTAATGTGAAGAACAACATGACCTGCACCAAAGTCAAATTACGATATAACGTTAGGCCAATGAGACAGTGTCCAAGTTCAAAAATTCTCTGGTAGAATGCCCTGCTTTTAATTAGTCACACTCACAACCGTAAGCTATTTTCTGTATTTAGCTCGCGATTAACTTGTAAATCGTGATCTTGTTGTGAGTTTATTTTCCTGTAATAATTAATACAAATTAGCTTAATTAGACGTTGTCAGCTGTATATGGTCATTATTTGAACTGGCTAGCCAGCTAACTTAACGTTAACTAGCTAGCTAACAAGCTAGAAACAAACCAAAACGTTGTTTAGAATGTTGCTTTTAGTTGCCTGGTTTGCTGGATTGACATATACTAAATGGGTTTATTGATGTAAAAATACACCAGTTATGCTATTTTGGAAAACCAGGCTACTCATGTCCACATTGTGAGCTCCTGAGTCATGCAGTGGTTTAAGGCACTGCATCTCATTGCTAGAGGCGTCACTACAGACCCTGGTTCAATTCCAGGCTGTTTCATAACCCGCTTTGATTGGGAGTCCCATAGGGTGGCGCACAATTGGCCTAGCGTCGTCCGGGGTAGGCCGTCATTGTAAATAAGAATTTGTTCTTAACTGACGTGCCTAGTTAAATAAAGGTTGTAGTTTTTGTTAATACTTTTTCATAACGACAACGAAAAGTTGACGTCGGACAACAATAGAATGCTCATGATGTCACTGCGACAACTGTCTACAGACATGTCGATAGATGTAGTATAAACCAGCCTTTAGTCTTGAAATCTTTGGTTGTTTAGTACACTACCATACTCACTCTGTTTATCACATGGCCTCACGTGAATCCTTAGAGATGGCTGGGGCTAAGCCTTAAGCACAAGCTAGAAGCACAAGCATTTCGCTACACCCACATTAACATCTACTAAACACGTGTATGTGACCAATAACATTTGATTTGTGTAGACGAAGAAGAACTCTCCAGTAGGTTTACCAAAACAATCAAGGGCCATTTTCTCTGGTGGGGTTACAAGTTTATCAACTTTCAAAGCAGAATAACTTACTCATTGTTCCTCAACTATAGTGTATGATATACCATTTTCTAAATGCTATTTCTATTAAATATGATGATTACAAACACTTGTGGTATTTATTTACCCAATTTGTTCCATGGAGATGGACACAAACACAACCCTCCTCCTTTATTAACCTCACTGCTTGGGTGTAGCACAAACGCCTGCGGTTGCGGTAATAGAAAACAGCATTTTAAGTAACTTGGATAACTCTCACCCGCACTATTACTTCTGCACGCTGTTTATTGTGTTGATCATTCAGTCAGACCTTTTTCCAGAGATATAATAAAAAAGCCACACTTTGGTGTATGCTTTCCCCACACACATGGAATATAGAACTATAGAATGCTTACTTCCTCTCGAAAACAATTTTGAACTAATAAGACAAAATGTCTTCAAAATGTTCTCAAGGGCCTCTCAAGGTGGACAAGAGCCTAGATGGTTTAAAGGTTTTCCATTCCTGTCGAGTGGCATGCTTGAAAAGGAGAAATGTAAGTCAGACAGATTTGCAGTAGTTGGCTAGCACCCATAAGTGGTAGACAGAAATTATAGAGGAAGAAGTATTATCCTCCTTTCTCTTTCATAATATTTTTTCTCTTTCCCCCTGCTTTGATATGTGAATGTCATGTACCCCCTTTTGTGTGGATTTCTCTCCACTTATTGTTCTGTGTCCTATTTAAATGCCACTGTCTTAATTTTTTATTTTGTCTTTTGTCACTCTTTTGAAGGTGAGGCTAGTGCGCTCCAACCCCCCCAGTTCACAATTCAAAGCCTCTTTCGAAGCCTCCTACCAGGTGTACAAACTCTACCAGATGGCCATTCACCACGACCCTCCAGACAAGCCCACCGAGAGCCAGGTCAGTGGTCACAGGGTCAACCTGCTGAAGGGGCACAGGGAGGGGTGGAGGGAAAGAGGTATTTTTGATATCAAAACACAGTGAACAGTGAGAGTAAATTCAGTTGCCTTTATTCTAAAACGTTCCACACGATGTAGAAATGTCTTTGGCTTCATTTACCAGTGTGAGAGAAGTATATCTGACCAATATTTGTGTGCAAGCTGTCATCAGGCAACTAAGATGATACAGATGTGGAAATGGAGAGAACGTGGGATTAGCTGACATGAAAGAAGAGCAAGACTACTCTTGCACTTCATAAGAAGTGCACTATGTAGGGAATAGGGGGCCATTTGCGATACAGACTCTGGCTGTTTGGGTGTGGGTATTCAGTCCCATCCTTCCATCACTCCCTCCTTCACCCAGCACTTCGAGTAAATCTAAACTTCTGCTAGTTCGATTTTTTTTATTCCAACCCCAACCTGTAATTTCGTCCAAACCGGTTGCAGTTGTTAAGCGGAAGCATCCACTTCAAATTTTTGTTTGTCTACTCTAGAGCATAAAATTCAGTGTTAGCGTTAGTTTGACATTTTAGACCATGCTGGCACTTGACACACTTGGAGGATTGTCTCCACTCCGTGGTTCTCTCCAGACATTATGTCTCTCTCACGTCTATACTAAACAGCCTGATTTTCTCTGTGTAAATCTCACCCAGCTACTGTCTCATTTCATATCTGGATATATACGAGACTGAATGTGTGTGTGTAGATCCCTGTCTGAATGTGGGTGTCTTGTTCCTTGAATCTTATTTCTTGCGCTCTATTCAACCTCTAGCCCCCTGTCATTCTCTCTGAGGGTTCGTCATTAACCGTGATGTGGGGGCAGTGCACAGGAACCACAGCTGGACTTAGACTCCCAGAATCCTTAGTTCTGGTTGGATGTTAATTTTATGGTTGGAATCTTGATTGGCATGACTGATCTCAAACCTCTCAACCAAGCATCTAAACAGAAAAGCTCATCAACAGAACTTTGAACTGGGAGTCTGAACTGCTTCAGTAGAACCTTTTTTACTGCTTGTGTGGCATTGTCTTAAACCTCTCCACTTATTGTTTGGCTTCCCCCATTCTCCGTCCTTCCCCCCTGTAAACAACTACCACCCCTTCATCCTCCTCATTCTCTCCCCAACTCCATACTGTATGTCCTCATTCTTCTCCTACCCGTCTTAACCCCTTCTCTGTCTGCACTCTTCACAACAATACGTTGACTTTATCAATCCCTTCACTTCTTTTTTCACCATCCTCCTCTACATTCCTCCCTTCCTTCCAAATATACCTAAATATGAATACTTCAGAAATTACATTGATAATTTTTTCAATCGGCAAAGAGACCTTCTCGCCAATCTAATTTCGTCTGGTTTGCTTTTCCGCTTTTGAGTACACCTCAATGTCCTCGACATCACATGATTGCTTTGACCACCTAGCTTGTTGTCACAGCAAATCTCCTGCATGCTTGTTTGCAGAGAATCACATACCCATTGTGCTGTTAGGGTATTTTCATACATAGTTCTGAGCTGTAGTTCAAATCACAGTATTTGTTACATTGTTTTGTTTTTTATTTGGTCCGGTTGGTTTCACATTGCCAAATGTCAGGAAAAGGCGGGCCGAACACGCCCCCATTAACATCGACGGGGCTGTAGTATTCAGACCCTTTTGCTATGAGACTTGAGCTCAGGCGCATCCTGTTTCCATTGATCGTCCTTGATGTTTCTACATCTTGATTTGGAGTCCACCTGTGGTAAATTCAATTGATTGGACATGATTTGGAAAGGCACACACCTGTCTATATAAGGTCCCACATTTGCCAGTGCATGTCAAAACAAAAACCAAGCCATGAGGTCGATGGAATTGTCCGTAGAGCTTCGAGACAGGATTGTGTTGAGGTACAGATCTGTGGAAGGGTACCAAAACATTTCTGCAGCATTGAGGGTCCCCAAGAACACAGTGGCTTCCATCATTCTCAAATGGAAAAGGTTTGGAACCACCAATACTCTTCCTAGAGCTGGCCGCCCGGCCTAACGTAATTCGGGGAGAAGGGCCTTGGTCAGGGAGGTAACCAAGAACCCGATGATCACTCTGATGATCAGAGCTCCAGGGTTCCTCTGTGGAGATGGGAGAACCTTCCAGAAGGACAACCATCTCTGCAGCACTCCGTAAATCAGGCCTTTATGGTAGAGTGGCCAGACAGAAGCCACTCCTCAGTAAAAGGCACATGACACACAGATCATTTTATAGAATTTTAGACAAAGGCCTTTTCATAAAAAAAAAAAAAGAAATAATATATACTCTCCCAAGTAATCGAATACTAATACTAATACTAATATCTGTTCAGATATTCGCTTAACCGTGCCCATCCCTACTGTACAGCAATACTTTGAGAAGTTAAATGAGAAAGAAATGCTAACTTTGCAATGTAGAATTGAGGTATACTAAAGATAGTACAGGTGCAATGCTTAACCATCTGAAAGGGATGCACTGTGAGACCCAAACTGCTGGCAGCTGAATTGTGAATTCACCAGGAATGTTATAATTTTAAAATAAAATAAATCTGTTTAAACGTTAAGAATTGTTTTCCATTTGTCACATCACCAGGATAGATGGGTTGAGGCACACAATAGTCCACTGTTCTATGTAGTGTAGTTGGCCAGGGGGAAGGGGCTTGGGGTTTTTGGAGAAAATTATTTGGGGTAACACTAGCCTCCCAGGGGGCAGGGTCTTAAAGCCTGTTCTGACAGATGCACACGAGGACCATAAGAGAGCCATGCCCCTCTGACACTGCCGATTACGAACGCCCTTATTTTACTGGAACTAAACCACCCACCTCGGATGAATACATTTTTTACACTCAGAGCAAAAACCAAGCCATGAGGTCGAAGGAATTGTCCGTAGAGCTACGAGACAAGTTTGTGTTGAGGCACAGATCTGGGCAAGGTTACCAAAACATTTCATAGTGGCCTCCATTATTCTTAAATGGAAGAAGTTTGGAACCATCAAGACTCTCCCTAGAGCTGGCCTAAACTGAGCAATCGGGGGAGAGTTCCTCTGTGGAGATGGGAGAACCTTCCAGAAGGACAACCATCTCTGCAGCACTCTACCAATCAGGCCTTTATGGTAGAGGGGCCAGATTGAAGCAACTCCTCAGTAAAAGGCACATGACAGCCCGCTCGTTTGCCAAAAGGCACCTAAAGGACTCTAACCATGAGAAAAAAGATTCTCTGGTCTGATGAAACCTAAATTTAACTATTTGGCCTGAAAGCTAAGGGTCACGTCAGGAGGAAACCTGGCTCCATCCCTACGGTGAAGCATGGTGGTGGCAGCATCATGCGTGGGGATGTTTTTCAGCGGCAGGGACTGGGAGACTAGTCAGGATCGAGGGAAAGATGAACAGACCAAAGTACAGAGTGGTCCTTGAAAACCTGCTCCAGAGCACCCAGGACCTCAGACTGGGATGAGGGTTCACCTTCCAACAGGCCAACGATTCTAAGCACACAGCCAAGACAGTGCAGGTTTCTAGACAAGTCTCTGAATGTCCTTGAGCGGCCCAGCCAGAGCCCGGACTTGAACCCGATCTAACATCTCTGGAGAGACCTGAAAATAGCTGTGCAGCTACGCTCCCCATCCAACCTGACAGAGCTTGAGAGGATCTGCAGAGAAGAATGGGAGAAACTCACCAAATACAGGTGTGCCATGCTTGTAGCGTCATACCCAAGAAGAGTCAATGCTGTAATCGCTGCCAAAGGTGCTTCAACAAAGTACTCAGTAAAAGGTCTGAATACTTATGTAAATGTGATTTTTCAATTTTTTTTGTTTTCTCTAAATTTGCTAACATTTAGGAAAAAACCTGTTTTGGCTTTGTCATTATGGGTTATTGAGTGTAGATTGATTTAAAAATAATATCACAATTTAATCAATTTTAGAATAAGACTGTAACGTAACAAAATGTGGAAAAATTTTAGAATAATAGTGAAGACATCAAAACTATGAAATAACACATGGAATCGTGTAGTAACCAAAAAAGTCTTAAACAAATCCCAAAATATATTTGAGATTCTTCAAAGTAGCCACCCTTTGCCTTGATGACAGCTTGGCACACTCTTGGCAGCTTCATGAGGTGGTCACCTGGTATGCATTTCAATTAACAGGTGTGCCTTGTTTAAAGTTAATTTGTGGAATTTCATTTATTTCCTTCTTAATGTGTTTGAGCCAATTAGTTGTGTTGTGACAAGGTAGGGGTGGTATACAGAAGAGAGCCCTATTTAGTAAAATACCAAGTCTATATTATGACAAGAACAGCTCAAATAAGCAAAGAGAAATCAGTCCATCATTACTTTAAGACATGAAGGTCAGTCAATCCTGAACATTTCAAGAATTTTGAAAGTTTCTTCAAGTGCAGTTGCAAAACCCTCTCATGAGGAAAGCTGCAGAGGATGTTCATTAGAGTTAACTGCACTTCAGATTGCAGCCCCAAATAAATGCTTCCCAGAGTTCAAGTAACAGACATCTCAACATCAACTGTTCAGAGGAGACTGCATGAATCACGCCTTCATGGTCGAATTGCTGAAAAGAAACCACTATTAAAGGACACCAATGAGAAGAAGAGACTTGCTTAGGCCAAGAAACACAAGCAATGGACATTAGACTGGTGGAAGTCTGTCCTTTTGGTCTCTACAGTGCCTTGCAAAAGTATTCATCCCCCTTGGCGTTTTTCCTATTTTGTTGCATTACAACCTGTAATTTTAATGGATTTTTATTTGGATTTCATGTAATGGACATGAATGGACAAAATAGTCTAAATTGGTAGAGTGAAATTTTAAAAATTACTTGTTTCAAAAATAATTTAAAACTTAAAAGTGGTGCGTGCATATATTCACCCCCTTTGCTATGAAGCCTCTAAATAAGATCTAGTGCAACCAATTACCTTCAGAAGTCACATAATTAGTTAAATAAAGTCCACCTGTGTGCAATCTGTGTCACATGATCTGTGTGTGACACAGATTGCACACAGGTGGACTTTATTTAACTAATTATGTGACTTCTGAAAGTAATTGGTTGCACTAGATCTTATTTAGAGGCTTCATAGCAAAGGGGGTGAATGCACTACATTTTTCTACCCACATACAGTCAACACTATCCTGCCCTCAATCCATAGTGACAATAGTGGTAGGTGGATGCCATACAAATTGAATTGAATATATAACGGATGCCCCTCTTCACATTGTAAATAAATAAAGTTGATTAATTTAATTTGCGGTGAATCGAATCATTGGACTCAAAACAGTAAAAGGAAATAATTTAGCTGTAGCCTTCCTTTCGAATTGTCGCTGCAAAAATCATTTTGTATGTTCTTTTTAAGTTGATTTCGACATTCAATATATGGGTCATTGCAACTCAATAGATGCTAGTAGTCCGCCTGAAGTAAACACTTCTAAAGGTAAGATGCATATGTAGCCTATCGGCTCTATAGAATCTGCGATGCATGCTGATGTTGCACAAAAACCTTGCCAATGAAATGTTGACTGCAGAGTAGGCCTACCTAACAGAATGATATAATGATGATTTGTATCAATCGAGTGCACATTTGTTTTGCATAAAAACCCTGTTATTTGAATGTTTCATTTCATTTATTTCAATCGTGGGTCTACTCTCAACAGATTATAAGACACAGTACAGAACAGTCTGGCTGTATTTTTTAATTTTGATGCTGATGCTCTGTCTGTTGCCGAGCATTTTTCTCCCAAGTCGTCCTATATAGTGTAGCCACATGGGGCTATGCTTCCAGCAGGCCCAGTTATTCAGGAAAGCTTAACACAGGTTCTGCCTCCTTTCCGATCTGCTATTCCTTGACCTAGAACCTAACGCATCAATATAGCCAAAATATTTGCCAATTAACTTTTAAAATGTATTACATTTTACGTGTGGCATTAACACAACCAGTTACAATGTTTTAATCTTATTAGGCTTCTTCAAAAGTCTCCTGTAGGCTACTTGCGCACTTTCATCCACTCTACTATAATCCAGCATCCAAACTGCGCACTGGCCATTCGATAAATGGAAAGAGACATCGGTTACAAAACACAATAGTTTAATTAAATTCTGACATTGTCAAGCCAAGCCTTTGATACTGAGTAGGGGGGGATGTATCTTCTGTTTGACATTCTCTAAGGGCTTGTTGGTAATCGGTATGCAGTTATGCGTTGCTTATTGGTTGTGTGTGGTGCATTGGCACAGAAACCTGTTGGTGTAAAATTGTTGCATATATTTTATATACACTGAACAAAAATATAAATGCAACATGTAAAGTGTTGGTTCCATGTTTCATGAGCTGAAATAAAAGATCTCAGAAATGTTCCATATGCACAAAAAGCTTATTTATCTCATTTTGTGCACAAATGTGTTTACATCCCTGTTAGTGAGTGTTTCTTCTTTGCCAAGATAATCCATCCACTGGCATATCAAGAAGCTGATTGAACAGCATGATCATTACACAGGTGCACTTTGTGCTGGGGAATAAAAGGCCACTCTAAAATGTGCATTTTTGTCAAAACACAATGCCACAGATGTCTCACGTTTTGAGGGAGCGTTGCCAGATAATTTAATGTTAATTTCTCTAACAAAAGCCACCTCCGTCGTTTTAGAGAATTTGGCAGTACAGTTGAAGTCGGAAGTTTACATACACTTAGGTTGAAGTCATTAAAACTCATTTTTCAACCACTCCACAGATTTCATGTTAACAAACTATAGTTTTGGTAAGTCTGTTAGGACATCTACTTTGTGCATGACACAAGTAATTCTTCCAACAATTGTTTACAGACTGATTATTTCACTTATAATTCACTATATCACAATTCCAGTGGGTCAGAAGTTTACATACAATAAGTTGACTGTGCCTTTAAACAGCTTGGAAAATTCCAGAAAATGTCATGGCTTTAGACGCTTCTAATAGGCTAATTGACATCATTTGAGTAAATTGGAGGTGTACCTGTGGATGTACTTCAAGGCATACCTTCAAACTCAGTGCCTCTTTGCTCGACATCATGGGAATATCAAAAGAAATCAGACAAGACCTCAGAAAAAAGACACCCACAAGTCTGGTCCATCCTTGGGAGCAATTTCCAAGCACCTTAATGTACCACGTTCATCTGTACAAACAATAGTATGCAAGTATAAACACCATGGGACCACGCAGCCGTCATACCGCTCAGGAAGGTGACGTGTTTTGTCTCCTAGAGATTAACGTACTTTGGTGCGAAAAGTGCAAATCAATCCCAGAACAACAGCAAAGGACCTTGTGAAGATGCTGGAGGAAACGGGTACAAAATTATCTATATCCACAGTAAAACGAGTCCTATATCAACATAACCTGAAAGGCAGATTAGCAAGGAAGAAGACACTTCTCCAAAACCACCATAAAAAAGCCAGACTACGGTTTGAATCTGCACAAGGGGACAAAAATCATACTTTTTGGAGAAATGTCCTCTGGTCTGATGAAACAAAAATAGAACTGTTTGGCCGTAATGACCATCATTATGTTTGGAGGAAAAAAGGGGAGGCTTGCAAGCCGAAGAACACCTTCCCAACCGTGAAGCATGGGGGTAGCAGCATCATGTTGTGTTTTCCTTTAGAACATTTGTGGGCAGAACTGAAAAAGCGTGTGCGAGCATGGAGGCCTACAAACCTGACTCAGTTACACCAGTTATTGTGGAAGGCTTCCCAAAACATTTGACCCAAGTTAAACAATTTAAAGGCAATGCTAGCAAATACTAATTGAGTGTATGTAAACTTCTGACCCACTGGGAATGTGATGAAAGAAATAAAAGCTTAAATAAATAATTCACTCTACTATTATTCTGACATTTCACATTCTTAAAATAAAGTGGTGATCCTAACTGACAGGGAATTTTTACTAGTATTAAATGTCAGGAATTGTGAAAAACTGAGTTTAGATGTATTTGGCTAAGGTGTATGTAAACTTCCGACTTCAACTGTACGTCCAACCGGCCTCACAACTGCCACGTGTATGGCGTTGTGTGGGTGAGCGGTTTGCTGCGGACAGCGAACACAATTGCATTTTAGCGATGGCAATTTGAATGCACATAGATACCGTGACGAGAACCTGAGGCCCACTATTTTTAAAGGTACCTGTGACCAACAGATACATATGATGATAGACTAATTTGACATAAATACCTAAATAAAATAAAAAGGAGGGAAGAAATATTTCTTAAATCCACACGCACACAGTAGTTTGGTACTAGAATTTTTGTTAAATTAATATTACTAAAAACAGATTACGCAAATTTTTTGGAATAAGTTTAGATGGTACAATGCAATGTTATATTATAAATCTACAATTTATGTATGTTCCTAACCTTGGGCAACATGGGCCTGGGAGGCTCACAGTGATATTGGTACCCACAGTACTCCACAAATGTATACTTTTTTCAACTCAATACTTCTTGTATTCTAAATTGAAAATGGTGTTTTACCGGAATAAAGGTAAGCTACTGGAGACACAACTCTCTTCTATATTTATATTGTTCAGGTTCACGATCAGCTATAGTTTTGGTAGTTTTGCTTTAAACAATCAGTGTATATGATGATTTTTAGGTGCAGGGTAAAGTTGATAATTTCATAATGAGGACAGCAATCACTTTTGCGAGGTGCACTGCATGGCCAAAGCGAGAGGAGAAGAAAAGATCACTCCATTAAAAACTTTTCACCAAACGTTCAAAGCCATTTGATTTTGAGATGGGGGTGAAATCCAAAGTTGTGCTATACAGTGAGCTCCAAAAGTATTGGGACAGTGACACGTTGTTGTTGTTTTGGCTCTGTACTCAAGCACTTTGGATTTAAAATGATACAATGACTGAGACATGCTAACCTCTCACTATTACCATAACGGGAGGTTAGTATTTTTCATCACTTTCTCATCATTATTTACAAATCATTTGTAAACAATAAATATTGATACATTACTAGCTCAACTTAATCTGCAAAATTGTCAAGTTAATCAGTGGCTGATGGTGATTTCAGAACAAAAGTGGGTGGGGGGGGACAAAAAACTGTTATCCTCGCAATGGGAGGGTGCTAGAGTATTGAAAACTGGTAGCAATTTTTTTTTTTTACTTGTTAGACCAAATCTCTTTCTCTGAGCAATTGTATTAGTGTAATATAATTGCCCTATTGTTTTCAGCATACAATGGCTCAGTATTTGAATTGTTTATTTAATACAGACCTTTTTTGCTCATTTTTATCAAGGGTGCCAATAATTATGGACCTGACTGTGTGGTGAAAGTGTTTTTTCCTGTCAGCCTGTCACAGTTGCTCCAGAGTGGGACATGCTCTGGCAGAGAGAGACACCCTGTCATTTCTCACCCACTACAGAGTCTGGAAAACACACACCACTAACTTGGAGGACTCTGACTCTTGGCTCGAACGTTGGTTGCACCTGAGCCAGGACTGTCGGACAGTGAACCTTGCCATTAGCACTCTCATATTGGCTCTGCTCCTCTGTACATACACACACACTGGACAGTTGTATGGTGCTCTTTTAAGTCTGCGGTGCAACTTATTGTTTTCATCATACCGCCACTCTTGACTCTATCGGACTCTCTCACTGTCTATCTGCTGGGAAAGAGGCCAGTGTGTTTTGGGTGGTGTCTCCCCCAAGCACGAATGATGGTGCAGTTGTGATGACGTATGTGAGTGAGAGCATGTCTGTGCTTGTTTTTATTTCATCTTTATTTATCTAGGCAAGTCAGTTAAGAACAAATTCTTATTTACAATGACAGCCTACCTACAGGGTCAGCCCCTGAAGCAAATTAGGGTTAAGTGCCACCAACAGTTTTATTATTATTATTTTTTTTTCTCCTTGTCGGCTCGGGTATTCGAACCAGCGACCTTTCGGTTACTGGCCCAACGCTCTAACGCTCTAGGCTACCTGCCGCCCTCATGTGTGGGTAAGTGTTTAGGCGTGTTTGCATCTGCGTGTGCACGCAAACGTGTGTGTGTGTGTGTGTGTGTGTCTCACAAAGCTGGCTCTTGTCTGACTCATTGGACTAGTGGTCTGACTTCTTGGTCTCCAGGCCCAGTTCCCCCCTGCAGTTCACCTAACGACCCTCTGGGGGGTGCTGTGACGAAAGGATTATTAAAGACGGGTCAATCATTTTAACTCATAAATTATTACTTGTTAAACAAATTCTTTTTCTCTGAACTATTGTATTAGTATAAAATAAATAATTCAAATACTGAGCTATAATGCAACAAAACATTTGAGAAATTATATTATTTTATACAGTCATTATCTTTATCAAGGGTGTCAATAATTTCGGACCCCACTGTAGATGACTGGATTGGGGTGAAATACTGCCCTGAGTATGTGACGGTCACTTTATGGCAGGCTTACTATAATCAGGTTCCCTTAGTTAAGTGCTCATTGGCTTCACCACTCCTATTTGACAGATTAGCTGTCTACCTGCCCCCCTGTTCCTTCACCATCAGTCGCCAGGAAACTAGTATATTTTTACTGTTTTTTGATTATTCATAGGAAGGTTTTTAAAGTCGGTAGGGAGGGGTGGTAGAGATATATGGATGGAGGGAAAGACAGGGGAAAGTAGAGTAATGAATAGAGGGATGAGAGCAGGAGGTAGAGGGAGAAAGGAAAGGAAAGGAGGAAGGAAGAGAGAGTGAAATGGGGATAGAAGGAGAGACCGAGAGACACACTAATGATCGTAGCCATTTAGTTAATAACCTTTTACCGAGCAGCCCACAAATACTTCATGTTTTATTGCTGTGTTATGTTATTTCATACCCCCCCCCCTCACCCGCTCTGTCTATGAGGGCAGTCTGGAACCTCTGTCTCGTGTGTTTGTTTCGCTGTATAACCCCCCCCCCCCCCCCACCTCCTTAGCAAAGAGAGTAGAACCAAAGTCACGCACATCATTATTACACTAAAATATATATATAAATCCAACATGGATTTTCAAAGGTGATTGTCACCAACCTGTCTTAGAAACAGCGCGCACTTATAGTTTTGTTGTTGATCAGTAAAATAAGTCCCAAAAAGAAGGTAAACAGATTGTTTTTCATCTAGCCTCATGAAATCATCAAAATAAATTCAATAACTCAATGCATGTACACACTCCTATTGAATATGCATTCACCTTACTTGTTAATAGGCCTTGATTTACCCAGTTTGTCAATAGAGATTTACCATTCAAATACTCATTGTTATGTATATGTAGTTAGACTTAAACGCAACATGCAATGATTTCAAAGATTTTACTGACTTACTGTTAATTAGGCCCTAACCTATGGATTTCACATGACTGGGAATGGAGATATTTATCTGTTGGTCACAGATACCTTAACAAGAAGATGGGGAGCGTGGATCAGAAAACCAGTCAATATCTGCCTCATGCAGTGTGACACATCTCCTTCGCATAGTTGATCAGGCTGTTGATTGTGTCCTGTGGAATGTTGTCCCACTCAGGAACTGGAACACACTGTTGTACACGTCGATCCAGAACATCCCAAACATGCTCAATGGGTGATATGTTCGGTGAGTATGCATGTGCATTATCATGCTGAAACAAGGTGATGGAGGCAGATGAATGGCACCACAATGGGCCTCAGGATCTCACTGTGTGTTTGTGCATTCAAATTTCCATTGATAAGGCAATTGTGTTTGTTGTCTGTAGCTTATGTCTGCCCGTACCTTAAACCCGCCGCCACCATAGGGTACTCTGTTAACAACGTCGACATCAGCATACCGCTCGCCCACACTGCGCCATACACGCTGTCTGCCATCTGCCCGGTACATTTCCCCACTAAAGTCTGTTACGACACCGAACTGAAGTCAGATCAAGACCCTGGTGAGGATGAGGAGCGCAGAGATGAACATCTCCGAGATGGTTTCTGACCATCTCGGGTTTGTGTAGAAATTCTACCCACATTTCGTCAGCTATCTGGGTGGGTGGTCTCAGACAATCCCGCAGGTGAAGAAACCAGTTGGGGAAGTCCTGGGCTGGCGTGGTTACACGTGGTCTGTGGTTGTGAGCCTGGTTGGACGTACTGCCAAATTCTCTAAAACGACGTTGGAGGCCGCTTATGGTAGAGAAATGAACATTAAATTCTCTAGCAACAGCTCTGGTGGACATTCCTGCAGTCAGAATGCCAATTGTACGCTCCCTCAACACTTGAGACATCTGTGGCTTTGTGTGACAAAATTGCACATTTTAGTGACCTTATATTGTCCCCAGCACAAGGTGCACCTGTGTAATGATTATTCTGTTTAATCAGCTTCTTGATATGCCACACCTGTCAGGTGAATGGATAATCTTTGCAAAGGAGGAATGCTCACTAACAGGGATGTAAATAAATGTGTGCACAAAAAAGGGTCCAACACGTAACATGTTGCGTTTATATGTTTGTTCAGTTGACCCAGAAATCAATGACACAACTTGTTTCCTTGTGAAACACAAAACGGATTTGAACCCGATTAGAAGTGTGGGGTTAGTGAGTGTGTAGTTGATCTGTGTGTGTCTGTAAACACGAGGTTTGTATTCATTAGGGCGCACTATAGCAAGACGTTTTGCAATGGAAAACAAGTGGTTCTGACTGGACCAAGTTCAGGTAGTCCCTCCCTTTTTTCACTTTGGTTTCTTCCGTTTGGTGCCTAATGAGTAGGCTACAATAGGCCTAAAACCCGGGCTCACCCTGGCAGAGAGGAAATACAGAGCAAAGGAGAGCGAAATTACTTTTCCATAGTCTTGGATGGGCCCTCAGCCAGTCTGGAGTTGATGTGCCTTGAAATGGTTTCAAATGGGGTGGGGGTTAGAATCTTGAAGTGTGTGTGTACAGTTGTGTGTACAGGTGTGTGTGTGTGTGTCCATGGGGTGCAAGAAGCTAGTTTGACATTACTGCCCTAGTGACCTCTCATTGTCTTTATTAGACTGAAGGGCCACATGGGAGGAGTTATCTTATCAGTTAATATATTTTAATAGCAGTTTAATAAGATTTCCAAATATCAACCTGTCAGTGTATGAACCTCATGATAAATGTTTCCATTTGTGAAAACACTGTCTTCCCCACTATGGCATACTGAATTTACTCTCCATTTGATATATTACACCTTAAGCACAGGAATGGGAATGTTACACCATAAGAGACGGTTACTGGTTTTCATTAAACATTTGTGGCCTGTAGAGAGTAAGTGACCCTCATAACTAACAGTTTATTTTTCTCTCTTCTTTCTCTTGGCGCTGGCTGCTCCCTCCCCTCCTCTACAGTTCAGGAGATTTCTCTGTGACTCGCCACTTGAGGTATGTACCCCTGCCCTGGACCGTATCTATGAAAGTAATCGCAGGACCTCGCGGAGACGCCTTCATACTAGTTGAATCTCAACCCCCTAACAGTCCTTCTATATCTTTCCCACTGGTCAGCGGTGCATCTCGTCACCTGACAGGTGTGGCATATCAAGAAGCTGATTTAAACGGCATGATCATTACACAGATGCACCTCTTGCTGGGGAAAATCAAAGGCCTTTAAAATGCACACAATGCCACAGATGTTTTGATGGAGCGTGCGATTGGCATGCTGACTGCAGGAATGTCCACCAGAGTTGTTGAGGGGGAATTTAATATTAATGTCTCTACCATAAGCCACTTCCAATGCTGTTTAGAGAATTTTGCAGTATGTCCAACCGGCCTCACAACCGCTTCATGAACAAATCCTGGTTTCAACACTCAGAGAGTGTGTATGGTGTTGTGTGGACGAATGGTTTGCTGACGTCAGCGTTGTGAACAGAGTGCCCCATGGTGTTGGTGGGGTTATGATATGGGCAGGCACAAGCTACGGACAACAAACACAATTGCATTTTATCGATGTCAATTTGAATGCACAGAGATACAGTGACGAGATCCTGAGGCCCATTGTCTTGCCATTCATCCGCCGCCTCACCTCATGTTTCAGCATGATAATGCACGGCCCCATGTCGCAAGGATCTGTACACAATTCCTGGAAGCTGAAAATGTCCCAGTTCTTCCATGGTAAATCAAGGTCTATTCACAATACAGGTGAATGCATATTCAATAGGAGTGTGTACTGTTTACCTTTCTTTTGGGACTTTTTTATTTATTTTACTGATCAACAACATTTGCGTAGAAGAAGCCATCTCTTTTATAAAAGTGCGCGCTGTCTCTCAAAGTTAACCTACAAAGCTGGAAGCTACATTTGAAGTCGGTAGTTTACATACACCATAGCCAAATACATTTAAACTCAGTTTTTCACAATTGACATTTAATCCTAATAAATATTCCCTGTTTTAGGTCAGTTAGGATCACCACTTTATTTTAAGAATGTGAAATCTCAGAATAATAGTAGATTGATTTATTTCGGCTTTTATTTCACATTCCCAGTGGGTCAGAAGTTTACATACACTCAATTAGTATTCGGTAGCATTGCCTTTAAATTGTTTAACTTGGGTCAAACGTTTCGGGTAGCCTTCCACAAGCTTCCCACAATAAGTTGGGTGAATTCTGGCCCATTCCTCCTGACAGAACTGGTGTAACTGAGTCAGATTTGTAGGCCTCTTTGCTCGCACATGCTTTTTCAGTTCTGCCCACACATTTTCTATAGGATTGAGGTCAGGGCTTTGTGATGGCCACTCCAATACCTTGACTTTGTTGTTCTTAAGCCATTTTGCCACAACTTTGGAAGTATGCTTGGGGTCATTGTCCATTTGGAATACCCATTTGCAACCAAGCTTTAACTTCCTGACTGAGGTCTTGAGATGTTGCTTCAATATATCCACATAATTTTCATTCCTCATGATGCAATCTATTTTGTGAAGTGCACCAGTCCCTCCTGCAGCAAAGCACCCCCACAGCATGATGCTGCCACCCCCGTGCTGCTTTGTCGGTATTGGGCTCGTTTTACTGTGGATATAGATACTTTTGTACCTGTTTCATCCAGCATCTTCACAAGGTCCTTTTGCTGTTGTTCTGGGATTGATTTGCACTTTTCGCACCAAAGTACGTTCATCTCTAAGAGACAGAACGCGTCTCCTTCCTGAGCAGTATGACGGCTGCGTGGTCCCATGGTGTTTATACTTGCATACTATTGTTTGTACAGATAAACGTGGTACCTTCAGCGATTGGAAATTGCTCCCAAGGATGAACCAGAATTGTGGAGGTCTACAATTTTTTTTCAGAGGTCTTGGCTGATTTCTTTAGATTTTCCCATGATGTCGAGCAAAGAGGCACTGAGTTTGAAGATCTTGCATTGTAGTGTTCTAGTACTGGACATTGTGTTGGAAACAATTTCAACATTTCTACATGCTGTGTTGCATTATTCAACTGTGTTAACTTCTGTGCAGCATAAGTGGTGATGCAGCCCAGACTCCCAATGACTTCAGTGGTTCCTCATGTTAGCCTTCTGCTAGCAATGAGTAAATGGAGCAGGCAAGCAAGAGGCATGAACGGTGCTCTTGTGCTATAAGGGGAAATCAGCTGCGCTGATAGACATACTTGATCCTCTTTCAATCAGTAGACCATGTGAGACATTTGACAGAAGTACAAATTCTAGTACTCAACCGTTTTTTCATGTTCCAGTATCGAAAAGTAGTTTTGGTATACGTGCAACACTAGTGGGTAGCTGGAATACTGTAAGTACAGTAGTAGCTAGCTTTGAATAGAAATTAATGCAAGCACTCTCCTGTTATTATATTAGACATTCCTGACCTAGTTATTAGAAGCATCATACATGAATATAGATTCAAACGGTTAAATGTAGGAACACATGGTCCGTGTGTTTCACACATGCAGCCACGCACGCACAACTAGTCCCTTGCACTTTCTCTACAAGAGCCCTCCAGCTGGACTAGGGATTCTGGGGGATGGACTCAGGAAGCGGGTATTGTTTATTTTTGGAGGGGTTTTATTTAGCTTCTCTTGGACGGAGGGTTGGGGGTAGAGGTTGCAATGAAGAAGGGGGAAATGTGGTGTCCAGATTGTGGTCTGTGTGTGTCGGTACTGAACACCAGACCTTGATCGCTCCTGTGTCCGGGCTGTACCAAGGGACTGTCAGTCTGCTACTCAGCCGTGTGTGAATTGCATGTGTGTCTGCTTTGTGTCTGTGTTTGTGTGTGTTGAGACTGGTACAGATGTAATGTGATAGGCATCCTGGTGAGAAACAGCTGGTTCAATGCCCACTGCCCAAGTCAGGAGAAGGGTAGACTCATGAGCCATACTCAACGTTTTGCACTAGCTAGACATGACTAGATGACACAGAGCAGGCCATCTGTTGAGATGCACTTGAACTGTTACAGATGGGATGGGACTTTAAAATAGCTATTTTAATGGGTTAGAAGGTTGGAGGCACACACACTGTGTTCCCTTCAATGCCCAGTGGTCCCCCTACAGCCTCTCTTAATGAAGATCGTTAGCCTTTATAGGAAACAAGCTTTTATCACCTCAGGCTGGCTTCCAGACGCACTGAATTACACATAGACAGACACACAGGCTGTTGCTCACGGGCTTTGTTCCCCCACACCACTTCTCTATTAGTATTTGGTAGCATTGCCTTTAAATTGTTTAACTTGGGTCAACGTTTCGGGTAGCCTTCCACAAGCTTCCCTCAATAAGTTGGGTGAATTTTGGCACATTCCTCCTGACAGAACTGGTGTAACTGAGTCAGGTTTGTTGCTCCCACACGCTTTTTCAGTTCTGCCCACAAATTGAGGTCAGGGCTTTGTGATGGCCACTCCAATACCCTGACTTTGTTGTCCTTAAGCCATTTTGCCACAACTTTGGAAGTATGCTTAGGGTCATTGTCCATTTGGAAGACCCATTTACGACCAAGCTTTAACTTCCTGACCGATGTCTTGAGATGTTGCTTTAATATATCCACATAATTTTCCTTCCTCATGATAACATCTATTTTGTGGCTTCTTCCTTGCTGAGCGGCCTTTCAGGTTATGTCAATATAGGACTCGTTTTACTGTGGATATAGAATTTTTCCTCCAGGTAGAGGTCCTTTGCTATTGTTCTGGGATTGATTTGCACCAATTTTCACACCAAAGTACGTTCATCTCTAGGAGACAGAACGCGTCTCCTTCCTGAGCGGTATGACGGCTGCGTGGTCCCATGGTGTTTATACTTGCGTACTATTGTTTGTACAGATGAACGTGGTACCTTCATGCGTTTGGAAATTGCTCCTAAGGATGAACCAGACTTGTGGAGGTCTACAATTTTTTTTTCCTGAGGTCTTGGCTGATTTCTTTTGATTTTCCCATGATGTCGAACAAAGAGGCACTGAGTTTGAAGGTAGGCCTTGAAATACATCCACAGGTACACCTCCAATTGACTCAAATTATGTCAATTAGCCTATCAGAGGCTTCTAAAGCCATGACATCATTTTCTGGAATTTTCCAAGCTGTTTAAAGGCACAGTCAACTTAGTGTATGTAAACTTCTGACCCACTGGAATTGTGATATAGTGAATTATAAGTGAAATAATCTGTCTGTAAACACTTGTTGGGAGAATTACTTGTGTCATGCACAAAGTAGATGTCCTAACCGACTTGACAAAACTATAGTTTGTTAACATGAAATCTGTGGTGTTTGAAAAATGAGTTTTAATGATTTCAACCTAAGTGTATGTAAACTTCCGACTTCAACTGTACACACACACACACTCACACACATATTGAGGTTAATCAGGGCTCTCGTAGTCTAGTTGTTTGTTTATTTGTGTTTATCCCATCACACCACAATTTAAAGGGCCTTCATGCTGAAACAATCTAAGGCTAATTAGCATCAGCTGTAATCTGCTCCTCCAAACAAACACACAAGGGTTGAGTTCTAAATTATACTCTACTTCATTTATAGTGCACTGCATACATACTATAGGCCCTGTTCAAAAGTAGTGCACTGCATAGGTAGTGCACTACACAAACAAACAATAGGGTGTAATTTGGGATGCAGCCCAGCTCTGAGCAGCACGGTGCACCCCTACCTAAGAGTACCTCCATTACCGTCTAAGTGTGTTGGCTCACAAAACCTGTTGTTTATTTACAGTGAGCAATGCAGATGTTCAGATTGTGTGTCACACAGCCTTGGATGACTCCACTGCCGGTATGATTAGGGCTGGCACAATTACGGTATAATCGTGTAACTGATAATCATGATTTATTTTTATTTGTGTGTGTGTGGAACAAACCGGCGACTAAAGACGGGACAGCTATGAATTCTTGCGATTTGAGTCCTTTTCTGCAGTAACATGGACTCTTTACAACGTGATGAAACTGTTGCTCCTTGCTGAAACGAGCAAGGAGTAGCAAACAAGATTGTAACTGTGAACGCGTCATTTGGCGGACCAATAAGTCATCCGAAATTCCATGACCGTCACAGCCTTAGGTATGCTACAGGTGGATGGAAGGTAGCCTAGCGGTTAAGAGCGTTGGGCCAGTAACTGAAAGGTCGCTGGTTTGAATCCCGCGCCGACTAGGTGAAAAATCTCTGTGCCCTTGAGCAAGGCACTTAACCCTAATGGCTCCTGTAAGTCGCTCTGAATAAGAGCGTCTACATTAAGCACCAAACAGAAGTAAACCGAGTGAAACTGGGAGGGACTAACTGATCTTGTCAGTAAGAAATGCTCGCTTTTGTTTTCCGTTGCAAAACATTTTGCTACGTTTTGCACTAATGAATAGGACCCAGGTCTGGTCTGAGTCTGGTTCACCCTCTCTCTGGTTCTGTTTCTATTTTCCTCAGTTTTTTATAGGCCCTGATGTGTCTATCCGCGGGGGTAACAGGCTCATTAACAGGCGTGTTGGCTAATTAGTCGTCAGCGTTTTATGGACATCAGGCCTCGCCCTCACCAACCCCCACCACGTGTACACACACACACACACACACACACAAACACACACACCTCCGCTTCCCAGAGGTTTGGCTTACGTCACACTACGGAGTCAGCAGCAATGGTAAGCGTGTACACACACACACACACACACACACCTTCCTTCCTTCCTTTCTTTCTTGTTCGTCCTTCATAGGTTGATGATAACCATGTCACGATTCATTGGGTCTGGGGTACGGTGAGTGCGCAGATGGCTGATGACACGCTTTGGCACACAGGACATGATATCTTGGTAACTGTCTCCTGGGGGACGGCTCTATTAATAGTTGTTGTGTCTCTTCACCATGGCATGTTTGGTCCTGCTCGTTTCAGAGGTGGTAGTGCCAATCTGAATGAGATTCCACTAGGTGAGGCGATCATGAGCGAGGCTTTCCCAATACTTTAGATCGATGTTAAAGCTGGGAGGGAGGCCTTCAGGATGTCTTTAAAGTGTTTCTTTGGCCCGCCTTGTGCTCACTTCCCATTCTTCAACTCTCCAAAGAAGATCTGCTTAAGGAGACAGGTAGCAGGCATCCTGGTCACATGACCTGCCCACCTGAACTGTACTTTCATAAGCAGTGTGGAAATGCTCATAGCGTCGATACGGTTGAGGACATCAGGGTCTGGGATTCTGTCCTGCCACTTGATCCTCAGGAGCTTGCTATAACAGTTCATGTGAAAGGGATTTAGTTTCCTGTCATGGCGTTGGTAGAATATCCAGGTTTTGCAACCATAAGTAAGGGTCGGTAATATGACTGCCTGGTAAACCTTCAGTTTTGTTGCCAGTTTGATGCCTGTCTTTTTCCACACCAAATCTCGCAGACGGCCAAAGGCTGCACTAGCCTTGGCGATCCTGATGTTTGTTTCATCCTCTGTGAACAGCACGGGACATTGTGCTACCAAGGTAGGTGAATTTGTCCACAGCTGACAGTTTTTGATATTTCACCGAGATGGTTTGGATTACCAGGGGTAGGTTGGTACATAACTTAGGTCTTCTTTGTACCGATTGTGAAGCCGAAGTTGTCACAGGCAGAGGAAAAGTTGTCCATGAGGATCTTCAGGTCAGCATGCAAGCCAGCAGCTAGTGGTCACGGACAGGCACCTCCTATTTTGGCTTGCATCCCCCTCAGGTTGAACAGCCAAAGCGGTAGATGAAACAGGATTCACATAACACACATCTGGGAGAAGAAACAATTATACAATAATAGTATTAAAGTTCATTCGGCACTTCTTTTGGTGTTTGTGTCATTTTGTTTTAGACACACTTGTCCACATGACTCACCAAAATATACAACACAAATGCCAACTGTACTCAAGTGAGCCACACACATCCGATCTAGATTGTGTGTATTTATTTATATTTTTACTAGGCAATTTACTAGGCAAGTCAGTTAAGAACAAATTCTTATTTACAATGACGGCCTAGGAACAGTGGGTTAACTGCCTTGTTCAGGGGCAGAACGACAGATTTTTACCTTGTCAGCTCGGGGATTCGATCCAGCAACCTTTCAGTTACGGGCCCAACACTCTAACCACTAGGCTACCTGCCGTATGCTCTGTGTTATAGTAGGCCAGTAAACAGTTGAGTTCAGTGTGTGTACAGAGCAGTGTGTGGCACGGCAGGTCGTGAGGAGTCTTGTTTCCTCATCAGCTCAAACGAGGCGTTACGGAGTGCTCATCGAACAACCTGCCTGCCTGCAGGCCTCGCTGTGTGTTTGTATGTGTTTGTGTGTTATCTACGTTAATATCATGACATCCAAAATAGCATGTGGTTCTGCTCTCTGTGAATGCTCTACTCCTCAAAGACTTGAGAACTAGTAGAGGACTAATAGCTAAACAACTTTGAGGACTGGTACTGTGTTTGGCCAGATTTCTCTTCAATCTCCCAGACCAAACCATAAGCAGAACCCTAAGGAATGTCAATGCCAGTCACTGGCCTTCTCCACTTTGGCCACAGACCCTATATAAACTCACTGAGCTCTCAGGCTGGAACAAACCTGCCATAGCAATGTTTACGCAGTGTCTTTGCTTATTTACATCACTCCTCGCGCACACACACACTTTTTATTCCGAAAAGTAAAAGTATTAATGTGAGGGGAGTCTACCTGGTAGTAGGTTTTTATACTGTACCCAAGACCAGTCTGAGATTTTGTTTGACCATAAGGAAAAAGGCTACTGCAATGCGTGTTTGATTGAATTGAGCCATCACAGTTTAACTCCCCATTAGACCTAGAGAGGGGGAGAAGAGGAAAGGGAGAGTTTGGGGGCCCATCTGAAAGTGATTTAGGCCCCTTTTGAGGGCTGAGGCAGTTTAGCATTTAGCCGTGGATAATGTTTTGTTTGTTGTCACAGTGGCAAGGACACAGCCATTATGCTGTTCTGGGAGTCGACGCGCGAGATCTGTCTCTATGAGGTCTCTGCTGCATAAACACACACACACACACACACACACACACAAGTACACACACATGTGTATGAGCGTTAGTGCTGACCCCATTTAGTTGGCTGGTCAATAGGCTGTTGGCCGGCTGAGATTTCTTATTTCTTTTTTTTTTTTTCTTTTTTTACAAATGTTCATGGTGCACAAGACACCTGTGATTCACTGTGAGGTGGACTAATCCATAGCGGAGGCCACTGGATGGCACAGTCAGTCACTCTAAGACATGTGATACTGAAATTGTAAATGGTTATATTATGTCAAAATAATGGTGCAACACTAATACATCTAATATTATTTTATAACAAATGCGCTTTCTCCTGCGTTGGATACGGTCGCTGTCTGCGGTTCTCAGTGCGCTGTAGAGTTGGTGCCTTTCCCCATGTTGCTATGTGCATAATAACAAAGTTAACCAGCATATTGTGATTTTCATAGATTCTGCTGTTTTTGCTATGCTGTAATAAAGGATTTGCATTTTTTTTGTTGGTTAACAGACTTTTATTACTTATTTATTTAATGTTTACACTTACAAACAGGCAGAAAAATATTGTAATCTAACAGCACCTGTCATTTTTTCACATATAATATTCACACAGCTCTCGCTGCTACACCCTCCTTTTTCTTGATCTCCTTGTTATTACAATTATTATTATGATCATTATAATAATAACTAATGTATTTATCATTAGTAGGCTTTGTATAGTGGCTTTGTATAACCACCATCGAATCAATTGGTCGAAAGAACAGGACGACTCTCGGTCGACCAAGATTTTCTTTAGTTGGGGACAGCCCTGATGCACACATACCAAGAGTAAATACGCAGACCATTCCCTGACAGACTTACTCAGACACACTCAGAGTGGGTAAGAGAAGTACTCACACACATTCTCTCACACATATGGATACTCACGATCTCACTTCTTACTAAATTCTAAATTACACTGGGCTCTGACAAAGCCTCCAGTGTTTGAAGCGAGAGCCTGTGCCAAGAAAGTAACAGGCTGCATGCCTCCTGCTGCTCAGCTCAGAGGCCCCACTGAGCCTCTAGATGTGGTGCCAGCTAGAGGCCACAGATGTAGCTGACCCCCCAATTCCACCGCTGCTCTCCCAGCTTAACTCTCCATTTTACCCCCAGCCTCCCTCTCTCCCTGCCAGTCATTCAAAGGCCTCAAAACTGTCTGCCCCATGCTAGTCCTCTCCCTCATTCTCATCTCGGCTCACCACACACACACACACACACACACACACACACACACACACACACACACACACACACCAGTCACTTTCTAACCCAAACAGTGAATGGATACCCGTCTCCAATGCTCCGTCGTGTCACCCAGGTAATCAGCAAGTGTTTAGTAACAAAGCAGCCCAGAGCTGGAGTGACATAGCCTTTGTTTTTTGCCAGCTCCATTTAGAACAGCTCCACTGAGGACGTATGGGAGGAATGTGGAGCCCAGTAGTGGTGGCCCTCTGGGTCTGGTAGCAATGGGGTGGTGGGGGCCCTGGAGGTCCAAGTGTGGGTGGAGAGGATTGGGAAGGGAGTTTTAATATTTAGTTTAGTTTAATTGTGTCAGTTGGTGCTGGGCAGTGGCCAAGCGGCATTCTGGGGGTTTTCAGGTAGTTGGGTGGTTGGATTAGCAACGGCAGCCCTCCCGAGGTTGTGATAACAAGTGGGGTCTTTTCCAGGCCTAACCAGGGACGGAGAGGGATCCTGTTTAAACTTTACTGCATCCCCCCAGGCTTAATATGCTCCCCAGTCCCACTAGCTGTATGAAGTCTGTGTGATATAAAACAGTTAAGCCAGTTGATTGAAAAACCCAGTGTGCAACTGGGTGAAAAATAAAATTGTCTATATATTGTGAGTAGTATTACTCACACTCATCCAGGAGAAAGCTTGGCAAAATTCCATCCCTGGCCTTGCGAGAAGAATTTTGCTCATGCAGGGTATTTTATTAAAAGGCCTCTCCCCTGTGTTCCCCCCCAGCCTGATCCCTCTCCACATTTGGGAGCCATTAGCGGGTGGGGCGTGGGGCTACTGTACACCCCTGTGCATAATACACGTGTGGGGCCTGGATAACAGCCTGGGCTCCAATTCACAGACGTGTGTGTGTGTGTGTGTGTGTGTGTGTGTGTGTGTGTGTGTGTGTGTGTGTGTGTGTGTGAGAGAGAGAAACAGAGTAATAGAACAGGCCTGCTAATGCCTAAGCATTAACAGAGGGGATTCATACGATTCGCTCACTTGATCAATTTTTACAGTTTATGTACAGTCATGGTCAAAAGTATTGGTCTCCACAAAGTTTGCTGCCTCGGTGTTGATGATGGCAATTTGCATATACTCCAGAATGTCATGAGTGATCAGATCAATTGCAATTAATTTCAAAGTCCCTCTTTGCCATGAAAATGAACTTAATTCCCCAAAAACATTTCCACTGCATTTCAGCCCTGCCACAGAAGGACCAGCTGCCATCATGTCAGTGATTGTCTCGTTAACACAGGTGAGAGTGTTGACGAGGACAAGGCTGGAGATCACTCTGTCATGCTGATTGAGTCAGAATAACAGACTGCAAGCTTTAAAAGGAGGGTGGTGCTTGAAATCATTGTTCTTCCTCTGTCAACCATGGTTACTTGCACAAAAAGGGCTTCACAGGCAAGGATATTGCTGCTGGTAAGATTGCACCTAAATCAATCACCTAAATCAACCATTTATCGGATCATCAAGAACTTCAAGGAGAGAGGTTCAATTGTTGTGAAGAAGGCGTCAGGGCGCCCAAGAAAGTCCAGCAAGCGCCAGGACCGTCTCCTAAAGTTGATTCAGCTGCGGGACCGGGGCACCACCAGTACAGAGCTTGATCAGGAATGGCAGCAGGCAGGTGTGAGTGCATCTGCACGCACAGTGAGGCGAAGACTTTTGGAGGATGGCCTGGTGTCAAGAAGGGCAGCAAAGAAGCCACTTCTCTCCAGGAAAAACATCAGGGACAGACTGATATTCTGCAAAAGGTACAGGGATTGGACTGCTGAGGACTGGGGTAGAGTCATTTTCTCTGAATCCCCTTTCCGATTGTTTGACCCATCCGGAAAACACCTTGTCCGGAGAAGACAAGGTGAGCGCTACCATTAGTCCTGTGTCATGCCAACAGTAAAGCATCCTGAGACCATTCATGTGTGTGGTTGCTTCTCAGCCAAGGGAGCGGGCTCACCCACAGTTTTGCCTAAGAACACAGCCATGAATATAGAATGGTACCAACACATCCTCCAAGAGCAACTTCTCCCAACCATCCAAGAACAGTTTGGTGACAACCAATGCCTTTTCCAGCATGATGGATCACCTTGCCATAAGGAAAAAGTGATAACTAAGTGGCTCGGGGAACAAAACATAGAAATTTTGGGTCCATGGCCAGGAAACTCCCCAGACCTTAAGCCCATTGACAACTTGTGGTCGATCCTCTAGAGGCGGGTGGACAAACAAAAACCCACAACTTCTGACAAACTCCAAGCATTGATTATGCAAGAATGGCCTGCCATCAGTCAGGATGTGGCCCAGAAGTTATGCCAGGGCGAATTGCAGAGGTCTTGAAAAAGAAGGGTCAACACTGCAAATATTGACTCTTTGCATAAACTGAATGTCATTGTCAATGAAAGCCTTTGACACTTATGGAATACTTGTAATTATACTTCAGTGAACCATAGTAACTACTGACATAAAGATCTAAGAACACTGAAGCAGCAAACTTTGTGGAGACCAATAAATGTGTCATTCTCAAAACGTTTGGCCACGACTGTACACTAGAGCTGCCGCTTTCAAGGACTGGGATACTAATCCGGACGCTTATAAGACATTCCGCTATGCCAGCTGACGAACAATCAAACAAGCAAAGCGTCAATACAGGACTCTGATCGAATCCTACTACAAACCCTCACTGTGGCAGGGCTTGCAAACTATCACAGATTACAAAGGGAAACCCAGCCAAGAGTTGCCCAGTGACGCAAGCGTACCTGAACAAGGCAGTTAAAATAAATGCCTTGTGTGCTCGCTTTGAGGCAAGCTACACTGAACCATGCATGAGAGCACCAACTCTTCCGGACGACTGTGTGATCACGATCTCCGTAGCTGATGTGAGTAAGACCTTTAAACAGGTTAAGATTCACAGCTAGCAGTTGCATACTCTGAACATTCACTGACCAGCTAGCAAGTGTCTACACTGACATTTTCTGTGCCCAAGTACGCCAAGGTAACCTGTCTAAATGACTACCGCCCCGAGGCTTTCACATCTGTAGCCATGAAATGCTTTGAAAGGCTAGCCATGGCTCACATCAACACCATCTGCCCAGAAATCCTTGACCCACTCCACACCACTCAAATAGATCCACAGATGGCGCAATCTCTATTGCACTCCACACTGCCCTTTCCCACCTGGATTAAATTAAAACACCTGGATTAAATAAAAAAACCTAGGTGAGAATGCTGTTCATAGACTGCAGCTCAGCGATCAACACCATAGTGCCCTCCAAGCTCATCACTAAGCTAATGTCCTTGGGACTGAACACCTCCCTCTGCAACTGGATCATGACGGGCCGCCCCCAGGTGGTGAGGGTAGGCAACAACACATGAGCACCGCTGACCCTCAACACGGGGGGGCCCTCAGGAGTATGTGCTTAGTCCCCTACTGTACTCCCTGTTCACCCATGACTGCGTGGTCACTCACAACTCCAACACAATCATCAAGTTTGCAGATGACAGGATGGTGGTGGGCCTGATCACCAACGACGATGAGGCAGCCTATAGGGAGGAGGTCAGAGACCTGGCAGTGAGGTGCCAGGACAACATTCTTTCCCTCAAAGTGGGCAAGACAAAAGAGCTTATCTTGGACTACAGGAAACGAAGGGCTGAACACACCCCCATTCACATCGACAGGGCTGTAGTGAAGAGCGTTGAGAGCTTCAAGTTCCTCAGTGCCCACATTTCTAAGGACCTGTCATGGTCCAAACACACCAACATAGTCAGGAGACTGAAAAGATTTGGCCTGGGCCCTCAGATCCTCAACAAGTTATACACCTGCGTACGGTGACCAGTTTCACGATAAACCACGGTAGTGGTTAGTATTACCGTTTCAAATTTTAATTGTCATTAAAACCATGTTTGATTACCGTGATTTGAAAAACTCAAGGTCAATACTGTCCAGCATCAACCAAAGTTAGCAACAGTCTGACGCAGGCGCAGCATGCAACGTGGGTTTTGTTTTGTATGAAAACATGGCGGAAGGCAGTGACAGCGCTCTGGAGATTTTTCAGCATTCTAAGAGGACCAAATCTGAAGTATGGTTGTATTTTGGGTTTTACAAGAGTGCTGAGGAAACCTTAATCGAAGATGGTCACCCTGTCTGCAGAACGTGCTAAATAAAATCACTGCGAAAGGGGGCAACACTGAAATCTCTTGAGTCATCTTGGTGACCACCACCCACTACTTTATAGCAAATGCAAGGTAAGTTAGGCCAGCAGCCCCTTTTTTATTTATGAAGGAGAGAACGGATCAATGCTGTTCATTTAATTTGATTACATATTTTGTGTTATTTTAATGTCCACCTGTTTACATATGGTTGTATTGTTCTCACATGCACATTGCTTTGCTTGTGTTGGTTTTATATGCACATTTGATTTGCTTACTTAAGATTGTGTTCGTTAAAACCTGCACTATGGAAACTTTTACCTCTCAAAACCACATGGTGCCATATTTAATGGGAATGTTATTATTTTAATGTTTATGATCACAACATTTTAACAATACCGCGATAATACCGATAATGTGATAATTTTGGTCACTATAATAGTGATATTAAGTTTTCATACCGTTTCATCTCTAAACCTGCACAACTGAGAGCATTTTGACTGACTGCATTACCGCTTGGTATGGCAACTGCTCGTCGTCCGACTACAAGGCGCTACAGAGGGTAGTGCGTACGGCCCAGTACATCACTGGGGTCAAACTCCCTGCCATCCAGGACCTCTACACCAGGCGGTGTCAGAGAAAGGCCCTTAAAAATGTTGAATGCTCCAGCCACCCAAGTAATACTGTTCTCTCGCACGGCAAACGGTAGCGGAGCGCGAACTTCCACACATAATGCTGCTGGTATTCAGACCCCTTGACTTTTTCCACATTTTGTAGAAAGGTCCCATAAGTAAGCATTTCACTGTTAGTGTACACCTGTTGTTTACGAAGCATGTGACAATATTTTATTTTATATATAACCTCCATCCCCCTCTCTCTCCCACCCACCAGGCGGAGACGCATCCAGATGGTCCCGAGGTGGGCTATGGTTCCTTCCACCAGCAGTACTGGCTGGACGGCCGCATCGTGGCGGTGGGGGTGGTGGACATCCTGCCCACCTGCGTGTCTTCTGTCTACCTGTACTACCACCCCGACTTCGCCTCTCTATCGCTGGGGTCCTACTCTGCACTCAGGTCAGTGGGGATCTAGCTGTGGATCTAGCTCCACATCTGGCAGTGTTTCCATTGCTCTTTTCTTTTTTCCCCAGCTCTCTGTCTTCCCTTTCTGCCTGATTTTGTTTCTCCTCTCCTTGTCTCTTTCTCTGTTATTTGGCTACCGCTCTCTGCTATGTCACTCACTCTCATTTCTCTTTTTCTCTCTCTCCCTCTCTTGCTCTCTCGCTCGCTCTCTTGCTCTTCCTCCTTCCCCACTCAATTCAATTTAAGGGCTTTATTGGCATGGGAAACATATGTTTACATTGCCAAAGCAAGTGCAATAGGTAATAAACAAAAGTGAAATAAACAATAAAAAAGTAAACAGTAAACAAAAATTCAAAAAGAATAAAGACATTTCAAATGTCATATTATATGCAAATAGTTAAAGTACAAAAGGGAAAATAAATAAACATAAATATGTGTTGTATTTACAGTGGTGTTTGTTCTTCACTGGTTGCCATTTTCTTGTGGCAACAGGTCACAAATCTTGCTGCTGTGATGGCACACTGTGGTATTTCACCCAGTAGATATGGGAGTTGATCAAAGTTGGGTTTGTTTTCAAATTCTTTGTGGGTCTGTGTAATCTGAGGGAAGTATGTGTCTCTAATATGGTCATATATTTGGCAGGAGGTTAGGAAGTGCAGCTCAGTTTCCACCTCATTTTGTGGGCAGTGTGCACATGTCTTCTATTGAGAGCCAGGTCTGCCTACAGCGGCCTTTCTCAATAGCAAGGCTATGCTCACTGAGGCTGTACATAGTCAAAGCTTTCCTTAAGTTTGGGTCTGTCACAGTGGTCAGGTGTACTCTGTTCAGGGCCAAATATCATTCTAGTTTGCTCTGTTTTTTTGTTGATTCTTTCCAATGTGTCAAGTAATTATCTTTTTGATTTTGTTGAGTCTAATTGTGTTGCTGTCCTGGGGATCTGTGGGTCTGTTTGTGAACAGAGTGCCAGGACCAGCTTGTTTAGCTTCATCTCTCTGTAGGTGATGGTTTTGTTATAAAAGGTTTGGAAATCGCTTCCCTTTATGTGGTTGTAGAATTTAATGTCTTAGCGGGTATCAGCTTAATTCTGTTCTGCATGCATTATTTGGTGTTTAACCTGGCCAAACATGGTTATGACGCAGAGGAGCACCTTCAGTCACAGACTGATCCCACCACGGTGTGCCAGAGTATATTAAGTAAACTATTATTACCCTCACTTATATCATTCGCGCATTTAGCTATTATTATTTATATCAACGTGCAATAATTGTATAATTAACAATGTATAGTGTACATATTCAGTCATTCACTCATACTACGCAATGTGTTTCTATAGCTTTTTGCACTCCAGACTTTGTGTATTTTTATACTTTTTCATACTGACGCACTATGTATCATGTATCTGTCTTTTGTGTATTTCGTTCTGGCATTTTGCACCTGCCCTGTCTTTTTAGTAGCTGCTTGATAAAGTAATTTCCCTACGGGGAACAATAAAGTATCTATCTATCTATCTATCTATCTATCTATCTATCTATCTATCTATCTATCTATCTATCTATCTATCTATCTATCTATCTACAGCTTTGTGGAAGTTATCACTCTCTCCCTCTTCCCCATTTCTCTCTTCTTTTTTTCTCTCCCTCTTTTTTCTTCTTCTTTTTCCCCATTTGGATAAGAGGATCCAAGATGATCTCTCTCTCTCTCTCGCTCGCTCGCTCGCTCGAGATTTCCCAACCATTCTCCCTCTCTGTGGGCAATAGAGGTACAGTATAGGTAATACCTGACTGGGTAGGTAAATACTGCTCTCGTCTGTCATGATTGGATGAGGCAGTAGGGTGCGCACACACACACTCACTGCACACACACATCTGCCGCTTCCTGTAAAATGTAACCCAATGTTTAGGCGGCAGGTAGCCTAGCGGTTAGAGCGTTGGGGGCCGAGTTTGGCCGATGTAGGCCGTCATTGTAAATAAGAATGTGTTCTTAACTGACTTGCCTAGTTAAATAAAAAAATATTAAAAAACATCTTCAGAGTTGGCCGTGTATGTGTGTTTGTGAAAATGCACCAGCCTGAACAGACTATACCTATCTGAAGGAACACCTTGGTCATAAGAAATCTACATTTCTCATTATTATTATTATTATTGCAAGAGTCTGACTCCAAGAGTAACATTACTCACTGTGTAGCAATAGCCTAAAGTAGGCCCTGGAAAAGCAGGCCAGTGGTACATCACATCCTAGTTGTTTGATTAGGCTTGATTTCACTTTATAAGAATTCCTCTGTCAAATATACTTTTTGTTACATTCTGAAGCGTGGGGGGGGGGGGTTAGTGTGTGGTGTTGAGGTCTTGGGGTGTTCCATGGGGAGTGTGTTCAGGTGTGATTCTGTGTTAAGAACAAGAGAGGGGGATGTTGAGAGGTTCCCCTGATGAAAGAGAGGCCCCAAGAAGAGGGGGATGAAGAGGGATTGGAGGAGTGGACATTGTTCCTGAGGCACTGTTGTCCAAAAGGCAGCTGGTGTCCGGCATTGGGGTGATTTTGTGTGTGGGCGTGTGCGTGCATACACAAGTGTGTGTTGGTGTGTGTGTGTGTGACTGTATTAGTGAAAATGTGTGATTTTTAGTTTGGTTTTGTAAAAAATAACTTGTGTGTCTAGGTCTGGGCTTTGTTTGTTTATTTATGGGTTAAAGTCTCTCCGGACTGAGTGTTTACATGAGTGCATGTGCGTGAGTGGGTGCACATTTGTGTGCGTTTGTGCTTAGCCCTACACAGTGAGGTCCTCAGTCTGAGCTGAAGCTCAGCACTGCAGTGTGCATTAATTTTAAGCAAGGCTCTGTGTGTAGAGAGAGTGAAGCGGAGGCCTAGATAATTGGCTTGTTTTGGAGTGTCAGATCGCTGAAGAGGGGATAATGGCGGGCTCAAGCTGCTGCCACAAGGAGGGGGGGGCACTTTTTGTGAATGGGGCCCCTCACCTCTCCTGATCCTCCCCATTCAACCCCCGGTCAGCCCTTTGTGGCGAGGGGATGGGAACCCAGGAACCTGGCAGCTAACCGGCTGACCTTCTCGCACCTCTCCCCTAGCCCCCTTTCTCTCGTCACCCCCCCACCCCCTTTTCTCTTTCTCATCCCCCCCTAGTCTTCTATATTCTTCTTTCTCTCTGTTTGGGTGTCTTTGTGAACCCCCACTTTTTTATTTTCCAGTGCATCTATTTTATTTAACTTTTTTTTTTTCGCTCTTAAGAGAAAAAAAAGAAAAGGAACTCACCCTTAATTTAAGCGGGTGAAAGAAAAAGGGATGGAAGGAAGAGGGAAACAAAAGGCAGAGAAAAAAGAGGAGTGGAATTTAGTTATGGAAAAGTGAAGGAAATTGAGGAGAGAGAAAGCGAGGGAGGAAAATAGGCTTAAAATAAAAGGATGCAATTGATGAAAGAACGATAGAAAAAGTTAAAAAATAAATAATCCAAGACATTAACTGTATTAGGGGATGTTGTATAATTATTTAGTCTTTGTAAACACGCTCCTTTGCCTTATTGTCTACCTTCCCACTCTGTTCAACATTTCAATGGCTTTAGAAGGCACGAAACTAACTGCTTTCTTTAATATAGTCTTGGGCAGCTTCCCAAATGGCCCCCCAGGGGCCCTGTCCACTCTGACTGCTTGTACTAAACTCACAGAATACAATAAAGTAGATAATAAATTGTCAATTTCTATTAGAAACTAAAATTTGTCCTCTGAAAATAGAATGCTGTTAGCCGACATTGTATCTCTTTAAACATCTCTCTCTTCGCTCCAGGGAGGTCGCCTTCACCAGGCAGCTGCAGAAACAGTCCCCCAAGCTGTGCTACTACTACCTGGGCTTCTACATCCACTCCTGCCCCAAGATGCGATACAAGGTACAACACGTTTCCTTTGTCTTATGAACTTCTATTCTATACTCTGCTATGCTCTGCTCTGCTCCACTCTGTTCTACTCTACTATGTCCTACTATTGTCCTGTTCTACTCCCCAAGACCACAGTGACCTCCATCATTCTTAAATGGAAGAAGTTTGGAACCAGACTCTTCCTAGAGCTGGCTGCCCGGCCAAACTGAGCAATAAGGAGAGAAGGACCTTGGTCAGGGAGCTGACTAAGAACCCGATGGTCACTCGCTCCAGAGTTCCTCTATGGAGATGGGAGAACCTTTCAGAAGGACAACCATCTCACCAAGCAGGCCTTTATGGTCGAGTGGCTCGACGGAAGCCACTCCTCAGTAAAAGACACATAACAGCCCGTTCGGAGTTTGCCAAAAGGCACCTAAAGACCCCCAGACCATGAGAAACAAGATTCTCTGGTCTGATGAAACCAAAATTGAACTCTTTGGCCTGAATGCCGGGCGTCACGTCTGAAGGAATCCTGGCACCATCCCTACAGTGAAGCATGGGGGTGGCAGCATCATGCTGTGGGGATGTTTTTCAGCGGCAGGGACTGGGAGACTAGTCAGGATTGAGGGAAAGATGAAAGGAGCAAAGTACAGAGATATCCTTCATGAAAATCTGCTCCAGAGTGCTCAGGACCTCAAGACTGCGGCCAAGGTTCACCTTCCAACAGGACAACGACCCTAAGCACACAGCCAAGACAACGCAGGAGTGGCTTCGTGACAAGTCTCAATGTCCTTGAGTGGCTCAGCCAGAGCCCGGACATGAACCCGATCGAGCATCTCTGGAGAGACTTAAAAATAGCTATGTAGCGACACTCCCCATCCAACCTGCCAGAGCTTGAGAGGATCTGCAGAGAGGAAGGGGAGAAACTCCCCAAATACAGGTGTGCCAAGCTTGTAGCGTCATACCCAAGAATACTTGAGGCTGTAATCACTGCCAAAGGTGCTTTTAACAAAGTACTGAGTGAAGGGTCTTATGTAAATGTGAGATTTCAATTTTTTTATTTTTACAAAAATGTATAAAAACCTGTTTTTGATTTGTCATTATGAGGTATTTTGTGTAGATTGAGGCTGATGTTTTCATCCATTTTAGAATAAGGCTGTAAAGTAACAAAATGTGGAAAAAGTCAAGGGGTCTGAATACTTTCCGAATGCATTGTATGTGTGCAGTGGTGATGGGATTGATGATTGTAATGGATGTCTTCTCTTTTCTACGTCCAAATGGCACCCTGTTCCTTATATGTACTACTTTTGACCAGGCCCTATGCCCTACCAGGACCTAAAATGAACACCCGCAAGATTTTGGAATTGGCGGGTTGTCAGGGCTCCACAGTGCAAGCTTTTCATTCGCATTTGCAAATGATAATAAAGTTAGTCAAGTATGTGCACATTTATAGAAAAATAAATTCTGCAGTAGTGTTTCTTTTTGTTTCATAGCTGGTAGCTAATTACACAAAGACCTACGAATCCTATTATATACATACCACCTCGCACGACGCGCATCAACACTGCCTGGCTGGGGAGCTGTGTGCACTGTGATTTTAAGTTGATACATTTTTAGAAGCGCTGGTCTAATTTACTCGGAAGTCCACTAAAGTGAGCCTTTGTCCGTTGTTTTTTTTCACAAGCTAGGTAGTTTTTCAGTGTTTGAGTATGCTTCAGCAAAGACACATTGGCTACTAGTCAGATTCTCATTTCTCACAGGCACACTGTCAATGATGACTCCAGCAGCTTGAGTGCCCTCATTGCCATGGTTACCTCCTGCCCATATAGGTGGCAGCTGAACATGTCTGTGATATTTTAGTTAAGACTCTAATAAAATTAAATTGAGCCATAAACCACATCACCTCTTACTAGTAATGCATGTATTGTTGTAGAAACTTTATAAAGCATTCTCATGTCTATTCAATTTTTGCAAGTTGCTGTTAGATTTTTTTTATCTATCTGCCAGATTGGCTCGTGGACCAGAAAGTTAGTTTCAGGCCCTGTTCCGTACATAGTACACTACTTTTGACCCTGTACATAGTACACTACTTTTGACCCCGTACATAGTACACTACTTTTGACCCCGTGCAAGCGAGAAATTAAAGAGTGAGTTTTCTATTTGGGAGTGGTGTCTGTCCGTGTCGGAAAATGCATCGAAGGGGAACGGAGACACCTGTGGAAGGTCTTGATGCCCCCCCTTAGACTCCACTCTGGCCCCTGCCTTATCTCTCTGGCCAGTCGCTACAGCGTTCTGTTTCTCTTACTAAAACACCAGTACATTCAGATGGCCACGTTCCTTAAAGCCCTATCCTGGCCTCATGGAGAGCTCTTCCTCCTCTCCTTTTTCTCCCTCTCCCTCCTCTGTGTTATTCTAGGTGCAAGGGCCTCAACAGGGAGAGAGCAGTCAGAACTAGTATCCTGGCGTTCTTTTTTTTCTTCTTCTTCGTAATTTTCACTCCCCTTCTATTTTTCTTTTCGCCCTCCTTGCCACACTGACTCCAGGCGTCTGACTGAAAGGCCAGAAGCTGGCGCAGTTAGCGTTAGCCCCTACTCCTGTGTCTGTGGGCCCCTCTACTAAGGAGCAAGGCACTGGTCCAGAACCATATTTATATAGCTTTGCTCTTGTCCATAAAATGTGTAACAACAGCCCATTACCTATATGAGAGCTGTGTTCTCTCACTCTGTGCTGTTACTTTTCTCACTTAGTGTGCAGAGTTGCTACTGCACTTTAACTTAAGACAGACATTGTAGAAGCCCTATGCCCCAACAACTCCCAGTTGAGGTAGAAACATCCAGGCCTAGGTTGGCATTCAACTAAAACCAATAATCAGTCTGTATTTTGAACTAGGTAGAGTAGAGACCAGAGTGTTATGTATTCGAGGCCCGGCCAGGACATCTCTGGAACATGAACAGAACATCATGTCAGCAATTCCATTGGTAAAGCCATGTGATTCCAGCAGCGAGGGGCTAAGCGCTAAAACAGGTGTGCGTGCTACAGAGCCGACACACACACACATACATCGAGACAGACAGGGAATCCATTAGACCAGAACAGCTGATGCATACACTACCGTTCAAAAGTTTGGGGTCACTTAGAAATGTCCTTGTTTTTTGTCCATTAAAATAATATCAAATTGATCAGAAATACAGTGTAGAAATTGTTATCATTGGAACACACAAGTGATGGTTGCTGATAATGGGCCTCTGTACGCCTGTGTAGATATTCCATTCAAAATCAGCCGTTTCCAGCTACAATAGTCATTTACAACATTAACAATGTCTACACTGTATTTCTGATCAATTTGATGTTATTTTAATGGACAAAAAAATTGCTTTTCTTTAAAAAACAAGGACATTTCTAAGTGACCCCAAACTTTTGAACAGTAGTGTATACAGTAAAGGGAGGGAGGAATTGAGGGAGAGAAGGGACAAATGTAAATAAAAGTGATGGACTGGCCCAGTGCAGATAGGGGAAGCGAGGGATGGAGAGAGGGAAAAGGAGCGAGTAGGGGAGATCAGACTGGGCTGCTAGAACCATTAGCAGTTGAGGGAAAGGTCAGTGGAGATGGCTACTGTAACTCAGCAACATGAGGAAGAGTGTGTGTGAGACACATACATTAGGACCTGGACGAATTTTTTTTTTAAATTGTTTTTATTTTACAAACCTGTTTTTGCGATATTCGTTAGTATCTTGGCAAGGAAAACAAAACACGAAGCGGATTTAACTTCTTTAGGGAAACATCCAGAGTTAAATGTATTTGGTTTCTAAGCTATAGCACACTATTTTACATACAGCAGCATTTTCTGTATTTGGGTGTGTATGTGTTTGCGCATCTGCACTGTGTGTGTGTTTGGGTGCCTTTGCGGGGTTGTATGCGTAGAATCCCAAACACACTTTTGTCAGTCGCGTTTGTTACCACATTTTCCTGCCCCTCCACCATTGGTATTTACCCACCCCACCCCCCTTGCCCCCTCTATCTTATTGGGGGAGGGGCGGGGGGCATTCACTACCTTCATATTTAACTCGCCCTATTTTACCCCAGGGAGAGACGGAGCTGGGGTGAGAAGGTTGCCCAGTTCCCACCTTCTCAAACACTCAAAACACACACTTGAAACACATGCCCACTGTGTCCCATTATGGGCTTATTTGCATTTGTGACCAAACTAGCCTAATTAATGCACAGACGTGCTTGTGAGATTGTTTTGGTCACAAGATGTCTCCGTCAGAAGTACCGACAGGACAATGTGCTTGTGTTGTGTGTCCCCTGGGCTCAGGGACTTAGTGAGGGCTCCTCAGTTCTTCCGCCGGGCCCTTAAAGGGACACAACATGACCACTTGAACTCTACTGGACACCTCTCAGCAGTGAGCAATCTCAAACATATCTCTTTCTCACCCGCCCTATAGATCTCTCTTTCTCGCTCTCTCTCTCTCCGCCCCCGCCCTCTGTCTCACCATTTCTATCGAGTCTCCTTTGAATGTTCCACAAGTATGTGGAAAGAAACCTAAAATGCCTGTTCAGTCTCTTCACTTTTCAGCACAGTTGGATGGTAGGAAGCATGGGATTTTACTTGCCATTATACAATGGGTGGGTTTAATCCTGGATGCTGATTTTGGTTAAAACCACATTCCAGCCTGTGTCTATTCCACAAGTTTCCACCGGCTAAAGCTATGATGTTGAAATGCCTATTTACTCTGTTCCATTTCACTGCTCAATCCAATGTTTCATCAGCCCAACCAAGCAATTTATAAACTTGATAGCCACTATAAAAAGCATCTAGACATTATTTCTTTTAGACTAGCATTTGGTTTTCAACACTGGAGATTTGTATAAACCTTGCTCTGTCATTTTCAACATTGTTGATCTCCAGCTGTCCCATAGTAATGGACGAGTCAGGACGAGGCACACTGTTTCTCAGCCAGTCGAAATCATGAATTGGCTGGCATAATTTGTATGGATATCAATAGAAAACAGATAAAATGAAACTAAATGCAGCTAGTTTGCAGTCTTTCCAGCTACAGTTTGAAGTGATTGTTGGCTAGCTCCTCTGAACAACAGTGTCCTGACGAGAGAGCACATTTGTGACCGACCGTCTCGATTCGGTTTTATGTAGCAAAATTTGAAATGGTGTTTTTTACATTGGATAAAAGTAGAGATTCAGAGCTAGAGAATGGTATATCAAACACTATAGTTAATGAACAATGAGAAAGTAATTCTGCTTTGAAAGTTGTAACCTCACTTTTTAGAAAAAAGCCCTTGAATGTTTTGGTAAATCTACTGGAGAGCTCTTTTTTTGTCTACACCCATTCAGCATCGTTCACACCCTCTTAAGCCTTAGCCCGCCCATCTCTTTAAGGATTCACGTGAGGCCATGTACTAAACAATCAAATATTTCAAGACTAAAGGCTGGTTTATACTACGGGTGTATTCGTGAATTCAAACTTGAGTGCCAGAGTGCGCCCTGGACGTTTGTAAACTCAATGTCTACAGATTGTCCTTTTGTAAATTCAGAGTGTTTCGATCTCGGAGCGTTCAGAGCGCAAACTGGAAGCTCTGGCCGAGGAGTAGGGTTGATCCGAGTGTTCTGACCTAACAGCAGTCAAGCTAACTGGCTAACGTTTTTCTAGCTTGCTAGCTACTTCCAGACACATGAGAGAACAGTTCAATCTGACCATTTTACTCGCCCTAGCAGAGCTGGTTAGGCTGTTTTTATGTTATCCAGAGAGTTGTTGACTGTAACTGTGCTGCTAGAATATCTTAACTATGCTTTTTTGCAAACGTTTACTGACACGTCCATATTCAACAGGTGTTGAGCGTTCGCAAATTTGTCAGTCATTCTGCACTCTGACACACACAGATGAGTGCTCTGAAATCAGAGTAGATAGCCAGAACGATTTACCATCTTCGTCTATCGACAGTTGTTGCAGTGACATCATGAACATTCTATTGAAATGGTTACTTGCATAGTGGGGCCTTTTTGTTTAGACACGTAGCTAGCTAAACAATTAAGCATAATCCCAACTCATAACTTTACTACCTGGCATGAATCTGCAGGTAACTAACAAACCAGGTTCAATGTTAGCTAGCTAACATTAGGCTATAACTAGCAATGCAAATAGATCTGAGATATGAATAATACACAGATCATACACATAACGTTAGCTAGCGATCCAGCCAGCTAACATTAGCTAGCTACCTAACACTATGCTTTAACTGCCTTTTCCCTATAGGCTGTCTCATCATTGTCGGTGATCAAGCCTACCACTGTTGTGTCGTCAGCAAACTTAATGATGGTGTTGGAGTCATGCTTGGCCACGCAGTCGTGTGTGAACAGGAAGTACAGAAGGGGACTAAGGACGCACCCCTGAGGGTCCCCCGTGTTTAGGATCAGCGTGGCAGATGTGTTGTTGCCTACCCTTTCCACCTGGTGGGGCGTCAGGAAGTCCAGGAAACCTGTTGCAGAGGGAGGTGTTTAGTCCCAGGGTCCTTAGCTTAGTGATTTGTGTGCACTATGGTGTTGAAGGCTGAGCTATAGTCAGTGAACAGCATTCTCACATAAGTGTTCCTTTTGTCCAAATGGGAAAGGGCATTGTGGAGTGCGATTGAGATTGCGTCATCTGTGGATCGGTTGGGACTGGGTCTAGGGTTTCCGGAATGATGGTGTTTATGTGAGCCATGACCAGCCTTTAAAAACACTTCATGGTTACCGAGGTGAGTGCTACGGTAGTCATTTAGGCAGGTTACCTTCGCTTTCTTGGGCACAGGGTCTCCTTGAAACATGTAGGTACTGTCAGTGAAGACACTTGACAGTTGGTCCGCGCGTGCTCTGAGTACCCATCCTGGTAATCCATCTCTCCCCTGCGATCTTGTGAATGTTGACCTATTTAAAGGTCTTGCTCACAATCGCTACGAAGAGCGTGATCACACAGTCGTCCGGAACAGCTAGTGCTCTCATGTATGCTTCAGTGTTGCTTGCCTCAAAGTGAGAATAAAAGGCACAAATGGTCTGGTAGGCTCACTTCACTGGGCAGCTCACGGCTAGGTTTCCCTTTGTAGTCGGTAATAGTTTGCAAGCCCTGCCACATCCAACAAGCGTCAGGTAAATATAGATTCAATCCTGCCTTTTGTGGATATTGAACATTTCTGAGATATTTGATTTAATCTCATGAAACATGGGACCAACACTTGAACATTTTTGTTCAGTATAGCTTACCCACCTTTTTTTACCACTACGTCACTGGACCCAACAAACCCACACCATCTGCAAAAAATGCGTCAGACTTTGACATTGCGAGCATGGGTGAATCGGCCCTGAAGAGCCACATGAAGGGGGAAAGACACAACGCTGCATCCTGTGCTGGCTCCAGTTTTACATTTGGACTTTTTCTCTGCAACAACCTCCGGAGCTTCATTCACGGGGCACCTGCGATATTCTGCTTTATCAAGCGACAGCCATGCTCCTGCCGTTCTGGTGGCCATTCACATGCCATTTTCCTCACACAGCCCGCCCTTCTCCCAACCGGCAACATTAAGCTGCCAGTTGGAAACAAGACACTTTTTCGTAGCTATTGAGAAGTATATTCTCAAATGCCCAATAAAAACAGTCATTAAGCTGGAATTGTGTAGTAATGTGAATAGGAAATGTGTGTACACCAGTAGGCATGTCCCAGAATTATCAGTTCTGACTTACCACTCATGTATGTAGTAAGGTAGGGATTAATACTATCATTTTTTATATATTTATGAGGTTGTGGCAATTATACTGCCTTCTGGTGGCAACTAGAAACAATTGCATAATATTGACTTATTACATTGATGGTCCTTAAATAAATATTAGTGCTTGAAAAAGTACTTCAAAGTACTTGAATTTGACTTGCCACTGTGTGTACGAAACCCTGTGTAAGTACAACATGTTTATGTTTTTGGGTTATTACATATCTTCTAAACTACCCACAATGCACTATTTCTCAACTTCATATGGAGGATCTACTCTGTGCTACGTCGTTCTTATGCTCAAGCTGTTCTTATGCTCAAGCTGGCTAACGTTAGCCACGCTAACATGTAATTACATTTCAGACCAAGTGTTGGCGGTGGTGAGTTACAATCCACCAATCTCGATGGGGCGCGTATAGCCATGCAGCATACTCTTTACAGATTTTGTGTTATCTAGTGGGAGCCTGTTAGCTTGATTAGTAATGCCTAGAACTACAAATGTGAAAGCTATGTAATTTTTTAAAAATTACAACTTACTGAACAGTTGCTAAAGCTATGTGATAAGGCAGCTGTGGTCTCCAAATAGCATTTAAATGTTTTTTTTATTGTACGCTGTAAAGCTTCGACTTTCCAAAAATGTCTAGCCAACCATCCATTCTCTATGGGACCCTCAGTCCCAGTTCCAAGCCCAGCTCTGCACAATGGATCGGACAGACACTCCACAGCCAGCTCCCTGGACCAGCTCCAGTCTATAGCTTCATAGCAGGACTATTGGAAAAGCTAGTTGGAGGGGCTCCAGGTCTGGTGTGGATTGGCCTTTTGGACTCGCTGAGGTGTGACTTGGCGTGGACTGTCACACATGCACACCACTAAGGTGCTGTAGCTGCAGGAGGATAGGGGACAGGACCTTCTGACATGAGTCATGCTTCATCTATATCCCTCCGCCCTCCACCACCCGCAGAATGAGTTGAGAACACACTCCAAACAGAGGAATATTGTAGATATTGGTGGTTGGTGGTGGATGAGGTGAGTTTCCCCTTTACTATGTAAAGCACTTTGAGTTCTGGAAAAGCACTATATGAATTCAATCAATTATTATTATAAGCCTAGATCAGGGGTGTCAAACTCATTCATTTCGATTAGGACCTAGACAACCATGTGAAGGGAGTTCTTTACTAATTATTGATTCATCAATCTAAGTACAAGGGAGGAGTGAAAACCCGCAGACACTCGACCCTCCGTGGAATGAGTTTGACACGTGGCCTATATGTTGAAAAGCCATCTCTCCTCTCTCCCCATCTCTCTTACCAAGAGCTATACTCTAACCAATAACCAGAGATGGTTAAGAATTCCATAGACACATTTAATTCCAGCCTGGTCCCAGAGTGGTCTATTGGAGCTGTATTGCCAAACACCTACTCTAATACTGTGGAAGGACACCCCTAGCGGTACTGCAGTCGTATTGCACCATGTATTTTTTCATCAGTGCTTCAACAGGTTGTCTCAGTGCTCTCAGAAAGGGGGAGCCTCAAACACACACGACTGACTGCTCATAAAGTATGGCATCGTAAATACTCTCAATGTGGCAATAGTAAAGATTCACAACTTCATTCATTTGTATATCAGTTTTTAATTACAGTTTGAACTGATTTGTGTAGACATGTTTTATCTCTGTAGTTGTAAAACATAAACAAGTCTTTATCCCGGTTTCTCTGCTCACTGCTCTTTCTCCCTCTTTCCTCACCTCTCTATCTCTGTCCCTGGCTTTCTCCTTCCATCTGGCACCAACAATCTTGCACAACCAACCTACATTTAATTTACAGCTATTGTTTTTATTTCCCCCCTTTTATTTTGTACAGACTGGAGAACTAAAAAGTGTTTTTGTAATTTTTAATTTCTTTGGAGATTTAGAAGCTATTTTTAAATATTGACTAAGCAAGCAAAAGTTTGATGGTGATCATTTGATAAATGAGGCAGTTGGTTACTTGGCTTAAGTTAGTTTCGACAAGACCTGGGCTTGTAGGACCTGACAAAGAGCATTAGTTTTCAAGGCCCCTTAATGTAACATACAGTGCATTCGGACAGTATTCAAACCCCTTGACCTTTTCCAATTTTGTTACATTACAGCCTTATTCTAAAATGGATGAAATTGTTACTTTTTCCTCATCAATGGCTTCCGAGTTGTGCAGCGGTCTAAGGCACTGCATCTTAGTGCAAGAGGCGTCACTACAGTCTATGGCTCAACTCTAGTCTGAATCACATCCGGCCATGATTGGGAGTCCCATAGGGCGGCGCACAATTTGCCCAGTGTCGTCCAAGTTTGGAGGGTTAGGCCGTCATTGTAAATAAGAATGTGTTCTTAACTGACTTGCCTAGTTAAATAAAGGTTAAATAAAAATTATAATAATAAAAAATCAATCTACACACAATACCCCATAATGAGAAAGCAAAAACAGTTTTTTTTATATTTTATTTTTGTTGCTAATTTATATATATTTTTAAACATGGTATTTACATAATTATTCAGACCCTTTACTCAGTACTTTGTTGAAGCAACTTTGGCAGTGATTACAGCCTCATCTTCTTGGTTTTGACACTACAAGCTTGGCACACCCCCATTCTTCTCTGCAGATCCTCTCAACCTCACAGGTTGAATGGGGAGGGTCGCTGCACAGCTATTTTCAGGTCTCTCCAGAGATGTTAGATTGGGTTCAATTCTGGGCTCTGGTTGGGCTACTCAAGGACATTCAGAGACTTGTACCGAAGCCACTCCTGCCTTGTCTTGGCTGTGTGCTTAGGGTCGTTGTCCTGTTGGAAGGTGAACCTTCGCCCCAGTCTGAGGTCCTGAGCAGGTTTTCATCAAGGATCTCTCTGTACTTTCCTCCGTTCATCTTTCCCCCTATCCTGACTAGTCTCCCAGTCCCTGACGCTGAAAAACATCCCCACAGCATGATGCTGCCACCACCATGCTTCACCATAGGGATGATGCCAGGTTTCCTCCAGACGTGACGCTTGGCATTCAGGCCAAAGAGTTCAATCTTGGTTTCATCAGACCAGAGAATCTCATTTCTCATAGTCTGAGAGTCTTTAGGTGCCTTTTGGCAAACTCCAAGCGGGCTGTCATGTGCCTTTTACTGAGAAGTGGTTTCCGTCTGGCCACTCTACCATAAAGGCCTGATTAGTGGAGTGCTGCAGAGATGGTTGTCCTTTTGGAAGGTTCTCCCATCTCCAAAGAGGAACTCTGGAGGTCTGTCAGAGTGACCATAGGGTTCTTGGTCACCTCCCTGACCAAGGCCCTTCTCCCCTGTTTGCTCAGTTTGGCCGGGCAGCCAACTCTAGGAAGAGTCTTGGTGGTTCCTAAATTCTTCTATTTAAGAATGATGGATACCACTGTGGTCTTGTGGAACATCAATGCTGCAGAGTTGTTTTGGTACCCTTCCCCAGATGTGTGCCTCGACACAATCCTGTCTCGGCGCTCTACAGACAATTCCTTCGACCTCATGGCTTGGTTTTTGCTAAGGAGGCGAAAGAAATGCACACCTGTTTAGGCGAGGTGCTAACTAGTAGAGTTAAAGAAAATTGGAGCTGCAGACTCTAGCAGCTTGGTTTTTACTCTGACTTGCACTGTCAACTGTGGGACCTTATATAGACAGGTATGTGCTTTTCCAAATCATGTCCAATCTATTTAATTTACCACAAGTGGACTCCCAAGGTGTAGAAATATCTCAAGGATGATCAATGGAAACAGGAGCTCTATTTCAAATCGCATAGCAAAGGGTATAAATGCTTATGTACTGTAAATAAGGTATTTATTTTATTTTTTTATACTTTTGTAAAAATGTTTGCTTTGTCATTATGGGGTATTGTGTGTAGATTGTTGGAAAAAAATATTGACTGCATTTTAGAATAAGGCTGTAACATAAAAAAATGTGGAAAAAGTCAAGGGGTCTGAATACTTTCTGAATGCACTGTACTAACACACATGGACAAACTCACACATAGACAGTTAAAGACACACACACATATACACACACACACACTGGTGCCCAGGGGTGAGGGAGGTAATGAGAGAGTTACATAAAGTGGCTGTTACTCTTGTTCTTATTGTTCTCTCTGAAAGAATGTCTCAAACTGAACCCAGAAAACCATTTAAGTTTCCACATAAAGAGCGAGTGAGTGAAATTACTGAAAGAGGGAGGAAGGGACAGATTGAGAGTAAAGAGTGACAAAACGGTTGCCAAATGAGAAAAGGAGGGAAGACAATGAAAATAAGTAAGGAATATTTGTTGCTTGTGGTGGTAGTTGACAGCCTTTTTAATGAGTTTATTTTTTGCAACAGCTGTAGCTACCTCCCCTCAGTCTCATTAAGGTCAATTCTTAGTCTAATAAAAACACAGAGAGCAAGCCATCGACAATCACTAGTCAATAACAATTAATCATCCATGTTGCCTTGCTGTGTGTGCATGTTAAGTAGAAAGCCCAACAGGTTTGAATTAAGTCTGAAAAGTTGTAATATCTTTGAGAATTTACATTTAAATCACCTTGTATGACTGTATCCCCTGGAGTTTTAAATTGCTGTTGCATTTTTTTTTTTTAAGTTAATTCAAATGTATAAAAAAAGGACATAAAGACAAAGAAAGGACAAAGAAAAATTACATAATACAGTATTTATTTTTCAGTAAATTGAGTATAATCTGTAAAACTGATGTGGTCCTGTGCACTGTGCAGTAACTGTAGAAGTCTTGACGGTACTGGATTAGCTAATGTATTAATGAGTTGTAGCCTGAGGGTAAGACTCACCTGCACCTTGGCTAAGGTTCCCATGATATCAACTAGATATGACAAACTACCTCGCCTGCACAGGCACGTCCATTCATCCTAATTTCCTTACAAAACACTCACGTATGTACACAGAACAAAAAGTAAAGTTAACATTAAAAGATTTTACTTAGTTACAGTTCATATAAGGAAATATGCCTTGATCTATGGATTTCACATGACTGGTAATACAGATATGAATCTATTGGTCAGAGATACCTTACAAAAAAGATATGGGCGTGGATCAGAAAACCAGTCAGTATCTGGTGTGACCACGCTTAACCCGCTGCACCAACGTGTCGGCGGAAACACCGTACACCTGGCAACCGTGTCAGCTTGCATGCGCCCGGCCCGCCACAGGAGTCGCTAGAGCTCAATGGGACAAGGACATCCCGGCAGGCCAAACCCTCCCCTAACCCGGACGATGCTGGGCCAATTGTACATCTCCTCATGGGTCTCCCGGTCGCGGCCGGCTGCTACATTGCCGGGTATCGAACCAGGATCTGTAGTAACGCAGCTAGCACTGCGATGCAGTGCCTTAGACCGCTGCACCATTCAGGAGGCCCCAGAACTGGGACATTTTGAGCTTTCAGGAATTATGTACAGATCCTTGCGACATGGGGCAGTGCGTTACCATGCTGAAACATGATGTGATGGCGGCAGATGAATGGCACGACAATGGTCCATTCAATCTGTTCACAACGCTGACGTCAGCAAACTGCACGCCCACACTACGCCATACAAGCTGTCTGCCATCTGTCCGGTACAGTTGAAACTGAGATTCATGTGTGAAGAGCACAATTCTCCAGCAAAGGTGAGCATTTGCCTGCTGAAGTCTGTTTTGATGCCAAACTGCTGTCAGGTCAAGACCCTAGTGGGGACGACAAGCTTGCAGATGAGCTTCCCTGAGAAGGTTTCTGATAGTTTGTGTAGACATTCTTCGGTTGTGCAAACCCACATATTTCATCAGCTGACTGGCTAGCTGTGTTAAGACGATCCCGAAGGTGAAGAAGCCGGATATGGAAGTCCTGGGCTGTCGTGGTTACACGTGGTCTGCAGTTGAGAAGCCGGTTGGTCGTACTGCCACATCCGGCTGAGGAGTATTTCTGTCTCTAATAAAGCCCTTTTTAATAAGCCCCCCCTTCCATCTCTCTCTGTGTAAGCCTCAAGGTATTCATTGCCACACTGTTGTGGTGTGTTATTCTTTCCTCTGAATTTTATAAGCTAAACACTCTCCCCTCCCTCTCCTTTTTCCTGCTCTCCCCTAAATTGGAGCCTTTCTTTCTGACAGTTAAGTGTTGTTTGATTTAAGTTTGACAGGAGACCACCAACATGGTGCCTCACAGTAGAAACCTTTTGTATAAAGTTTTTCAATAATTTCTTTCTCACTTTTATGCCTCACCATCATCCTCAGTTTTCATAATTTTTATATTGAATAAAAATATATACGCAACTGAAATAAAAGATGCTAGATATTTTTAATTTGCACAAAAATCGTATCTTTCAAATTTTGGGCACATCGCAGGCTGCGTCCTTGCCCAGTCATGTGAAACCCATAGATTAGGGCCTAATGAATGTATTTCAATTGACTAATTTCTTTATATGAGCTGTTGCATGTTGCTTTTATATTTTTGTTCAGTATATTTATTTGTCTTCATTTGCGGGCTTTTCCCTTGTACTGTCCGTTATTTAGACAAATCAACGCATTTTTATCTCCTATCTCTAGAATGAGCAGTCCAGTCTATTCTCTCTTTTTTCAGTCCTCTCCTCTGTCCTCCACTGAGTGTGTGTGTGTGTGTGTGTGTGTGTGTGTGGGCATCCGTGTGTGTTTTCCTCTCCTTCCATCTCTCTCTGTGTAAGCCTCAAGGTATTCAGTGGCAGGCAGCAACATGTTCAGCTTAGTAGTGCGACTCGCAGAACTCGGCTTGTACTCTTTCGTTGTTATTCACTCTTGTATTCTAGAATTCAGGATATCTTCTGATCCCAGACCTGCTGTAAAAAGTGGGCGGGTCCCACTCTGTAGCGCTATGCTATTTACCATAAACATTAGATATTATGTAGCAGCACTGTGTGCTTATGCCTCATCAGCTCAACAGGTCTGGGCACAGTAACATGTCCTTTTTCTCCCTCCATCTCTTTCTTTCTGTGCAAAGAAAGCAGCCACTGTGCAGGTTTGGATGAAAGAGGGAGGGTGGGAGGGAAATAATATGTTAAATGAATTGGACAATTTTACTGAGAGAAACCATTGCCACACTGTTGTGGTTTGTCATGTTATTCTTTCTCTATTGTGCAGCGGAGTAAAATGTATTTTTATAATGTGTTGTATTTGTCTAGGATCCGTTTTCTTTAATTATCGTGGTGTGTGCGTTATCTGTTAAATTAGCGCAGTGACGACTGTTATAGTATGTGTTGACACTGGAGGGTCTATCTGTCCTACTTTCTCTTTTTTATTTATATTCTCTTGTTTCCACTTCTTTCCTTTCTCTCTCTTTGTTCCGCACTTTCTAGGTCAGTGTTTGGCTGATGTTCATGTCTTTTTCGAAGATCTCATTTCAAAATCAAACCCCGAATATGGGTTTGGCGGATGTCAACGTTGTGAACAGAGTGCCCCATAGTGGTGGTGGGTTTATGGTATGGGCAGGCATAAGCTACGGACAACGAACACAATTGCATTTTATCTGTGAATTTGAATGCACAGAGATACTGTCACGAGATCCTGAGGCCCATTGTCGTGCCATTCATCCTCCGCCATCACCTCCTGTTTCAGCAGGATAATGCACGCCCCCTTGTCACAAGGATTTGTACACAATTCCATGAAGCTGAGAATTTCCCAGTTCTTCCATGGCCTGCATTCTCACCAGATATGTCATCCATTGAGCATGTTTGGGTTGCTCTGGATCGGTGTGTAGGACAGCGTGTTTCAGTTCCCGCCAATATCCTGCAACTTCGCACAGCCATTGAAGAGGAGTGGGACTACATTCCACAGGCCACAATCAACAGCCTGATCAACTCTATGTGAAGGAGCTGTGTCGCACTGCATGAGTTAAATGGTGGTCACACCAGACACCAACTGGTTTTCTGATCCACGCACCTACCTTCTTGTTTAAGGTATCTGTGACCAACAGATGCATATCTGTATTCCCGGTCGTGAAATCCATAGATTAGGGCCTAATGAATGTATTTAAATTGACTGATTTCCTTATGAACTGTAACTCAGTAAAATCTTTTGAAATTGTTGCATTTATATTTTTGTTCAGTGTATTATTTTTTCCTGCTCGCTTTTTTTAACAAATCATTAATAGCCGTGGTCTGGTGCTGCGATCTGGGGATAATTGATCCTGCCAGGGAGAGAAGACAGGGTTGAGTGGCCAGGAGTTTGGGTTTACGGGACCATGTCAGACGATTGACTCATTGAGTTTTACTGGCCGTGGATGGAGGGATAGAGAGAGGGAGGAGGGGTGGGAGTGTTGCAGGGGTGAAAGTAAGGTGGAGTTTGGACCTGGTGGGACTCTGAGGAGAGCCAGACCTTGCTATCTGGCAGCCATAGGTGTTTGCCTTGCCATTAACTCGGACTGGTTTATTTTTCAAAATTGCAAATGCGCCTCTGTCGAGTTCTATGAAACAAGCAAGGCTTTTTTAGGGAGAGGTTTGTGGGTGGGGCTGTGTGGCTGGGACTGGGGCAGTATATGTTTGTCTACCATTTCCCTTCCCATAAAAGACCTGGGGAGATATGGAGAAGGCTGGGACTACGGTTGAAGTCGGAAGTTTATATACACCTTAGCCAAATACATTTTAAACTCCTTGTCTTAGGTCAGTTAGGATCAACACTTTATTTTAAGAATGTGAAATGTCAGAATAATAGTAGAGAGAATTATTTCAGCTTTTATTTCATTCATCACATTCCCAGTGGGTCAGAAGTTTACATACAGTGGGGAGAACAAGTATTTGATACACTACCGATTTTGCAGGTTTTCCTACTTACAAAGCATGTAGAGGTCTGTAATTTTTATCATAGGTGCAGCACTTCAACTGTAAGAGACGGAAAATCACATTGTATGATTTTTAAGTAATTCATTTGCATTTTATTGCATGACATAAGTATTTGATCACCTACCAACCAGTAAGAATTCCGGCTCTCACAGACCTGTTAGTTTTTCTTTAAGAAGCCCTCCTGTTCTCCACTCATTACCTGTATTAACTGCACCTGTTTGAACTCGTTACCTGTATAAAAGACACCTGTCCACACACTTAATCAAACAGACTCCAACCTCTCCACAATGGCCAAGACCAGAGAGCTGTGTAAGGACATCAGAGATAAAATTGTAGACCTGCACAAGGCTGGGATGGGCTACAGGACAATAGGCAAGCAGCTTGGTGAGAAGGCAACAACTGTTGGCGCAATTATTAGAAAATGGAAGAAGTTCAAGATGACGGTCAATCTCCCTCTGTCTGGGGCACCATGTAAGATCTCACCTCGTGGGGCATCAATGATCATGAGGAAGGTGAGGGATCATCCCAGAACTACACGGCAGGACCTGGTCAATGACCTGAAGAGAGCTGGGACCACAGTCTCAAAGAAAACCATTAGTAACACACTATGCCGTCATGGATTAAAATCCTGCAGCTCACGCAAGGTCCCCCTGCTCAAGCCAACGCATGTCCAGGCCCGTCTGAAGTTTGCCAATGACCATCTGGATGATCCAGAGGAGGAATGGGAGAAGGTCATGTGGTCTGATGAGACAAAAATTTAAAAAAATTGAACTCCACTCGCCGTGTTTGGAGGAAGAAGAAGGATGAGTACAACCCCAAGAACACCATCCCAACCGTGAAGCATGGAGGTGGAAACATCATTCTTTGGGGATGCTTTTCTGCAAAGGGGACAGGACGACTGCACCGTATTGAGGGGAGGATGGATGGGGCCATGTATCGCGAGATCTTGGCCAACAACCTCCTTCCCTTAGTAAGAGCATTGAAGATGGGTCGTGGCTGGGTCTTCCAGCATGACAACGACCCGAAACACACAGCCAGGGCAACTAAGCAGTGGCTCCGTAAGAAGCATCTCAAGGTCCTGGAGTGGCCTAGCCAGTCTCCAGACCTGAACCCAATAGAACATCTTTGGAGGGAGCTGAAAGTCCATATTGCCCAGCGACAGCCCTGAAACCTGAAGGATGGAGCAGTGGGCCAAAATCCCTGCTGCAGTGTGTGCAAACCTGTTCAAGAACTACAGGAAACGTATGATCTCTGTAATTGCAAACAAAGGTTTTTGTACCAAATATTAAGTTCTGCTTTTCTGATGTATCAAATACTTATGTCATGCAATAAAATGCAAATTAATTACTTAAAAATCATACAATGTGATTTTCTGGATTTTTGTTTTAGATTCCGTCACTCACAGTTGAGTACCTATGATAAAAATTACAGACTTCTACATGCTTTGTAAGTAGGAAAACCTGCAAAATCGGCAGTGTATAAAATACTTGTTCTCCCCACTGTACACTCAATTAGTATTTGGTAGCATTGCCTTTAAATTGTTTAACTTGGGTCAAACATTTAGGGTAGCCTTCCACAAGCTTCCCACAATAAGTTGGGTGAATTTTGGCCCATTCCTCCTGACAGAACTGGTGTAACTGAGTCAGGTTTGTAGGCCTCCTTGCTCGCACACGCTTTTTCAGTTCTGCCCACAAATGCTCTATAGGATTGAGGTCAGGGCTTTGTTATGGCCACTCCAATACCTTGACTTTGTTGTCCTTAAGCCATTTTGCCACAACTTTGGAAGTATGCTTGACTGGTAATACATGCACTGTCAACTGTGGGACCTTATATGGACAGCTGTGGGCTTTTCCAAATCATGTCCAATCATTTGAATTTACAACAGGTGGACTCCAATCAAGTTGTAGAATCATCTCAAGGATGATAAATGAAACAAAATACACCTGAGCTCAATTTAGAGTCACATAGCAATGGGTCTGAAGACTTATGTAAATATGTTTTTCCAGTTTTTTATTTTTAATACATTTGCAAAATGTCAAAACAGTTTTCGCTTTGTCATTATGGGGTAATGTGTGTAAAGTACCCATTGTCAGATTACATTAGATTTGTGTTTTACCCAATTATTTAGATCAATGTTGAGCCTACCCGTGATGTGATTAACTGTAAATAGTAATTTCTATTAGCTAATTCAATTATGGTTTCTGTCACCCGAGAATTAGCTAAATACGACTGCTTGTGTTAGACCAATCTTTCCCCAGTTAGCGCTAGGACTAATATAGCCTACTTTTTCTAGTTTGGATGATTGTGTTATGCTGTCGCCACTTCTGTGAATGTCTGAAAATTGCATACAAAAATTAACTGGTCACATTCAGGACATAACGTTGTAAGGACTGTGTTTGTGCAAAATGTTTCTGTGAAAGAAAAGTGTTGCCAGCTCAAACGCTGACTGTTGCGTCAATCGAAACTGGACGTTCTAAATAAGTGTTCTAATCACACCGGTTTGAGCATACGCTGCAGGGACCACTGTAGAAGGATCACACCCATGTGTTGGTACTCGTCAAAGGGTTAAGACTCTCTGAGACTCAGAGAATGAGAGTGGAGGTCATTGTGAACTGTGTGTGAAAGTAAGGAGGGAGATGCAGTATTTATTGGTCTTTGGCTGAATGATAGTGTGTAATTGTAGTTTTACATTTTTTAATTGCCTAATCTAATTTAGCCTACATTCCTTAACTGTCTATTTTAATGTTTTTCCAATACACTCATTAGTCATTGAGATACAGTAAAGACCTACCTATTCATAGCACCAGAATGACATTAGTGATCCAGACAGTTGTCAAGTTATTGGTGGAGCCAGTCAATTCAGCATTGTTAGGGAATAGATTACTAACAAACCTCTTTGCTCTTCCTAGCACTACTTAGTACTGTATGTTGTAGCTGCACAGAATGATAGGGAAAAGTAAATTGAGCCAAAGGGTTATGTTGAGCCACGCTTGTTTCCAAGAAACCATACACAAAATTAATAATTTGAACAAATATTTAAGAAGATCTCATCATTTCATGGTGACTGAAGGAAGAAACCACATGGAAAACGTGGTAAGCAAGTTAGGTTTTCACCAAGTTAAATGAATTTGTGTTAGAGGTTTTCAAAGTATTTTATTTTAAGATTATGTACATCAGTTGGGGTTTTCTAACCTTCAATATGAGGTCTTAAACCTAGCATGAAAGTGCATCCTTGTAGCTATGTGTGCTTATAAAGTCAAAATTTGCCATGGGGTAAATTGAGCCATTGGAAAGTTGAGTAAATTGAAATGTTTTCTTCCCAGGCCTAATGCAAGGCATTATCGCTGGAATATGAGGTAACAACAGGGCCTGGCCTATGTTAAAAGTGTTCGTTAGATGTTAAGCCTCTGTTAAAATATGCTTAAAATTATTAAAAGGCAAAAAAGCGATTGTGATGGTGTTAAGTTGTGTTTGGGAAATAAAGAAAGACATGGTTTTAAAAAGATAGTGGTAATATTTCATTCAGTACAGAAATTAGTTTGCGACTCAACTTAACCCATAATCAGGTCAAATATTTTCAGAAATGTAATGTTAACATGAATTTAGATTATTTCCAGGGATACACAACATCCTGAAATATACACCAAATGGCCAAAAGTATGTGGACACCGCTTTAGTTTCGGCAATTTCAGCCACAACCGTTGCTAACCGGTGTATAAACTCGAGCGAAAACCATCATAGGATGCCACCTTTCCAACAAGTCAGTTTGTTAAATATCTGCCCTGCTAGAGCTGCCGGTCAACTGTAAGTGCTTTTATTGTGAAATGGAAATGTCTAGGAGCAACAACGGCTCAGTCGTGAAGTGGTAGACCATACAAGCTCACAGAGCAGAACCGCTGAAGCGCATAACATGTAAAAATCATCTGTCTTCGGTTGCAACACTCACTACTGAGTTCCAAACTGCCTCTGGAAACAATGTCAGCACAAGAACTGTTCATCGGGAGCTTCATGAAATGTGTTTCCATGGTCGAGCAGCCGCACACAAGCCTAAGATCACCATTCGCAATGCCAGGCATCGGCTGGATCTGGAGCAGTGCGATCACGTTCTCTGGAGTGATTAATCACGCTTCACCAGTCCGACAGATTAATCTTTGTTTGGTGGATGCCAGGAGAAAACTACCTGCCCCAATGCATAGTGCCAACTGTAAAGTTTGGTGAAGGCGGAATAATGGTCTGGTGCTGTTTTTCATGGTTCGGGCTAGGCCCCTTAACGCTACAGCATACAATGACATTTAAGACGATTTGAGTGCTTCCAACTTTGTGGCAACAGTTTGGAGTAGGCCCTTTCCTGTTTCTGCATGACAACGTCCCGTGCACAGAGCGAGGTCCATACTGAAATGGTTTGGCCTAATCGCCCAAAATCAGTGCCCAACCTCCCTAATGCTCTTGTGACTGAATGGAAGGAAGCCCCCTACGCAATGTTCCAGCATCTAGTGGAAATACTTCCCAGAAGAGTGGAGGCTGTTATAGCAGCAAAGGGGGGACTCACTACATATTAATGCCCTTGATTTTGTAATGAGATGTTTGACGAGCAGGTGTCCACATTTCTGGCCATGTGTTTGTAGATGTCTTTGTTTGAAATAATTATATATTTCCCTTGACGTGATCCTGAAGGTTAAATATTGCTCAACATACCCCACTCTCCTGTACTGTTATCTTCAACAGACCCAGAGAGCCTGGAGTTGGAAGTGGTCTCATAGTCTTTCACACACACACTCCTACAACCTCTTCCCCACACTCCCTGTACTGGGGGAGGGGAGGGTGGCTGAAAACTCAATGGGAGATATGAGCAGGAAATAAGAACCAGATGTGGGTGTTAAACGAGGGGGAACAGGGAACCCCTCTCACTGAGACATGGAGCCACCACTGCTCCACCCACTCTACCTCTACTTTACTGGTCCACAGTAGGCATCCACAACTCTGCATGGGGAAATCTTTTAACCTTAACCCTCCACAGCATACAACCCTATACGCATTGAGGCCCATAGTAACTGTGTACCCCACCACCAGTGGTTAAAATAAGATCCAGATCCACAAAAACTGGTTCAGAACCCAACTCTTAACCAATCAATCAAATGTATTTATAAAGCCCCTTTTACATCAGCCGATGTCACGAAGTGCTATACAGAAACCCAGCCTAAAATCCCAAACAGCAAGCAATGTAGATGTAGAAGCACGGTGGCTAGGAAAAACTCCCTAGAAAGGCAAAAACCTAGGAAGAAACCTAGAGCAGAACCAGGCTCTGAGGGTTGGCCAGTCCCCTTCTGGCTGTTTCCACATACCAAAGCTATGTCTATGTTCTTTTCTCAATGCACTCAAACAGCAGTTATTTTCTGCAGGGGAGAAGAAAAGTGAGAGAAGGCAATAGAGATGTAGATTTTCACGAGGATTCCAGGGCCGCAGCGAAGCACACGATTTATGTCTCAGTTTAATTGCTTTTCAAATAAATCACAGGAATGGGCCGGGGTCTTGCTCCTACCCAGAGGTGAGAGAGAGAATTAGGTGACAGTTTCTCTTGAGTGAGTTGGTAATAAAGCCCTCTGACAGGGAGCCTCTGCTTTTGTGTGTGTGTTGGAAAGAGTTTTTAGTTTTGTGTTGCCACAAGTTAATGTTGGTGCGTTTGCTAATTCTGTAAGGTTTAATGCGTGTAAATTGGTGTGGGTGCGTGTTTATGTATGTGTGTGTAATTAAGGAGTGCGTATGTGTTAAGTGGAAAGTGTTTTGGACAGTCTCCCCTGTATCTATCCATCCACTTTCCATTTTCCTCTGCACTGTGGTTAAATTATATATACCTTTATTCAACTAGGCAAGTCAGTTAAGAACAAATTCTTATTTACAATGACGGCCTACCTACAGGTTCAGCCCCTGGAGCAAATTAGGGTTAAGTGCCTTGCTCAAGGACACATCGACAGTATTCGACCAGCAGCCTTTCGGTTACTGGCCCAACGCTCTAACGCCTAGGCCACCTGGCGCCTAGGTTATATTGGTCCTGCCATTAAAAAAATTATAATAATACAGGCAACATTTCCTGGGTGAGTACGAGTAAAGTCAATTTCAAGTATATTCTGGGGTGTCTTTTTCAATCCATGTTCCTTCACTGCCAGTTTGATTGAATCTGCCTCTTAGTTGCTCCCCCCCCTTCCCATCTTTGTGTCTTTCTCTTGTCTCTCTCCCTCCTTCCCTCCTCTCTCAGCTAACCTCTCCCTTCTGTATCACCCCACTCTTGTCTTTCCCATCTCTCTTTCCCCGTAGGGGTAGGGCCCAGTCATGCCGGCACTGTGAGCTCTCCTATCACTTCCATCAGCTCAGCTCATGTCTCGGTGACGTTAAATACCGTCCCTGCACTCATCTGCATCTAATTCTCACCCCTTCTCTCTTTCCCTTTCTCCATTCCTCCTCTCTCCCTCCCTCTCTCCTGACATCAGCCAGCGCTGCTCGAGTGCTGTGAAGTTTGTCCACGTCTCCTCTGCGCTCTCTCTCGTTCTTTTTCTCTCACCCTATTTCTCTCTTGCGCTCTAACACACACTCACTCTTTCTCCATCTCTTTCTCTCTTTTCTTTGTTTCTCTGTGGTGAGCCTTGCAGAGGCCGTCAATCGTCAGCATCACCTCCATATCTGTCTGAAGGAGTGAGTGTGGCAGGCCAGGGAGGGAGGAGGGATGGAGGGGAGGGGAGCAACTGGGCTTTTTAGTTGTTGATTTTTCAGAGTTTCTCTCACTATCACTGGTGAGTGGGCGGTAGCCCTGAAAATGGGCGTTTGACCAGACGCGACCTCTATAACCCCTTCTCTCTGCTCCGCCACAGACCAGAGTCGTGTTCATTAGTAACAGAGAACGTTTTGCAACAGATAACATTTTCAGGTACTTCCTCCCTGTTTCAGTCAGTTTTCATCCATTTGGTACAGAATTAACACGACCCAGCTAGCCTGTTATCCCCTGGCTTCCCGTCCAGCACTATTACTTCTGGTGCTCTGATTATAACCTGCTGAGCTAGCAGCATTGCTAGACACCATTGATTTGTATGGTGTCTAGCAATTATGCTCTTTGCTCATCTTTCCCAAGGCTCGTCCAACACACTGTTATTGGTATCAGTGTGGATATGGACAGCTGTTGGTTAGATATATAAGAGACAGATAAGGGGAGTGGACAACAGAAAACTTGATGATGGCTGTATCCCAAAGGGCACCCTATTCCTGTTATTGTCCTCCACTTTTTAGGGGGACCGCTGGCCAGGTCGACTGACAGTAGAAGTGATTGTGAAACTGAGAGCCTTTAATGCCAACCTGGGAATTATGTATTGAGAAGAGAAAGGACAATGCGGATGAGAGAGACAGAGAGTGATTGAGAAAGAGAGTAAAGGAGAGCGAGAGAAAGAAAGAAGGACCAAGACAGGGAGAGTGTTAGAAAACAGCGTGAGGAAAGAGAAGAGTGAGGGAGTAGGGAACCAGAGTGTGAGGAAAGATTAGAGAGACCGATGAACTTAGCCTTAAGAGGCTTTTGGGAAACCGGGCACAGGCGCTAGCGGTCGCGAGTAGATTCACTTGTTTTGAGATCAAAGCTGTATGTAGCTAGTTAGTGAGTTATAGCTAATTTCTGGTCAGCAATGGGGGACTGATTTTGCTTCTTACAAGAGCAAAAAATATGTACATTTCTAGCCATAGTTGAAAAGCGACTCAGGTGTAAGCTTTTTTAAAGGGCCGTGTTATATTTTGAGACAGGCTTGAATAAGCTAAGAAGACAATAGACAATACATTGTTGTCTGATTATATGTAATAATAATGGTATGAGAATAATGAACAACACAATACAACATTTTCATTCACACCCACACAGTGGCTGAACAGGTTAATATGGAGCCCTGCATGTTTTAGTCTCATGGAATGTAGGCCTACATTGAACACCACACATTGGCTGCTACTGTAGGCTGTATCATAGTTAGAACCGCTATTTCAATAGCTATTTCCATGTTATGAGATGAATTTTCTAAATTTCTTGATGGTAGGCTACTCTGGTAGGCCTACATTATGATCAAATAGCCATAGTAGCCTACTTGGCCACTGTTAAAATTGTAACTTAGTGTGTACAGCCTCAGTGTTCACAGTAAACACAGGCCGGAAGTTGCACAGAAATTTCACAACGTTCAAGTTTGCGCTCAGCAGACCTAAAATCTACTCAATGGCGAAAGAAATAAGGGGACCATTGGCACTGACCCTCCTCTGTCTCTCATTGTGGTTTTAAAGGCCCTATCTCTACATCTGACCCTCCTCTGTCTCTCATTGTGGTTATAAAGGCCCTATCTCTACATCTGACCCTCCTCTGTCTCTCATTGTGGTTATAAAGGCCCTATCTCTACATCTGACCCTCCTCTGTCTCTCATTGTGGTTCTAAAGGCCCTATCTCTACATCTGACCCTCCTCTGTCTCTCATTGTGGTTATAAAGGCCCTATCTCTACATCTGACCCTCCTCTGTCTCTCATTGTGGTTATAAAGGCCCTATCTCTACATCTGACCCTCCTCTGTCTCTCATTGTGGTTATAAAGGCCCTATATCTACATCTGACCCTCCTCTGTCTCTCATTATGGTTATAAAGGCCCTATCTCTACATCTTTTAACTTTTATACCATCCCCACGCAAATCTTTAAAGGCACTGACCGGGACATAGAAATAGACCTAAATAATCTAGGATGGGGCCTTGGTCAAATGTAGTGAAGTATATAGAGAATAGGGTGCCATTTGGGACACAAACATGGACATTTTTAATGCGCCGCATAAATTCCAAATTCCGTCGTCCTGTTTCTTGTACTGGTATAGGAGAGTACGGAGAGAGAGGCCTGTCCTTACAAGTTGGTTCCCTTCACTCTCTCTGCTTAAGAAGTATTCTGGTGGTACAGAGCGTAACTGTGGCCTAGTCACTCCATCTACACCCCTCTCCATTCCTCCCTCCATCCCGCCCTCTTTGTGTCTCTTCACTCATCCATGCCCACGGCTGTTCACAAGAGGTCCAGCGTTGGGCTGAAGGTGTGTGTGTGTGTGTGTGTGTGTGTGTGTGTGTGTGTGTGTGTGTGTGTGTGTGTGTGTGTGTGTGTGTGTGTGTGAGAGAAACATGTGGAGGTGTGCTTTTGCTGAGCAGTGATGAGGGAACCCATAGACTAGTTGTGGTGAAGTGTGAGAGTGTATCAGTGACTGTTGACAGTTGGGAAACATCATTGGGTGTATGTGTATCTACTACAACTCCGCTACCACTCTATTAATCTGTTGGCACCGGGCTCTAGTCAACTCACAAAAACATCCCCTGCAGCTGGCCCTGGTGACCCTGTTTGTGATGTTCAGGGTTGTATTCATTTGGCACCAAAGGGAAGAAAACGGACTGAAACAGGGAGCGACTAACTGAACTTGTCCAATAAGAAATGCTTGTTTTAATTTTCCATTGCAAAACATTTTGCTATGATGTGCCCTTATGAATATGACCCTGGTCCTGTCCATGGCCTTACCCTGTCCCCTAACCCGGACGAAGGGTACCGTATAGTCAAGCACCCGCCAGGGCAGGACCTAAATGGCCCCATCCTTGTCAGATTCATTTTTTTTAACAATTTGCAAGCCATGAGAAGACAAGTCCGTTCTCATGGCATTCTGCTTGTGAAAACAGGCAGCATAGTTTCCATACAGGCCCACTGACAGACAAGTCACGGTCAGTGGTGGTACAGCAAAATAGGTTTTATTATTGTGAGAGCGAGCCCCTCGTCCTCACCTCCTGTGTGTGTGTGTGTGTGTGTGTGTGTGTGGTGTGTGTGTGTGTGTGTGTGTGTGTGTGTGTGTGTGTGTGTGTGTGTGTGTGTGTGTGTGTGTGTGTGTGTGTGCGTGTGCGTGTGCGTGTGTGCGAGTGCGTGTTTGAGATGGTGCAGAAGCCCTCTTGGAGGCGCCTGCTTGTTTATTGCATAATCTATTGTTTGTGTGTTTATCAGTGTCCGTGTGTTTGAGCATGCGTGTGTGTTTGTTCATGTGTGCTTGTGATCATCTGAGCGTGTGTTTATGTAAGAGCGTATGCGTGTGTGTGTGTGTGTGTGTGTGAGATGATGCAGCAGGCCTGTTGGAGGCTCCTGCTTGTTTACAGTGTAATCTGTGTTTGTTTGGAGCCATGTGATCAACCAAGTATCTGCTGCATTTCTTTCTCCTCAGCCTTTTCCTCTACGTCAGAAGTTCTCTGTGATCTCTGTCTAGCTCAGTTTAAAAAGTATGCCTTAAGTATTACTCAAAAGTATTGCTATGTATGGTAAAATAGCAATCTCTCTCTCTCCAGGGGCAGTACCAGCCTTCAGACCTCCTGTGTCCGGAGACTTATGTCTTTGTACCCATAGAGCGCTGCATCCCCAGCCTGGAGCAGACCTGCTACGCCCGCCTCAACCAGGAACCCGACGCAGGTACTGAACACGGCAACCTACTGTACAATAGGAACACTACCCTACAGCAATCAGCACACTGACCTATCAGTCATTCATGGGGTTGGCAACCGCCTCGAGATTAGAGAAGTGGGCCAGTAATCGGAGGGTTGTTGCTTCGAATCCCTGAGGGAAATATGGCTGGAGTGACCCGGCAACCGGAAGGTTGCTTTCATCAGAATCTCACATTTCCCTCAGGGATTCATCAGAAAAGCACATTTCCAATTCACATTGGACAATGATGTTGTATTCTATTCCACTGAAAACTGACATTCCAGTCATCCCAACCCTTTTTCACTCTGGCCCCGTTTTCCAACATCCCCCCTGCGTGCGTGCTCGCAACACGTCTATTTTCTATGGGGTCAAGCACTGTTCATGGCAAAAACTAGTTTTGCAGGTGTAAAGCTTGTTTCCTGCAATTCTACACATTTTGTCATGGGGTGCAGATTGGTTTGGTTGTTTTAAAGCAAATGTTCTTGGAATTCTATACATTTTGCCATATCTAATGTGTATTCATGTGATATTTGAGGGACTCACACATTACTACAAAAATCCATTGGCTTTGTTCAACTCCCAATTTGTTAAATTACCAGAGCTTTTCACTTGGCCCCGGGGTCCAATAGGATAGACATAGTTTGAAGAGAGCAGACATGGGGAGAGAGCTCTTTCTCTTGAGCTACGTTTTGCATATAGCATTACCTTTAAGGACCGGGATGATTTTCAGACGGAGATATGGTTGATCAATATTTATTTCCAGGCAATCTAGTAAACTGTAGCCTAATCATATTTAGGAAGTTAATTTCCTTGGAAAGATCACTGACCCGTGCTTCTCCACCCATGCATATAGACTACTCTATTTAATTGAGACCACATGCACGCGCACCTGATCTTGCATGCCCAAGAGGAGAGGTAGGCCGAAGGCTACTGAACTTGAAGGAGCAAAGATTATGATAGCGGACACTTGCACTTTCTCTTCACGTTTTACATATAGGATACTGCTTACCGTTTAGGAGTGGGACCATTTGCAGGCAAAACATATATATCTCACATTTACAACTAGGAGAGGTAGGCTACTGAACGTGAAGCAGCGAATGCTGAGTGCGTGAATAATGCAAGGAAGAGGTGCTTTTAATACAATAGGTAGTAGGTCGTTTTTGGTTTGCTCGGATGAACCGTGTGTGAACCGAACTGATCCGAGTCTGAATGTGCAGTATGTTGTAACCTCTGGGTTGGCTCCAGACACAGAGTGGTCCCTGACCCCAGGTCAGTTTGTGTGCTGGCTCAATTGTGGTCAGAGAGCTCACACTGTCATTATGGAAGACTCAGGGTTGCGTCCCAAATGGCACCCTGACCTGGAGCCCTGGTAAGAAGTATTGCATGTAGGGAAAAGGGTGCCATTTGGGACGCAACCTCAGTGTTATTATTACCAGAATAATGATGTCAGTGATAAAAGCTGGGCCGACCAGCAGACGCCACGGCTGGAAGAGAGAAGTTGGAGAGAGAGCGAGAGGGTTTACTGCAGGTAACTGCCGAGTGGTGTACTTAAAAGTACTCTCTCTCTCACACACACACACTACCCTCACTCTCGCTCTGCTGACTGCAGTTCTCTGCTCTCCTCTGAGTTGTTAGAGTTTTATATCAGCACACATACCTACCCCCACTGCAGTGTCTATAGTAATCCTCTCCAAAGCCATTTAGCTCTCATGATGAGCCTGGCTACGTCTAGGCGAATCTCACCTCTACTCACTGATCTGGCTAAGGAAACAACAATATAGGAGAGATGTTAATCTGTACAGCTAGCAGATGTTCGAGTCTTTGTCTCCATTGTGTATGGTAGCCTGCAAGCGGCGAGAAAGAGAGAATCGTTGTTAACCTGTTAAACTCTGACGCCCTTTGGTGGCATTTTCGAAGCAACATATATTGTATACTACCTTCATTAAATACACTACATGACCAAAAGTATGTGGACACCTGCTTGACGAACATCTCATTCCAAAGTCATGGGCATTAATATGGAGTTGGTCCCCCCTTTGCTGCTTTAAAAGCCCCCACTCTTCTGGGAAGGCTTTCCATTAGATGTTGGAACATTGCAGCCGGGACTTGCTTCCATTCAGCCATGAGAGCATTAGTGAGGTTGGGCACTGATGTTGGGCGATTATGCCTATTTTACAGTCTGTGGTCCAATTCATCCCAAAGATGTTCGATGGGGTTGAGGACTGTTGGAGATTTGAGCACTAAATGCATCAGGGCATTGCATGCATATACCTATAAACTTGTGTCCACTGTATAATATTAATATAAAAGACTCTTCCTAGAGCTGGACGCCCGGCCAAACTGAGCAATCAGGGAAGAAGGGCCTTGGTCAGAGAGGGGACCAAGAACCCGATGGTGACTCTGACAGAGCTCTAGAGTTCCTCTGTGGAGATGGGAGAACCTTCCAGAAGGACAACCATCTCGTCAACACTCCACCAATCAGGCCTTTATGGTAGATTGGCTAGACGGAAGCCACTCATCAGTAAAAGGCACATGACAGCCTGCTTGGAGTTTGCTAAAGGGCACCTAAAGACTCTCAGACAATGAGAAACAAGATTCTCTGCTGTGATGAAAGCAAGATTGAACTCTTTGGCGGCAGGGACTGGGAGACTAGTCAGGATCGAGTGACAGAGAAAAGTACAGATGATAACCGCTCAGGACCTCAGACGGGGTCGAAGGTTCACCTTCCAACAGGACAATGCAGGAGTGGCTTCGGGACAAGTCTCTGAATGTCCTTGAGTGGCCCAGCCAGAGCCCGGACTTGACCCCGATCAAACATCTCTGGAGAGACCTGAAAATCGCTATGCAGCGACGCTCCTCAATCTTCGCAATCAACAGTGCCTAGCCCAAGGCTCCTCTGTTGCGCGCTCTCTCTCTCTCTCCTCAGCAGCAGACGCACGTGTGCACAAATTCAGATAGACAGCCTCACCTGGACAATTTGGCCTGCTACAATTTAATTTATCGTTTTATCAGTTTTTTATCGGCCTAATCCTGCCAATTACCAGCTAAGGGAAACCCTGGAGCATTTTCCCATCAGAGTTGTTTCAAATTTACTTGTTGCAGATAAGTCTGTGCGTAAATATGTAGAGCACATAAAAATACATTTATTTTAGGTTAAATTCCCATGTACCAAATAAAAAATACAAGTTAAATGGGTTTCCATCTCATTTTCAACTCTAAGCATACTGATGGTTTTGTCACAAAAAATGTTGTGTAGATATAGCGAATGTGCCCGCTCTGGTATTGGCACTTGCACTCTAACCAACAACTTGCAGATACAGTGCAGGTATAGCCTACTACATGATTAGTTTATTATGGACAGAAGTGCAAGATTATTTTTATTTGTCAAATGAGCATCAACCTTATCACTGTGCACTTTCACCCCCTTGTGAAGTTCAGCGTAACTTATTTAATCTGTAGCCTAATAAACTGCATGCTTTCCCATGATGTGGGGACATTTTTTATCCCTCATGTAGGCTACTTTATTCGCATAAAAAGGTTGGATGGAAACCTGGTTAATGTCAAGCCATTTTGAGGATGCTGGAATTATATTTTGGATGAACGTGCGCATGTCTACAGGAGACTTTTTAAGTAACCTAATCAGATGAAAACATTGACTTGTTGTGTGTATGCCACATATAAAAGGTAATACATAAAACAGTTAAATAAATATTTAGGCTATGTTGAAGCGTTTGGTTCTAGGTGAGCGAGGAATAGCCGCTGGGATTGGAGAGGAGGCAGAGCGCGTGTTAAGCTTTCCTGAGTAACTGGGCCTGCTGGGAGCATATGTGGCCACGTTGTTATAGGACGACTTGGGAGAATGCTGATCTGCAACAGACAGTGCATTCAGTATCAGAAGTTAAAATACAGACAGACTGGCCTGCTACTGGGCCTTTCTAGACCTTATAAACTGGAGAGAGTAGACCCACAACGGATACAAATCGAATTAAACATTAAAATCACTTTTGTGCTGTTATTCTAATTACATTTTCACTGCAGCCTTGAGTAGGCTAGAATGTTGTACTCACTTCAAAACAATAATGCAATTATTAATTGCATTGTGGCATTGTAGGCTAGTCTTGGTAGATAATTGTATTGCCCTTAAACAAGATCAATAGGGGCGATTTTTGAGCTGCGTGTCATGTCGTCACTGTTCTTTCATGCGCAATGATGCTGGCCTCTGCTGCCTATTGGTTGTTGTCGATTCATATTCAACATTTCTGCAGCTTTTAAAGTTTTCATGTGTTGTAAGATTGCTAGTTAGCCTATTGCAAATCTGGACAAACGATCCATCCACCACTATTGTCACTGTGAATAGAGGGATAGAAGGCAGGATAGACTGGTAGACTATACTGACCTGTCGTATAGTAAAAGTTAGCACACGGAAAAGCGTAGTGCATAAGGGAAGTACCAAAACACCTTGATACAGTGCCTTCGGAAAGTATTCAGACCCCTTGACTTTTTCCACTTTGTTAGGTTACAGCCTTAATCTAAAATTGATTAAATAGTTTTTTTCCCCTCATCAATCTACACACAATACCCCGTTAATTTATAAATGAAAAAAAACAACTGAAATATTACATTTACATAAGCAGTCAGACCCTTTACTCAGTACTTTGTTGAATCACCTTTGGCAGCGTTTACAGCCTTGAGTCTTCTTGGGTATGACGCTACAAGCTTGGCACACCTGTATTTGGGGAGTTTCTCCCATTTATTTTCTGCAGATCCTCTTAAGCTCTATCAGGTTGGATGGAGAGCTTTGCTTTTCAGCTGTGCTAACATAATTGCAAAAGGGTTTTCTAATGATCAATTAGCCTTTTAAAATGATAGACTTGGATTAGGTAACACAACATGCCATTGGAACACAGGAGTGATTGCTGTTGATAATGGGTCTCTGTACACCTACAGTGGGGAGAACAAGTATTTGATACACTGCCGATTTTGCAGGTTTTCCTACTTACAAAGCATGTAGAGGTCTGTAATTTTTATCATAGGTACACTTCAACTGTGAGAGACGGAATCTAAAACAAAAATCCAGAAAATCACATTGAATGATTTTTAAATAATTAATTTGCATTTTATTGCATGACATAAATATTTGATCACCTACCAACCAGTAAGAATTCCGGCTCTCACAGACCTGTTAGTTTTTCTTTAAGAAGCCCTCCTGTTCTCCACTCATTACCTGTATTAACTGCACCTGTTTGAACTTGTTACCTGTATAAAAGACACCTGTCCACACACTCAATCAAACAGACTCCAACCTCTCCACAATGGCCAAGACCAGAGAGCTGTGTAAGGACATCAGGGATAAAATTGTAGACCTGCACAAGGCTGGGATGGGCTACAGGACAATAGGCAAGCAGCTTGGTGAGAAGGCAACAACTGTTGGCGCAATTATTAGAAAATGGAAGAAGTTCAAGATGACGGTCAATCTCCCTCGGTCTGGGGCACCATGCAAGATCTCACCTCGTGGGGCATCAATGATCATGAGGAAGGTGAGGGATCAGCCCAGAACTACACGGCAGGACCTGGTCAATGACCTGAAGAGAGCTGGGACCACAGTCTCAAAGAAAACCATTAGTAACACACTACGCCGTCATGGATTAAAATCCTGCAGCGCACGCAAGGTCCCCCTGCTCAAGCCAGCGCATGTCCAGGCCCGTCTGAAGTTTGCCAATGACCATCTGGATGATCCAGAGGAGGAATGGGAGAAGGTCATGTGGTCTGATGAGACAAAAGTAGAGCTTTTTGGTCTAAACTCCACTCGCCGTGTTTGGAGGAAGAAGAAGGATGAGTACAACCCCAAGAACACCATCCCAACCGTGAAGCATGGAGGTGGAAACATCATTCTTTGGGGATGCTTTTCTGCAAAGGGGTCAGGACGACTGCAACGTATTGAGGGGAGGATGGATGGGGCCATGTATCGCGAGATCTTGGCCAACAACCTCCTTCCCTCATTAAGAGCATTGAAGATGGGTCGTGGCTGGGTCTTCCAGCATGACAACGACCTGAAACACACAGCCAGGGCAACTAAGGAGTTGCCCTGGCATCTCAAGGTCCTGGAGTGGCCTAGCCAGTCTCCAGACCTGAACCCAATAGAAAGTCTTTGGAGGGAGCTGAAAGTCCGTATTGCCCAGCGACAGCCCCGAAACCTGAAGGATCTGGAGAAGGTCTGTATGGAGGAGTGGGCCAAAATCGATGCTGCAGTTTGTGCAAACCTGGTCAAGAACTACAGGAAACGTATGATCTCTGTAATTGCAAACAAAGGTTTCTCTACCAAATATTAAGTTCTGCTTTTCTGATGTATCAAATACTTATGTCATGCAATAAAATGCAAATGAATTACTTAAAAATCATACAATGTGATTTTCTGGATTTTTGTTTTAAATTCCGTCACTCACAGTTGAAGAGTACCTATGATAAAAATTACAGACTTCTACATGCTTTGTAAGTGGGAAAACCTGCAAAATCGGCAGTGTATCAAATACTTGTTCTCCCCACTGTATGTAGATATTCCATTAAAAAATCTGCCGTTTCCAGCTACAATAGTCATTTACAGCATTAACCATGTCTACACTGTATTTCTGATCAATTTGATGTTATTTTAATGGACAAAAAATGTGCTTTTCTTTAAAAACAAAGACATTTCTAAGTGACTCCAAACTTTTGAGCAGTAGTGTACATATGAAGAGAAAGCAGAACAGTGTACTGTTTATTTGTCCAACTTCAGAGGGGGGGGGGGACAGTGAGTAAGGGCAAGTGGTAGCGTTGGTCTTGGCAGGCAGAGGTGTGTGTGTGTGTGTGTGTGTGTGTGTGTGTGTGTGTGTGTGTGCCAGAAATCCCAACAAGAATAGTAAACCAACAAATTGTTGGTCCCCACAAGGTCAAATGCTATTTCTAGGGGGTTTAGTGTTCAGGGTTAAGGTTAGGTTTTTGGTTTAGGGGTTAGGGAAAATAGGATTTTGAATCAGACTGAATTGTATGTCCCCACAAGGTTAGCTGCGCAAGACTGTGTGTGTACGGGTGCGTGTGTTTCTGTGTGTGAGCGCATGCATGGGCATTCCCCGTGGGTGTGTATGTGTTTCTGTTTTTGAACAGTGGATGTGTGTATGGAGGGGGTAATGGAAGAGACAGTGTGTCAGCAGTGCACAGGACCCTTTGTTTAAAAAAGGAAAGGTCTCTTGCGAGAGCAGGGTAGGTGATTGGTGGAGAGAGGGAGGTGAAATGCAGGAGAGGGACACAGGAGCGAGAGTGGGGAAGCAGTGAAAGAGTGAGAGGAAAAGTGAGGTAGGTAGAGACAAAGGAGTGTTGGTGTCATAAGAGAGGGAGGGAGGTGGAGCGAGAGAGACAAGAAGTGAGAGTAGGGAGGTCGAGAGACATGAAAAGTGAGGGAGAGAGACAGTGCTCTATTATTCTGTCAAGAGTGAGGTCATGGTTGGAGCTAGTGCCATGCAGGGAGGTAGAGCATCGCAGGGCCTGGGGAACGGCTACGGAAAAACTGACCCTGCCTCTGCCTGCACTCTTGGGGTTGGCATTACAGCCCTACCAGACTAGCTAGCTGTGGGGCTGAAACGGTTCTTTCTTTACAGAAATGCAGCAGGCGGTCATGTGGTCAGCCTGCTCCGTGCCTCCATAGCGACCAGCCTAGGAGCACAACATGCTGGGAAGGGTTTTTGGCCAACGTGGTGAGGCCTAATTGGCGGCTGTCAACGTGTGAGTTATCCCCACAAAATTAAATAGAATGTTATAGAAGAGATCTCTATGGTTATCCTCTCGCCTTAAATGCAAACCAGGAGGACATTTAGTCCCATTGTGTTAGCATTAAAGTAAAGTGGAACGTGAGTTGATCCAGTCCCAATGGTCCTTGCACCAGAGAAATAGAAATACTAGAATGCCTCACAGACCCAGTGATGTCCATTCTATAGATACCATCTCTATGCTTTATGCCCTGCTCTCTCACTACAGATGAGACGCCATCTACTCTACCAGTTGAGCCTTGGAGGAGCACTGCTCACACTACCTTGTAAAGTTCCCCAGACCCAGATTACACCCTAGTCCTGGACTCAAAATCACTTTTAATGGAGATTGTCCATCAACCATAACCCATAGGTTAATGATGTCTGCTGCACTGTCAAGTGTCAATCTTCCAAATGCCAGTATGTAACTATCCCTTGACATTTTTAGTAGCCTATATTATAACTCTTATAGACAGACATAGCCTATGGCTTGTTTCGCCAGAGCCACATTACCATTAACCCCTTCTTTAAATACGACTAAGTTTTATTAGTCGTATATACGAGATACCCATGGTGTACAAAGTCCAAAGAAAAGGTTACTTGGAGGTTCCTTCTCGACAATGCAGCAACAATGATAAATAATGCAAGTCCAAAATGTACACGTATTTTGGGAGGGGGAGAGACTTTGGGGGCAAGTGTTTTAAATTGTGCAATCATAAGAGTCTGGTAGCAGCAGTTATGATGTGTGTGTGTGTGTGGATGTCTGTATGTGTGTGTGTGTGCGTGAGTCAGTGCATGTTTGCTGAGGTGTGGAGAATCAGAGTAGGTGGTCAGTCCAGTTCAAGTGTTCAGCAGTCTGATGGCATGTAGATAGAAACTATCTCTGAGACTGTTGATGTCAGACCTCATGCTCCGATACTGTCTTCCTGACTGTAAGGGAGTGAACAGCTTGTGGCTGGGGTGTGTGGGGTCCTTGATGATGCTGTGGGCCTTCCGTTTTGAGTACAGTGGTTCCTCAATTAAACGTTTTGAGCATATGCCGTGACCATTTTTTTGTAGATGGTCTCAGATTGTGGTAAATTGTATTGTTCTGTCATTGCACCACACTATCACAAGGGGTAGTTAGAACACTGATCTATCGGTAGTCTGAACTGTGGCACAAATGTACTATCTTTTTCTAAATTAATGGAGGTGTGAATGTTTCAGTCCAAGAATCTCTCTTCTCTGGCACTAGAGTCCTGCATCAGGCAAAGAATAATAATTGCTGGTGGGTGGTCCCGGTGTTGAGTGAGAACTTGAGTAAATGCAATGGCGCAGTTAATCTTGACATGTGGACTGACAATTTTCAAAAAATAGGCACAGCGGGCTTTTGGATTTTCTCCCTCTAAAAACAGACATAAATAATTATAAATAACAAACTGGCTTTATTTACCACAGTGTGAAAGAGTGATAGCCCTCCATATAAAGTGAGTTTCTGAAACACTGAGTCCTTCTTTGCTGATGTGAAGAAGAAACTGAATGAAAGAGAGTCCAGCGAGGATAGGGAGGGGAAAAAGGTTCCCTATATTTTCAAGACTTTATCTGTTTCATTTATTTATGAAATGTACTAGTTTATTTAGGCAAATTAATATATTTGTTTAGGCTTGGCCTATTTAGTAGGCTATTTCGCAGTATAAAGCTATATTTGTCAGCATAAAGCTGAGTGACTCACTCGTGTGGCTTTGAAAGAAAAAAAATAATAATCCTATTCATAATTAATAATCAGATGCGTGTTGCAAGTTTTAAATTTTTCCTTATTACAAGATTTTATTTGATATTTTTAGACGATACAAAACATACACATACAAACAACAACTACATCGCACCTGCCCAAACCCACCTGCTCATATCCCCCCCATCTCCAGCGCCTTCATCACTCTCTGCCACATGGCCTCAAACTGCACCATTTTGTTTCACTCCGTCGCCCATAAGCACTTTCAACATTTGGATAATAAAGCATTTAAAGGCCGATATTGGTTGATTTTCAGTTTAAGTATACATTTTTTTCAAGATGATTGACGAGAAAGGTATCGTCCAACCCATGGGGTATCTCACTGCACCCTCATATGCACAGCCCATCTGTTAATAGCCCACCCTACTACCTCAACCCCATATTGTTATTTTTGCTCATTTGTACCCCAGTATCTCTATTTGCACATCATCATCTGCACATCTATCACTCCAGTGTTAATGCTAATTTGTAATTATTTCGCCACTATGGCCTATTTATTGCCTTAGTGTCCTAATCTAACTACATTTGCACACACTTTACATAGATTTTCTATTGTGTTATTGACTGTATGTTTGTTTATCCCATGTGTAACTCTGTGTTGTTTTTTGTCGCACTGCTTTGCTTTGTCTTGGCCAGGTCGCAGTTGTAAATGAGAACTTGTTCTCAACTGGCTTACCTGGTTAAATAAAGGTGAAATAATAAAATAAAAATATGCCATGTCTTGAAATATGCAGACAGACAGATTAAAAGTTAATTTCCATTGTAATACTTCTGACAGACAAATTTCTAAATCCACCCATAACTTTTGGACTTTATAACATTCCCAGAAGGCATGGATTATTATAACCTAATGAAAAATGAACCTGGTAATCTAATTTAAGACCTATGGGTTTAACCTTCTGAATGAATGATTATATTGAAGATAGAAGCCGCCTCTTAATGAGGGCCGATCCGTTACCCAATAAAACAATATCATTAATGAATTTGTCTGCATGTCTATTCATCATTAGGTTAAAAAGAAAACATGCCATGAATTAAGAACAGATTATTTAAAAAATTGCACAATGCAATGCGGCACATTGACAACTCAAATCGCTTTAAAGAGCCTTCTAATATTAGACGACAAATATACTAAAACAGTAATATCTTTTTAAAAAAGTCCATTCCTCACTGGATTTCTTCAAATTGCTGTGCAGGAAAAGGGTGTCATCCACCTTACCTGGTCGCAGGCTCGCAGCTGGCTTCTCTCTGAAACCACACATCCATCTGAAGGTGACGCTTTTTATCCTTTGGAACCATACAATTTCCAGGTGGACAGTAGGCCTCTTGAAGCGATAGAGGAAATCATCAAGATCCACTCCGTGGTGGATAACATCCACTCTTCGTTAATGTAATAGGCTGTAAGGCACGATAATCAAATTTTTCGAAAATCGTCAGTCCACATGTCAAGTGTAATTGCGCCATTGTAATTACCCAAGTTCTCTCTCAACTCAGGGACCAACCGCCAGCTGATTTTTAAATACTTTTTTGCCTGATGCAGGACTCTAGTGCGAAGGGAAAAAGACTGACTGAAACATTCACACCGCCATTCATTTACAAAAGGATACTCTAATAGCTTGGCTAGGTGTGAAAACTCCCCCAATTTGTGCCACGGTTTAGACTACCGATAGATGCTGCGGTCAGTCAGAGTTGAGTCCTATTGTAAAGTGTAGCCTAATGACCAAAACAGGGCAAACTTGCAATGTATTCAATGCTTTAGTACTTTACATTTCTAACTCAATATCACAGACCAGATTTACCCTAACGAAAAATCCATCAACAACTACAAATATATATCAATTTATTATAATCCACATAATTCTAATGAAATTAGCTGTAGGCAGAGGAGAGACTGGATGCTAAAGACAGTCAGAAATCATTTGTCTTTAACCCTACATTATAATAACTTATTTTGAACAAAAGCCAGGAATGAGTGAGTCACTCAGCCCGATGCTTCTGTTGCTGCTTCTGTTCCTGCTTCTGTTGCCTATTTGAGTTTCTGTCTCTTTTTAAACTTTGCTGTGCTGTATTTAAAGGCTTTACGATTTTTTTTTCTCCATTAACAGACTCTCTGGTATTACTTTATTTAGTATTGTTTACACATCCGAACTGGCAGATACATTTACAGTGGGGAGAACAAGTATTTGATACCCTGACGATTTTGCAGGTTTTCCCACTTACAAAGCATGTAGAAGTCTGTAATTTTTATCATAGGTACTCTTCAACTGTGAGTGACGGAATCTAAAACAAAAATCCAGAAAATCTCATTGTATGATTTTTAAGTAATTAATTTGCATTTTATTGCATGACATAAGTATTTGATACATCAGAAAAGCAGAACTTAATATTTGGTACAGAAACCCTTGTTTGCAATTACAGAGATCATACGTTTCCTGTAGTTCTTGACCAGGTTTGCACACACTGCAGCAGGGATTTTGGCCCACTCCTCCATACAGATCCTTCAGGTTTCGGGGCTGTCGCTGGGCAATACGGACTTTCAGCTCCCTCCAAAGATGTTCTATTGGGTTCAGGTCTGGAGACTGGCTAGGCCACTCCAGGACCTTGAGATGCTTCTTACGGAGCCACTCCTTAGTTGCCCTGGCTGTATGTTTCGGGTCTTTGTCATGCTGGAAGACCCAGCCACGACCCATCTTCAATGCTCTTACTAAGGGAAGGAGGTTGTTGGCCAAGATCTCGCGATACATGGCCCCATCCATCCTCCCCTCAATACGGTGCAGTCGTCCTGTCCCCTTTGCAGAAAAGCATCCCCAAAGAATGATGTTTCCACCTCCATGCTTCACGGTTGGGATGGTGTTCTTGGGGTTGTACTCATCCTTCTTCTTCCTCCAAACACGGCGAGTGGAGTTTAGACCAAAAAGCTCTATTTTTGTCTCATCAGACCACATGACCTTCTCCCATTCCTCCTCTGGATCATCCAGATGGTCATTGGCAAACTTCAGACGGGCCTGGACATGCGCTGGCTTGAGCAGGGGGACCTTGCGTGCGCTGCAGGATTTTAATCCATGACGGCGTAGTGTGTTACTAATGGTTTTCTTTGAGACTGTGGTCCCAGCTCTATTCAGGTCATTGACCAGGTCCTGCCGTGTAGTTCTGGGCTGATCCCTCACCTTCCTCATGATCATTGATGCCCCACGAGGTGAGATCTTGCATGGTGCCCCAGACCGAGGGAGATTGACCGTCATCTTGAACTTCTTCCATTTTCTAATAATTGCGCCAACAGTTGTTGCCTTCTCACCAAGCTGCTTGCCTATTGTCCTGTAGCCCATCCCAGCCTTGTGCAGGTCTATAATTCTATCCCTGATGTCCTTACACAGCTCTCTGGCCTTGGCCATTGTGGAGAGGTTGGAGTCTGTTTGAGTGTGTGGAAAGATGTCTTTTATACAGGTAACGAGTTCAAACAGGTGCAGTTAATACAGGTAATGAGTGGAGAACAGGAGGGCTTCTTAAAGAAAAACTAACAGGTCTGTGAGAGCCGGAATTCTTACAGGTTGGTAGGTGATCAGATACTTATGTCATGCAATAAAATGCAAGTTACTTATTTAAAAATCATACAATGTGATTTTCTGGATTTTTCTTTTAGATTCCGTCTCTCACAGTTGAAGTGTACTTATGATAAAAATTACAGACCTCTACATGCTTTGTAAGTAGGAAAACCTGCAAAATCGGCAGTGTATCAAATACTTGTTCTCCCCACTGTATATTGTAATCAAACAATATATCGAACACTTTGTCATGCGTTTTTTGACAATGATTTTACATGAGGCCTAATTCACATGATATGCCTATAATCAACATTTTCCTTTTGATTATTTATGTTACCTACACTACTGTTCAAAAGTTTGGGGTCACTTAGGAATGTCCTTGTTTTAGAAAGATTACATTTATCAGAAATACAGTGTAGACATTTATGGAATATCTACATTGGCGTACAGAGGCCCATTACCAGCAACCATCGCTCCTGTGTTCCAATGGCATGTTGTGTTAGCTAATCCAAGTTTATAATTTTAAAAGGCTAATTGATCATTAGAAAACCCTTTTGCAATTATGTTAGCACAGCTGAAAACTGTTGTGCTCATTTAAAGAAGCAATAAAACTGGCCTTCTTTAGACTAGTTGAGTAACTGGAACATCAGCATTTACGAGTTCGATTAGAGGCTCAAAATGGCCAGAAACAAATAACTTTCTTCTGAAACTCGTCAGTCTATTCTTGTTCTGAGAAATGAAGGCAATTCCATGAGAGAAATTGTAAAGAAACTGAAGATCCTACTCCCTTCACAGAACAGCGCAAACTGGCTCTAACCAGAATAGAAAGAGGAGAGGGAGGCCCCGGTGCACAACTGAGCAAGAGGACAAGTACATTAGTGTCTAGTTTGAGAAACAGACGCCTCACAAGTCCTCAACTGGCAGCTTCATTAAATAGTACCCGCAAAACACCAGTCTCAACGTCAACAGTGAAGAGGCGACTCCGGGATGTTGGCCTTCTAGGCAGAGTTGCAAAGAAAAAGCCATATCTCAGACTGGCCAATAAAAGATTAAGATGGGCAAAAGAACACAGACACTGGACAGAGGAAGATTGGAAAAAAGTGTTATGGACAGACTAATCTAAGTTTGAGGTGTTCGGATCACAAAGAAGAACATTCGTGAGACGCAGACCAAATGAAAAGATGCTGGAGGAATGCTTGACGCCATCTGTCAAGCATGTTGGAGGCAATGAAATGGTCTGGGGGTGCTTTGGTGGTGGTAAAGCGGGAGATTTGTACAGGGTAAAAGGGATCTTGAAGGAAGGCAATCCCTCCATTTTGCAACGCCATGCCATACCTGTGGACGGCATTTAATTGGAGCCAATTTCCCCCTACAACAGGACAATGAACCAAAGCACAGATCCAAACTATGCAATAACTATTTAGGGAAGAAGCAGTCAGCTGGTATTCTGTCTATAATGGAGTGGCCAGCACAGTCACCGGATCTCAACCCTATTGAGCTGTTGTGGGAGCAGCTTGACATATGGTATGTAAGAAGTGCCCAATCCAACTTGTGGGAGGTACCTCATGCACTCCCAACATGCCATACCATTCCGCAGTATCCCTCAAGCTGTGCTGCGGTATGACGCAACGTTTAAAGAAAGAACCACTGTAGATGTCCTGGATGGGTTGGAGCACGGTCCCAGTGATGTGTTGCTCACTGCCCGTTCTGACACACGGCTACAGAGCTCTCCCCCTTCCTGTTCACCTTCTACACCTCAGACTTCAGATATAAAAACATGCCACCTACAGAAGTTCTCGGATGACTCAGCAATTGTAGGGTGCATCAGGTGTGGGCAGGAGTAGTACAGGAGCACAATCAATTACTTTGTGGTGTGGTGTGAGCAGAACCACCTTCAGCTCAACATCAGCAAAACAAAGGAGATGGTGGTGGACTTCAGGAGAACCAAGGCCCAACTGACTGAAGTCCCTATACAGGGGATGGATGTGGAAATTGTTGGGTCATACAAGTTCCTGGGAGTCCATATGGACAACAGGCTGGAATGGGCTGGTAACACCGGGGCTCTGTACAAAAAGGGCCCGAGCCGACTCTATTTTCTGAGGAGGCTCAGGTCCTTCAACGTATGCAGTAAACTACTGCATACTTTGTGGTAGCCAGTGCCATGTTTTTTGCAGTGGTGTGCTGGGGCGCCAACATAAAGGCCGGTGATGCTTCTCAGGTAAATAAGGTGATCAGGAAGGCTAGCTCTGTTCTTGGGATTAGCCGTGACACTCTAGAGGAGGTGGCGGAGAGACGGATCCTGGCCAAACTGCTGACCATCATGGACAACGTCACCCACCCTCCGCGTGCCATGTTTATGATGCAGAGGAGCACTTTCAATCACAGGCTGATCCCACCACGGTGTGCCAGAGAGCGCTACAGGAGGTCCTTCCTGCCGGCGGCTATTAGACTAGACTAGGGGTGCCGTGCCGTCGGACTGTATATACATATTCATGTACAGTTGTTATATCATATCACATGCAATATTGTAAGTAATTCTTGGACTGAATTTACGTAGTCATTCACTCAGGAATGCATATTAGTATCCTGTAAGTTGTATCTTTTTTTCATTGCTTTTAGTATATCGAATGTGCAATACGTGCATTTATCTGTAATCAAACCCTGCACTAAGGACTGTATTTTAAGGGAATTATTATTATTACACTAAATTATATCATACGCACATTTAGCTATTTAAGTATCTCTTCCTGTCATTTACCTGTACAGTTAATGTAACCATACAGATATTCACTTACCTGTACATTTACCTGTACAGTTAATTTAGCCATGCAACATATTCACTTAACTGTTCATTTAACCAGACTGTATATTAAGTAAACTATTATTACCCTCACTTATATCATACGCACATTTAGCTATTTAAGTATTTCTATGCCATCGACCTGTATAGTATAGTTAACCATACAAATATTACTTATTTATCTATATCAACTTGCAATATTTGTATCTTTTTTTTTCACCTAACACTCTGTAACAATGTGTTATAGTGTACATATTCAGCCATTCACCCATACTATGCAATGTCTTTTTATAGCTTTTTGCACTCCAGACTTTTTGTATTTTTATCATGTATCTGTCGTCTTTTGTGTATTTTCGTTCTGGCATTTTGCACCTGCCCTGTGTTTTTTCGTAGCTGCTTGACGAAGAAATGTCCCCTCGGGGATCAATAAAGTACCTATCTAACTATGTACTCGGCCGTCTTCACCACCCGCTGGAGGGCCTTGCGGTTGTGCACAGAGAAATTCCTGTACCAGGCCGTGATGCAACTGGTCAGGACGCTCTCTGATGCAGCTGTAGTATTTGGACAGGACCCGGTGTTGCATGCCAAATTTCTTCAGCTGCCTTAGGAAGTAGAGATGTTGTTGTAGAGTGATATGGACGCTGAGGAACTTAAAACTGCTGGCTCCCTCTACTGTTCCAGTTAATGTTGATCGGGGCATGTTCCCTCCTCTGCTTCCTGAAGTCAACAGTCAACTCCTTTGTTTTGCTGACGTTGAGGGAGAGGTTGTAGGAATAGAGGGACATGATCTGATTGGCCAAAGCAGGGGCAGGTGATGGCTTTGTATGCGTTATGGATGTTTGTATATACATGGTCCAGCACGTTGTTTACTCTTGTGGGGCAAGATACATGTTGGTGATGTTTTGGCAATTTTATTTCCTTTTTTAAATGCATTAAATACTAGCGATTTGCTGAAATGGGTGCGAGAGGGTGAAGTTTATCGTGGCTCGAGCACTTTCTGAGTTGCTGAAACCTCCTATTCTTCTCAACCACCGCTCACTCGCTCTTGTAATTTCTTTAGCTAGGTCAAAATCAGCGCTGACAGACTCCGTTTTTTGTTGTTGTTGTGTCTTTTCATGGTGATCCAGAGGTAGGAATTACTGTGGCATACAGTGGGGAGAACAAGTATTTGATACACTGCCGATTTTGCAGGTTTACCTACTTACAAAGCATGTAGAGGTCTGTAATTTGTATCATAGGTACACTTCAACTGTGAGAGACAGAATCTAAAACAAAAATCCAGAAAATCACATTGTATGATTTTTAAATAATTAATTTGCATTTTGTTGCATGACATAAGTATTTGATCACCTACCAACCAGTAAGAATTCCGGCTCTCACAGACCTGTTTTTTTTTCTTTAAGAAGCCCTCCTGTTCTCCACTCATTACCTGTATTAACTGCACCTGTTTGAACTCGTTACCTGTATAAAAGACACCTGTCCACACACTCAATCAAACAGACTCCAACCTCTCCACAATGGCCAAGACCAGAGAGCTGTGTAAGGACATCAGGGATAAAATTGTAGACCTGCACAATGCTGGGATGGGCTACAGGACAATAGGCAAGCAGCTTGGTGAGAAGGCAACAACTGTTAGAAAATTGAAGAAGTTCAAGATGACGGTCAATCTCCCTCGGTCTGGGGCACCATGCAAGATCTCACCTCGTGGTGCATCAATGATCATGAGGAAGGTGAGGGATCAGCCCAGAACTACACGGCAGGACCTGGTCAATGACCTGAAGAGAGCTGGGACCACAGTCTCAAAGAAAACCATTAGTAACACACTACGCCGTCATGGATTAAAATCCTGCAGCACACGCAAGGTCCCCCTGCTCAAGCCAGCGCATGTCCAGGCCCGTCTGAAGTTTGCCAATGACCATCTGGATGATCCAGAGGAGGAATGGGAGAAGGTCATGTGGTCTGATGAGACAAAAATAGAGCTTTTTGGTCTAAACTCCACTCGCCGTGTTTGGAGGAAGAAGAAGCATGAGTACAACCCCAAGAACACCATCCCAACCGTGAAGCATGGAGGTGGAAACTTCATTCTTTGGGGATGCTTTTCTGCAAAGGGGACAGGACGACTGCACCGTATTGAGGGGAGGATGGATGGGGCCATGTATCGCGAGATCTTGGCCAACAACCTCCTTCCCTCAGTAAGAGCATTGAAGATGGGTCGTGGCTGGGTCTTCCAGCATGACAACGACCCGAAACACACAGCCAGGGCAACTAAGGAGTGGCTCCGTAAGAAGCATCTCAAGGTCCTGGAGTGGCCTAGCCAGTCTCCAGACCTGAACCCAATAGAAAATCTTTGGAGGGAGCTGAAAGTCCGTATTGTCCAGCGACAGCCCCGAAACCTGAAGGATCTGGAGAAGGTCTGTATGGAGGAGTGGGCCAAAATCCCTGCTGCAGTGTGTGCAAACCTGGTCATGAACTACAGGAAACGTATGATCTCTGTAATTGCAAACAAAGGTTTCTCTACCAAATATTAAGTTCTGCTTTTCTGATGTATCAAATACTTATGTCATGCAATAAAATGCAAATTGATTACTTAAAAATCATACAATGAGATTTTCTGGATTTTCGTTTTAGTTTCCGTCACTCACAGTTGAAGAGTACCTATGATAAAAATTACAGACTTCTACATGCTTTGTAAGTGGGAAAACCTGCAAAATCGGCAGTGTATCAAATACTTTTTCTCCCCACTGTAAATGTCGGCATAAATGGTGACATCACAATTTTGTTTGTACACATGTTTTCTTGGATATGCTTCTTAATAAAAACCTATTTGAAACCAGCCATTATAATTCGTTATTATCATGGCATTTCATTATTATGAAAGGGGGATACCTTGTCAGTTCTACAACTGAATGCATTCAACTGAAATGTGCCTTCTGCATTTAACCCAACCCCTCTGGATCAGAGGTACAGAGGGCTGCCATACGAAATGGCAGGTTGGAGAGGATCTGTCGCATTTTCGTCTTGACATAACATTAACAGAGTCAAAATAAATATATATACCTACCTTGTCCTTGTCTGTTGGCTTTTCTGCATATAAAAAACATTCAAAGTCCACTGGGTTTTCTCCCACTTTTCCAAAAATATTTGCATAACGTCACAAACCCTCCTGCTGCGGTCATTCGATGGCAGTGCAATTGGCATATGTTCTTCAATGAAAGGAAGGCTTAATAAATAATGTAGCCTAAGCTACTGAAAATAGCCTTTTACAAGATTATATCATGACAGGAGCGTTTGATTCTGAAAGAGATGGAGTCCAGACAGGCTACTCTAGGTAACTTTCTGAATGGACATATAGGCCTATAGAAAGAATCAGCAAACTCACGCACACCACCGTAAAAGCACCCGTCAAACCAGCGTATGTCAGACACAAGCAAATATTTATCCATTCCTTAAAACATTAAAAAACCTAGGCCTACCTTAGGCTTTCTGAAAATATGCTGTAAAATAATGAATTGACAAGGAAAGTATGAAGGGGACAGCTATTCTATAGTATGAAATTGAAACAAATACATGCAACATGTCCATAGTCTATCAGTGACACTGATTATCAAGGGGGAGAGTGTTGGAAAGATTTTTCAAATACTTTGAGGAACTATTATAATTTGAATTAATGTAAAAAAAGAAAGAAAAAAAAGACATTTGCGAGAAGCAAGCCAAGTTCTTCAAATCAAAATAATTTATAAAGCCCTTACATCAGCAGCTTAAAACCCCAAACAGCAAGCAATGCAGATGTAGAAGCATGGTGGCTAGGAAAAGCTACCTAGAAAGGCAGGAACCTAGGAAGAAACTTAGAGAGGAACCAGGCTCTGGTGGTTGGCCAGTCCTCTTCTGGGTATGCCGCGTAGAGATTATAAGAGTGCATGGCCATTAAGGCCAGATCGTTCTTCAAGATGTTCAAATAATAATCAGTGGTTGTAGTGGGTGAGCAGTTCAGCACCTCAGGAGTAAATGTCAGTTGGCTTTTCATAACCGAGAGAGAGAGACCCTAGTCGCACCTGTGACGCACCCCTCCTAAGGACGGCATGGAAGACCACTAGTAAGCCAGTGACTCAGCCCCCGTAATTGGTTCAAAGGCAGAGAATCCCAGTGGACAGAGGGGAGCCGGCCAGGCAGAGACAGCAAGGGTGGTTTGTCATGCACCCCTGGTCCAGACTACACTCAATCATAGGATATACTGTAGAGATGAGTAAAGACTGAAAGGTTGAGACAAAGTTTGTTTCTCTCACATGGAAAGGCAGACCTTTCTATAAAAATGTTGCTCTATAGGAGAAAGCCCTGCCTACAGCTGTTTGCTTAAATTCAAATGACAATAAGGAGGCCTGCGTCTTGTGACCATAGTATACTTGTAGGGGCCTCTAAATGTTTAGAGAATTATTTGTTTATAATTCTAAAAAATGTTAGAAAAAAATCTGTTAAATTAAACCCATAATCAGATCATGCATCTCTACCAAACCATCCATTTTTTTCTCATGAGCAAAGTAAACCATCACCCAGTTCTCTGAATAGTAATGATGGCTATAAGTTATCATCAGTGAAATGGCAGAGAATGTATGACAAACTACCAGAGCGTGAGGATGGTGTGTCTCACAAGAACTGTTACTGGATATGGACAAATCTGCAGCATACCGTAACAACAGCTACAGGTATAGACAGTCAGCTGCAGAAACAAATCCAGTCAGAAATGTATAAAACTGCACTTGACAATGTACTTAGCATCTAGGAATCTGCCATTCTGGGGGAAATCACTCATCTTGATTATGTGCATAATGGACATTACCTAGGCTTACTTGAACTGCTAATACGTGAGCACTTACAGAAAGTCAGGGACAAAAGGAAAGGAGCACGACTGACTCATTACCCCAACCCTGAGAGCCAAAACAAGTTCATAGGAATATGTGGTCAAAGCTTTTGAAAACAATACTTTATGAAAGAGAAGATTCAATCTATTACTCGGTTATGTGATACTCGGTTATGTGATCCCATACTGAGCAAAATGTATGTACACAAAGATAAAGTTCAGGGAACAGGTGAATGGGAAATAAAATGTAAAGACTGCTAGAAAGAAAGGCAGTGACATTTCTGAAATGATTTTGAGTGCATTGGAAGGGCATGGTATTGACATGGCAGATTGCAGTGGTCAAGGCCATGATAATGGTCCAAATATGTCAGGGAAAGCGAAGGAAGTTCAAACACACTTACTGCAAAAGAATCCACGGCCACATACTCACCTTGTACCTCCTATTTTCTTAATCTTGTGGGTGTACATGCAGCTCAGTCGTGCCCAGAAGTATCAACCTTTTTTGTCTGTGTGAATCGTCTTTACAATCTGTTCAGTGCCAGCCCAGAGTGATGGGCCATTCTCAAGGAAAAGACTGGCTGCTGTCTTAACCGCCTTTCAGACACGTGATGGAGTGTGCGTATTGCTCCGGTCCGACCAGTGGCAACTCATTTACCGTCTATCATCAAGGCCCTAGACTTGCTTCTTGCTACCTGCAGCCTGACAAACAAAGCCAAATCTGAGGCAAAATGTCTGAAAAGCTACTTCACTTCTTTCAAGGCAATCTTCCTGCTCACTTGCTGGTTAAACGTTTTTCAGTGTATTGAGAATAGAAGCCTAATTCTTCAGTCAGGAAATATTTCTCTTGACACTGAAGCAGCTCACATTAAGGCACTACAGGAAGAAATACAGGCTCTGCGTAATCAATGGGACGCTCTTCTGGCAGAAGCCTCCATGGTAGCAAATGAAATGGGTGTAACTACTCAGTTTCACAGAGGAGCCGCCAGAAAAAAAGAAAAACGTTTCCCTGATGAGACTGTAGATATACCAAATGAACAGAAGTCAGACACTAGATGTTTATGTGGCTCTGGATAGTATAATCAGTAATTTGGACACGATTGCAGCTATATGCGAGGAGTTTTCACCAATACTTACATTTAGGAAATGACTGAAAACCAAATTTGTGTATCTTGCCACAAATTGAGAAACAAGTACTCCAAAGATTTCACAGATTGATTTGAA